>SJXQ01002627.1:866001-935456 GCA_006408695.1 Aepyceros melampus
TTTTTTTGGGCTCCAAAATCACTGCAGATGGTGACTGCAGCCATGAAATTAAAAGACGCTTACTCCTTGGAAGAAAAGTTATGACCAATCTAGATAGCATATTCAAAAGCAGAGATATTACTTTGCCAACTAAGGTCCGTCTAGTCAAGGCTATGGTTTTTCCTGTGATCATGTATGGATGTGAGAGTTGGACTGTGAAGAAGGCTGAGCGCAGAAGAATTGATGCTTTTGAACTGTGGTGTTGGAGAAAACTCTTGAGAGTCCCTTGGACTGCAAGGAGATCCAACCAGTCCATTCTGAAGGAGATCAACCCTGGGATTTCTTTGGAAGGAATGATGCTAAAGCTGAAGCTCCAGTACTTTGGCCACCTCATGCGAAGAGATGACTCATTGGAAAAGACTCTGATGCTGGGAGGGATTGAGGGCAGGAGGAGAAGGGGACGACCGAGGATGAGAAGGCTGGATGGCATCACTGACTCAATGGACGTGAGTCTGAGTGAACTCCGGGAGTTGGTGATGGACAGGGAGGCCTGGCGTGCTGCAATTCTTGGGGCTGCAAAGAGTCAGACATGACTGAGCAACTGAACTGAACTGAACTGAGGATGACATAAAACCTATTCTGTTTTTTAAAATAGTTCAGATTTTTAAAATATATGAAATATATGCAAAAATTTTATTTTTGAAAAATCTTTATAAGGAAACAGTTTAATAAATAATAATCAATGTTAGCTTTGATTTTATTTCATAAAAAGAAAACTCATTAAATTTCAAGTCAGTCTCTTTATTTCCTTGTACTACATTTTTTAACATAGGAAAAATATCCAGTATTTTGTAGGTAGTGTGAAGGGATTGCATTTTATGGGTCTATGAAGAAAAGGCAGAGAATATATAAATACACTCTAGAATCCATTCAATCCAGACTTTGGTGGATTCTTTTTCAGTGTTTTATCTAAAAATGAGCATTAGTTTGTTGACTACATTATTTTTCTAAGCCCTTAGCTGCTGGGGTACCCACTCTACTGTTCTTGCTGGAGAATCCCAGGGACGCGGGAGCCTGGTGGGCTGCCATCTATGGGGTTGCAGAGTCGGACACGACTGAAGCGACTTAGCAGCAGCAGCTAGTGGGGTGAAAGGTAGCTTATTCAATGCATGAGTAAGTCAGTAGAAAATGACATTTGTTTCCCATTGGAACCAAAATTTGATTATTGCTAACATTTTTAGTATAGCACTTAGGAAAATAGGAGACAGAAAAAAAGACAATAAAGACAAAGCAAAAAAAAAAAAAAAAATGTGCTCCACTCTGATTTCTCTGTAAGTGGATTGAGCCAGTCAATAATAAAACTCAGTTCCTGGGCCTCTTGGACATGGACACCCCATTTAGTTCTTCCAGATCAGTCTTTACAGTCTCAGACCCTCACAGATCACTGCAGTTCTCTCAAGTTCATCTGGCTTGTCTAGCTTTCAGTGACACTGGCTCCCTGAAAACAAGCAAGAATTAATCAATGAAAAATGGCTTTAAACAAGTATTTCATGAATCCTTATTAAAGATAGGAACTTTGTGTGAACATGGCTCATTTAAAAGAATATATTACTGTCTATAAGAATTATTGTACATGGCAGGTGATGTTAGATGCTTTTTGAATAAAAGAACCATTTGTTGCTGTTCATCGCTAAGTCATGTCCAACTCTTTGAGACCTCAAGGACTAAAGCATGCCAGGTTCCTCTGTCCTCCACCTTATCTCCCAGCTGCTAAGTCACTTTAGTCATGTCCAACTCTGTGCGACCCCATAGACGGCAGCCCACCAGCCTCCGCCGTCCCTGGGATTCTCCAGGCAAGAACACTGGAGTGGGTTGCCATTTCCTTCTCCAATGCATGAAAGTGAAAAGTGAAAGTGAAGTCACTCAGTCGTATCTGACTATTAGTGACCCACGGACTGCAGCCTATCAGGCTCCTCTGCCGATGGGATTTTCCAGGCAAGAGTACTGTAGTGGGTTGCCATTGCCTTCTCCATTCATGTCCTTTGAGTCCATGATGCCATCTAACCACCTCTCTTCTGCCTCCCCCTTCTCCTCTTGCCCTCAGTTTTTAACAGCATCAGGGTCTTTTTCAATGAGTCTGCTTTTTGCATCAGTAGGCCCAAGTGGAGCTTCAGCTTCAGCATCAGTCCTTCCAATGAATATTCAGTGTTTTATTTCCTTTAGGACTGACTTGATCTCCTTCCAGTCCACGGGACTCTCAAGAGTCTTCTCCTGCACCACAATTTGAAAGCATCAATTCTTCGGAGCTCAGGCTTCTTTATGGTCCAGAATTTAACTGAGAGAAGAAAATGTAGCAGCTTGGGGTGATAAAATAATTGAACACAATCAGCACCTGAGACAAATATGTCACTACACTTAGTTTATTTGTGTGGTGACGCCCTTAAGCAGCGGCAAGACATAGAGAAGGAATGAAGCATTGAGCTCAAGGTATCTTTTATACCAAACCTCCAGTACTTGGTAAAAATGAGTACTTGAAGTCATCTAATACCCTTGTGATTCCTAATACCTAGATTCACAAGCTGCAATATTCTCAGTTCTATCATTCTTAGGAAAACCAGAAGCACTGGTAAATGGTGGTGCTTTAGACACAGGAGAATTTCAAACCCTGGTGACAGAAATGATGCCGTATGATCAACCTTTACAGAAACTCTAGAGGTGACAACATAAGCCACAAATCAAAGTCTCATAGGATGACTCCTAGTAGATGCCCTTCTAATGTCTCAGCATTCTCCAGTGTCAAATAGAATCCCAGAGGTATTTTTCCAACAGTGTAAATCACTACCTGCTCACTTTCCATCAAGATATGCATTTTAGTATTTTTCTTAGAAAGGAAAACTCAGAAGAATCTTGACATTATTTCCTTTCTAACCAAAGTGATACTGTCATAGCTATGTCTATATCATTAATATTTTCATGGGACATCTACGTGCAGGGAGGTTTTAAGTTATATTATTTCTTGTAAGTCAATTAGATAGGTCCAAAGGTATTGTTTTCATTTTAGGGGTAGGAAAACCAGTCTTTGTAGAATTTGAGGACTTGGCTGATACCATGTGGGATCAGAAATAATCCCCAGATTCCACATCCCAGTTCTACTGGACCTCACTAATGTTGGTGGACTGGATAACACCTCTCTCCAGGGAAAATGCTTGTCTATTGTTAATTCTGTATTATCAAGTTACCTTTGTATAGCATGAAAAGAGTAAACATTTTTAGAGAAAAGTGAACATCCCTAGTGCCGAGGTCCAGCCCCGGTGGATCCAGGGAATTGGAAGCAGGGATGGATTTGGAGTCTGGGAAAGGACTATTTAATTAGAAATATAAAGAGATTAGGAAAGAATAGTGTAGTAGGAAAATTAGTGGAGAAAAGAGGCTGAATAACTTGGTTTACATGGAAAACTAATAAAACCTCGAGACAAGAGGTTTGCACCATCTACGTTAGGCCACCAACGCCCACTTGAATAGTGGAGGGTGCTCCACCTTGGGCTCCCTCTCGCGTGGATCTTAGAAGCCAGGGCAAGTAAGTAGACTTGGCGAGCCTCCGCACTCCAGATGGGAATTCAGTCGGAAAAAGGGAGAAAAGAATGACATGGGGGAGCCCAGCATCAGTGCAAGATTCACAACTTTAATTTCAAAATCAGCTTATATACCTCAAGTTGTATATAAAGAAATAATGGAATATGCCGAGTTATGCAGGGGCAGCAGTCCTGACCCTCATTGAGACCAGGCTTTCTTTTTGCATACCTTCCCATATACAAAAGGTCTCAGGTGGTTTACATTATCTTCTGGCCAAGAGGCCTGTTAACATTTTTATGGCTCTCTTCCTAGATAAATGTCTATCAACCAGAAAACTTTTTTTCCCTAGAACTGTTTTTCTTTTACTCTGCATCACCCTCAAAGTACTAAATAAAGTTACATTCCTGTAGAACAAAGGTGCAGTGGGTTATAACAAAGAAAGTACTTAACTCAAAGATCTAATGTTGCTAATGCCAGGGCTACTACCTGTTTTTTCTATTTACCAACTATATCAACAAATAAAAGATACGAAAATTTGGCAGAAGTATTGGCTCAACAAATGAAACCTTTAATCAGTCCTATTCTAATGATTTTGACTCCTCGGAAGCCCCTACATTCCTAGGATGTTTTAAGCTTCCTGTGCCTCTCAACGGTTGGGAGGCCGCAAACAATCCCATGCACAGCTGCAAGCGTTCGGCAGGCAGGCTAGAAAGCCATCAGAGGGGCCTCTGGACCGAAACACTCATACCATGCCCAGGAGACCCACCATCCAAAAGCTCCAAATAAAATCTCTCCAGAAAAAGGTGGTAGGGGGACAGCCCCCTGTTAGTGTCAGAAGAGTAGGTGGAAAGCATAACACAGTAAAGCAGGCAGACTCTGGTTTTTGGGGGTGGATGCTCAGGAAATTCCAGGGGGAACCCCTGAAGCCTGATCATGCCCTTGTGTTTTGTCAGGCTTCCTTCCTCATGACATTTGCCATGGGTGGGATTCCTCACTCTGGCTCCTGGCACCCTAGGACTACTTTCAGATCTCTAATGGAAAGGTAGGGCTTATTTCATTTCTTTGAGATGAATCAATTTAAATTCTTGGATTAAAAAAATTTATCAAAATAGTCATTATGTAAAAATTTTAAAAATCATAAATCCTGTGCAAATGATTGGGTCTTAATGGAGTTAGTGAAGTCACTGGTTCTCTTGGCTAAAGCAAACATCTGGCAAATTTATAGCTCATTGTCTCATAGTTTAATGGCAAAAACAAAAATACTGTTATCACATCAGTGTTCGACCAGCATAAGGAGCAAATGCTGTCATCCAGAAAGTAATCCCCTAGGAAAATGTTTTTCTAACTGATTAGCAAAGCTGAAACATGAGGACCCTGCATAATGAGGCAACTTTGTTTCTTAGCAACAGGAGAATAAAGCAGATTGAAATATGATGAGTCTGACACTGACAATGAATGGGGGAATCGGTGTAACTAAGAGAAGTTGATATGTATAGATGAAAGCTGCTGAATGCTTTTCATTTTAAAAGATTTGGAGGGCAAATCCAGCATGGAGTATGATACTGTGGCAAAACAAAAATCTGAAGAAAGAAAACTTGTTTTGCAGAAGGAAATGTTTCACTGTCTTTTATTATATTGGAAAATATTACAATCTAACAAACAATAAGGAGTGAGAGTAAAGAAATGAAATCTACATGTTTTTGAAAGCTATACTGGTGAAATAATCATAAAATGAAACACATCTTGCAGATTTACATCAATTTTAATATACTAGGAGGGAGTTTTCCCTAAAGATCATAATATATCAAAAATGTTCATTCATTTTCTCAAAACTCACTTGAAGTTTCAATGGAATGGGGAGAGTTTAATATACAATATAAATATCTAATTCAATTCAATGAACACTTCTGGTGAATAATAATAATTTGCTGGGTACTCTTCCTAATGAAATTATATATATTATTTTATTTGATCTTTACAACATTAGTAAAGGAGGTGCTTATTTTTCTCATTCCCCAAAGGAAATCAGACACCTAAAGAACTTGGTTTGTGGTAGGCAGAATTCTAATATGACATAAGAATCCTACTATGTTATGTGCATACTTCCTGCCTCTTGTGGTGTGCATAAACCCCTATCTCTTAAAAATCAGTAGAGGACTTCTCTGGTAGTCCAAAAACTCCGGACATCCACTGCAGGGGAGCAAGCATTCCATCCCTGGTCAGAGAAGATCCCTTACAAGCTGCACAGTTCAGCCAAAACAACAACAACAGAAAAAAAACAAGCAGAATCGTGAATGTGGCTGGTAAATCACTTCTGTGTTTAGGTTACCAATTCATTCATTTTGAGTTAAAGTGAAGTTGAAGTCGCTCAGTCGTGTCCGACTCTTTGCGACCCCATGGACTATAATGTACTAGGCTTCTCTGTCCATGGGATTCTCCAGGCAAGAATACTGGAGTGGGTTGCCATTTCCTTCTCCAGGGGATCTTCCCGACCCAGGGATCGAACCTGGATCTCCCGCATTGGAGGCAGACGCTTTAACCTCTGAGCCACCAGGGAAGCCCATTTTTTTTTTTTTTGAGTTAATCAAAGGAATATTATCTGGATGTGCTTGATCTAATTAGAGAAATGCTTTAAAGTGTCTGACCACTTCTTGAAGGTAGAGAGATTGGAAATGTGAGCCAGCCTGTGGAGGGGCCACCATGACAAGGACTTGAGGGATGCCTCTAGGAAATGAGAGCGATCCCTGCTGGCAGGGTGACAGTGACCTCAGTCACACAGTTGCAGGGAGTGAATCCTGCCCATGACCATGAGCTTGGACGAGGGCTTGGAGTTTTAGCAAGGAGACTTAGACCGGAAAGTCACCTTGGTTTCACCCTGTGAGGCCTTAAGAAGAGGACCAGTACACTGGAAAATGACATTCAGTAATGTTTAGATGATATACACATGTTTTTAAGATTAAATTTGTGATAATTTGTCATGTAGCAATAAAAAAAAATACAGTACATAAAGTCTTTTGTTATAATGTGAGTGAGATAGAAACACTGGGCAGTCTGCTTGTGATGGTCTTGACTTCAATCGTCTTCATATCAACCCCATATATATGAGGGGGTTTTGTTTGTAACCTATAGAAACTGCCTTCCGGCTATCTGAAATAGAAATAAAAAGATTTCTTTTCATATGAAATGCTGAATATCTCACACAATTTTTTTATTTAAAAAAAAAGGAAAGTTAAAAAAAAAAAAAAAGCAAGCTAACAAACAAAAACACCCTCAGGAAGAACAAGATAGAAAGCAGTTTCGAGAATTCCAGCTGGAAAAATCTGCAGTCTTTGGGGAGTAGCTACTGTTGGAAGATGACTGTTTCAACTTTTTCATTCCTGAAGCTCAAGATGCAGATTCTCCAGAAAGAAAGCCGCACCTGGTCACAGCCCCACACCTGCAGTCAGAAGGGATGGAAAGGTGATTGCCAAACTTCCAGAATCACAAGTAGCAGAAAAGGAAGTAATCCTAAACTGCTTTTCATTTCTATTTCGAGAGACATGGGGATATACCAGGGTTTTCCTGAGAAAGAGGAACAAGGGGGTATATACAAAGAGAGAGATTTCTTTAAGGAATCGGTTCTAAGTTTGGAGGTGGAGTTGGGGCTGAGAAACTGGGAAATCTGAAACCTGTAGAGCAATCTGGCAGGCTGGAAATTCTGGCAAGACTCCATGTGGTCTTGAGTCCAAAAGCAGCCTGGAAGGCAGAATTCCTTCCTCTTCCGGGACTCTCAGTCTTTCCACTTTAAGGCCTTCAATTAAGTTGATGAGCCCACACACAGCATGGAGGGTAATCTGCTTTATTCAGTGTCTACCGATGTAAATGTTGCTGCTGCTGCTGCTGCTAAGTCGCTTCAGTCGTGTCTGACTCTGTGTGACCCCATAAAGGGCAGCCCACTATGCTCCCCTGTCCCTGGGATTCTCCAGGCAAGAATACTGGAGTGGGTGGCCATTTCCTTCTCCAGTGCATGAAAGTGAAAAGTGAAAATGAAGTCGCTCAATCGTGCCGGACTCTGTGTGACCCCATGGACTGCAGCCCACCAGGCTCCTCCGTCCATGGGATTTTCCAGGCAAGAGTACTGGAGTGGGGAGCCATCGCCTTCTCCGATGTAAACATTAGTCACATCCCAAAACTAACTTCACAGCAACATCTAGACTGATGTTTGGCCAAAATGTTAAGAAGAGTAGCCTAACCAAGTTGACAAATAAAATTAACCACCATAGAGAATGGGGGGCTGGAAAAGTTGGGGGAGGCTTCCAGTGCTTCCACATGGACTTCTTTATATGGTAGCCTTTTATTCTGTGCCAGGGAACCAATGAAAGGACTCTGAAAATTAGAGAGGACATCTTTCTAGAATGAATGCCACAATATTATCAGAGTTTGCATTGAAAATTACATAAACCGTAAATATTTAGCTTTAGCAAATTTATGTTGATAGGAAAAAGCTGAATTCTCAAATGGGAGAATTATTGCAATGGGAAAAATATTGCAATCAAAATGAACCATTTAGCTGAGCCTTTCCCCTTATGTCCAATCTGCTACTAATATTAACTGAGTAAGCATCATGCCTGAAAGAAACCTTGTAGTAGCTTAACAGGATTTGATCAAAATATCCTTGGGATTTGACTTTGATCTGATATCAGAATTATAGTCAAGAATTGTAACAAGCTATCTCTGAGTAAAAACTATATTTTGAATTTGTGTCCATTTTAAATGTAGATCCCCTGGAGGAGGGCATGGCAACCCACTCCAGTATTCTTCACTGGAGAATCCCATGGACAGAGGAGCCTGGTAGGCTACCATTTATGGGGTCGCAAAAACTCAGACACAACTGAGGGGGTTCCCATGCCCTCCTCCAGGGGATTTTCCCAACATAGGGATCGAACCCATATCTCTTATGTCTCCTGCACTGGCAGGTGGGTTCTTTACCACTGTCACCACCTAGGAAGTGAACAGACTTTATATTAAGGGGATGGGAAATCATTAGAATATGATGTGATTCACAGGACAGCAACATGATTAAATTAAACATTTTAAAGAATAACACTTGCTACTCTGTGGAGTATTTATTGTAGGGCCACAAGAATGGAGGCAGGTTTGTACAATACTCTAGAAATAAATGACAAGAGCTTGGAGTACTGAGATAGTAATCAGAAGCAGGCAGATATTTTTATATATTTTGAAAACTGAAGATGGCATGATCTGACAAGGAATAAGATGTGGAATAATGATTATATTGGAGGATTGAGATGAGAACTGAGATAAAGTATGTCTAGAACATAGTGCAGATGTTAAAGAAGTGTTACCTTTCATTAATAATATATAGAATTATTTAGAAGATACTTTATTTCTGAGACTCCTGGTGGTCCAGTAGTTAAGACTTTGCTTCCGATGCAGGGGGTCTGGATTTGATCCTTGGTTGGGGAGCTAAGATCCCATATATCTAGTAGCTAAAGAACGAAAACATAAAACAGAAGCAATATTGCAACAAAATTCAATAAAGAATAAAAATAATACACATCAAAAAAAGTTTTTTTAAATAAGAGACATTATTTCTTTAAAAAAAATCTTATACAAAAGAAGCTTAACACCCTGATAGAATGTAAATATCTAAGAAAGAAAGAAAGTATTAGTAGCTCAGTCATGTCTGACTCTTTGTGACCCCGTGGGCTATAGTCAACCAGGCTCCTTTGTCCAAGGAATTTTCCAGACACGAATACTGTAGTGGGTTGCCATTTAATTCCCCAGGCGACATCTACAGAGTTTGTTTAAAATCAAAAACAAGACTCAGTTCAGTCGCTCAGTCATGTCCGACTCTTTGCAACACCATGAACCGCAGCACACCAGGCCCCCCTGTCCATCACCAACTCCCAGAGTCCACCCAAACCCATGTCCATTGTGTCGGTAATGCCATCCAACCATCTCATCCTCTGTTGTCCCCTTCTCTTCCTGCCCTCAAACTTTTCCCAGCATCAGGGTCTTTTCAAATGAGTCAGCTCTCTGCATCAGGTGGCCACAGTATTGGAGTTTCAGCTTCAACATCAGTCCCTCCAATGAACACCCAGGACTGATCTCTTTAAGAATGTACTGGTTGGATCTCCTTGCAGTCCAAGGGACTCGCAAGAGTCTTCTCCAACACCACAGTTCAAAAGCATCAATTCTTCGGCTCTCAGCTTTCTTTATTTATAGTCCAAGTCTCACATCCATACATGACCACTGGAAAAACCATAGCCTTGACTAGACAGACCTTTGTTGGCAAAGTAATGTCTCTGCTTTTTAATATGCTGTCTAGGTTGCTCATAACTTTCCTTCCAAGGAGCAAGCGTCTTTTAATTTCATGGCTGCAATCATTATCTGCAGTGATTTTTGAGTACCCCCCCCCAAAATAAAGTCTGACACTGTTTCCACTGTTTCCCCATCTATTTCCCATGAAGTGATGGGGCCAGATGCCATGATCTTCATTTTCTGAATGTTGAGCTTTAAGTCAACTTTTTCACTCTCCTCTTTTACTTTCATCAAGAGGCTCTTTAGCTCTTCTTCACTTTCTGCCATAAGGATGGTGTCATCTGCCTATCTGAGGTTATTGATGTTTCTCCCTGGCAATCTTGATTCCATCTTGTGCTTCCTCCAGCCCATGTTTCTTGTGATGTACTCTGCATGTAAGTTAAATGAGCAGGGTGACAATATACAGCCTTGACGTACTCCTTTTTCTATTTGGAACCACTCTGTTGTTCCATGTCCAGTTCTAACTGTTGCTTCCTGACCTGCATATAGGTTTCTCAAGAGGATGGTCAAGTGGTCTGGTGTTCTTATCTCTTGAAGAATTTTCCACAGTTTATTGTGATCCACACAGTCAAAGGCTTTGGCATAGTCAATAAGGCAGAAATAGATGTTTTTCTGGAACTCTCTTGCTTTTTCCATGATCCAGCGGATGTTGGCAATTTGATCTCTCATTCCTCTGCCTTTTCTAAAACCAGCTTGAACATCAGGAAGTTCATGGTTCATATATTGCTGAA
Source organism: Aepyceros melampus (assembly GCA_006408695.1). Lineage (NCBI taxonomy): Eukaryota > Metazoa > Chordata > Mammalia > Artiodactyla > Bovidae > Aepyceros > Aepyceros melampus. The sequence continues at coordinate 876,609 of SJXQ01002627.1, forward strand.
GCCTGGCTTGGAGAATTTTGAGCATTACTTTACTAGTATATGAGAAGAGTGCAATTGTGCAATAGTTTGAGCATTCTTTGGCATTGCCTTTCTTTGGGATTGGAATGAAAACTGACCTTTTACAATCCTGTGGCCACTGCTGAGTTTTCCAAATTTGCTGACATATTGAGTGTAACACTTTCACAGAAACCAAGGTAATTAAAGACAAAGAAAAAAAGCAGTAAAAATTAGAATATTAAAAAGTTCATTTCTTTCCTTCTCACTGAATAGTCAATGTACGTTATTATTCCTTTTGCTTTATGCTCAACCAAGAAAAAGGGAAGAGTGGCAATTGGATGCAAGATTCAACCGCATTTAATTGCCCTCTTTAACTCAATCTGGCTTGTGTCTGAAAGCAATGGATTATACAAGAGAAAAATAGCTCCTTTCACCTGTAAGAAAACCTGTGAGACAGAAAAAAGTTCTGGCTTCAAATCTCAGTCTCTGGAGCACCACTAAAGTAAAAGGGTTTATCAGAACAGCCATAACCATGAGTCTCCATGCTCCAGCCCAGAACAGTATTTCAGAATCTCTATTGTGTTCGTAAATAAGAAATCACAAGAAGCAAGCCAGCTCTCTCCCTAAAGGATGGCTTAAATTTATGAGCCTGTGGCAGTAAGAGCTTTTATCCCCTGAGCATACAGGTTCTTAGAACACACTTTCATATTATGAATACAATATAAAGAGGATGGCTTATCTGTATCCTTTTAAAAACAAAAATAATTATTTTTAAGATCAGAATTATTTTGAAGATTATAAAAATAGTTTCTCTTACAGGCTTTTTAGGAAAGACATCCTGATGTTCAGTAATCATTTGTGAGAAGAAAAGCATTCAGTAACCTTCCTTTTCTTCTCTATCAGTGAGCCTCTGCTTCATGGCAGCCCTGTTTTCTGTCCTCTCTCCCACGGTATAGATTTTCCCTCCACCAACCCCTGTGTCTTTCCCCAGCTACAGAATTTTCTATTTTCTTGTAGCTTTGATTCTGTTAACTATACTTAGTTTGTCTGTGTGCTTGGTTAGTTGGTCATTTTTCCCCCCTTAAGTGAAATAGAAAGGCTAAAACAGAGTGGATTGGGGGAGAGTCCTTTTTCTTAACTGGTATAAATGTTCAGAACTGTGCCCTGGCCAAGTCCTTTCTCCGGAGTATGAGCCGTTTTTATGGAGAAACCTCTAAGAGTGTTTCCCCATACCCTTCCTGCCAGAGACATGTGAATATCTTTCTGAGCACTTCACCATGAGAACCTGGTAAGATTAATAAAGAGAAAGCTCATGAAAGTGTGGAGGGCTCCCACTAAAGCTGAGCTCCAGAGGGTGGGAGGGAAGGTTCACTTTCATGCTAGCCCACACTCCATCTCCAGTTAGTCATGGAAATTTCCACTGAAGTATTTCTACCATTCTTCTTTGTTGGATGAAGTTTTTGGAAATGAGGAGGAAAGATGAAAAAAAGAAAATGTGTTTGTTACTTGATATTCACCAACCTCAGAACTCCTTGGTATGTCTAACTAAGTGAAAGTGTTAGTCGCTCTCAGTCATGTCCAACTCTTTGAGACCCCATGGCCTGTAGCCTTCCAGGCTCCTCTGGCCATGGGATTCTCCAGACAAGAATACTGAAGTGGTTTCTATCCCTTCTCCAGAGGATATTCCCAACCCAGAGACTGAGCCCGGGTCTCTGCATTGCAGGCAGATTCTTTATTGTCTGAGCCACCCAAGAATCCCTATGTCTAAATATTTAGACTCTCTTTCTTTCCTCTTCTCCTGAAACCACAGGATCAGCTCAGACTACTTATAACAGGATGGCTAGTTGCCTTGCAGATACAGCAGAAACAAAACTGCAAGTCTTGTAACCAGGGCATGTACTGAGGAGGAAGTAAGCAAGTAAGTGAAGTCGCTCAGTCGTGTCCGACTCTTTGCGACCCTGTGGACTGCAGCCTACCAGGCTTCTCCGTCCGTGGGATTCTCCAGGCAAGAATACTGGAGTGGGTTGCCATTTCCTTCTCCAGGGGAGCTTCCCAACTCAGGGATCAAACCTGGGTCTCCCACATTGGAGGCAGATGCTTTAACCTCTGAGCCACCAGGAAAGATAAGCCCTCCTCAGATGATATTTGGAACCTGTGTTTCCTTTCCAGAGCCAAGAAAGCTAGAACATTACCAGAACCTGAAAGCTGGAAACTTTTCAGAAAGGAGGGATCTTGTCCAGGAAGATCTGGTGCTGAAATCCATCTTTCCATATCTTCAATACCATAAATGGCCCTCCAGTGTAAGAGTTTTAAAAAAAGAAAAAAAAGTTTAACGCCCTCCAGCATAAACCTCCCCTGACAGCAAATTCTGCATACCAGGCTGTCCTTCCTAACTCATAAAAGTTTGACACAAGCCCCGGATCCAGGAGACAGATTTGCGACCTGCCTCCTGTCTGCTTTGCCAGTGGACTTCTCCATAGCACGCTTTCTTTTTTCAAAAGCTGGTGCCACAGTGTTGGCTTCTAGGCGCATTAGGCAGCAAACATTTGCTTGACCAGACTCCCTTCCAAACCCCCCACTGGTCTCAGGGTACTTTCGCTCAGGAGGCTGAATGGGGTAACACAGTTGTGGAGATGTTCAACTCAGTCACAGCAGAGCTCCCTACCCGTGTGTGTTGGGGGGACAGTGCCACCCTCTTTGAGTCCCCCTAGCTACTTGCCTCTAAAAATAGCCTCTTATCTAGACTTCAGGGTGTTCTACAAATATTACCATTTTCCTCCTGTGCCATGATGCGAAAAAGGTTAGAAAGGACTGCTTTGACAACATTGAATTTGAAAGAGTTCCAGAAGGATGCCTGTTTTCTTCCAGGGTATGGCTGTTTTCCTAGAAGTTTAATGTAATGGGAAATAGTGACATTTTCTCATTTCTTCCACTGACTCAGTGTAACTTTGAGTAAAGGACTTCAACACCGTGAAATGAGAGGTCAAGAATAGATGATCTCTAAGGCGTGCTGCAATTCATGGGGTCGCAAAGAGTCGGACACGACTGAGCAACTGAACTGAACTCAACTGAAGAGTTTAATGTTCTTTGTGTTTGTGGACACTTTACAATCAATGCAAGAATAGACATAAATTTGAGGCATGAACTATATACCCATACGCCTACCTAGGTCTTTGATGTGTTTTGTACAAAGTGGCTTCCTTTGATTTATGAATCTCACCCAAATAATGCTTTTTTTTTTCATAGCTTTTAGCATTTACTTGTCTATTTAAAGCAAATGTCTAGAAACTGATTTCAGACCACATCTCATCATAATGTCTTCATCAGTAACAAAATCTCTCTGAAGGTCAATCTGAAATAGAAGAGAAATTGGTTATTTTAAATAAGAGTTGCTAAAGTAGATATGAGTAATTACAGACAATGTAAGAATGAATTACACAGATTTTTTTAATGCAAATTGGAATATTCTGCTAATGTTTTTAATCAATTCTTTTATTGAATGGATATATCTATTTGATAGAAAAGAGAAGAGAACATTTCATCTTAGGTAGATGATTAGGATATTCTATTAGCCGTCCTTAGACTGTAGCCAGTTCAATCATCTGTAGACAAGAACTCAACCCAAAAAATTCTTGAGACGATGTTCATCATATATCCTACATGTCATAAGTTCTAGGAGAAAATGGGCAAAGTTATAGCAAAAAGGGCTAGGGAGATTCATAATACTTCTCTTGCATTAGTCTCATCGGGGGTTTCTAAATGTTTAGACTGCATCTCTGTCTTCAGAAATAATTGCATTCAGTGGGGTAAATTGGAGAATATTCCTGTGACTAAGTGAGTGAATCACGGAGAGGCATTAAATATTTGACAAAAATGATGTTAATTCCAAATAGAGATTTCTCACTACAGTACTTTTTGAACATGGGATGCCCATCATTAACTACGAGATGATTGTAGGTGGTTCACAGAGAGCACTGAGTAGCATTGACTCACATGGTGAGAAAGTTACTGAGTTTTCAGTCCTTTTTCATTCCTTACTCATTAGTTCAATAGACAGTCTTAGTTTGATGCTAATTTCTTTCTCTTATTTTTAACTTTCTGTAATTATGATATGCCATATTTATATACTGTTAATAAATCAAAACATCAATAAAAAGTGCTAGTCTATTTTCCCACATTGGAGATCAATATTATTACTAACTTTATTTATAATTTTTCCACTATGCATTACTCAAATATATATTAATATTATTTTCCTTATCTAAATAGTGTTATATCACATGTAATTCTATGCTGTGTTTTTAGAATTATTTTGGGGTTTAAACACAGAAAGATCTGTGTTTCATCAATTAATCAATTAGTAGAGTCCAGTTAAAATTTTATAACAATTTTAATTGTATTAGTTTTAAGGTCACTATCTATGGCAAGAAAGAGTAATACCATATAATGCTTTCTTCATAAATACATTTAAGCAAAATTCTTAAAATTTGAATCAATGTAGAGGAAAAAACAACCCTGAATGGAAGTTCAAATCAGTATGGCCCCTACCATCACTGAAAAAATTTTTAAAGAATATACTCATAATTTACTAAGGAAAAATGAAAATGAACTGGGTAGAAGACAGGGATTATAATAAACAAATATGTAAGATATATCTAAGTCTATTGAACTATGGACTATAGATACTACTACTACTAATTTTTTTTTCATAAAACTTGGGATAAAATTTCCAACTAAGGCATAGTAAGAACAAAGCTACTTCTTATAAATGAACATTCTTATACATTATTCTTGGTGCAAATATCCACAGACTAATACCTAGGACTGGATTGCATCATTTCAATTTGTTAGCCAAAAGTAGTTATGGCAATTTATACTCAAAAAATAACACTTAGAAATTTGTTTCTCCTCAAATATTGGTATTACCAGATTTTAAGTGTTCTCAACTTAACTGAGTGTCATTGTAATGTCAATTTGCCTTTCCGGACTATTAATAAGGTTGGCTGAACAACTGTCATACCTGAATGGTCTAGTGGTTTTCCCTGCTTTCTTCAGTTTAAGTCTGAATTTGGCAATAAGGAGTTCATGGTCTGTGCCACAGTCAGCTCTCAGTCTTGTTTTTGCTGACTTGTATAAAACTTCTCCATCTTTGGCTGCAGAGAATATAATCAATCTGATTTTGGTATTGACCATCTGGTGATGTCCATGTGTAGAGCCTTCTCTTGTGTTTTTGGGAGAGGGTGTTTGATATGACTAGTGCATTCTCTTGGCAAAACTCTATTAGCCTTTGCCCTGCTTCATTCTGTACTCCAAGGCCAAATTTGCCTGTTACTCCAGGTGTTTCTTGACTCCCTACTTTTGCATTCCAGTCCCCTATAATGAAAAGGACATCTTTTTGGGGTGTTAGTTCTAGAAGATCTTGTGGGTCTTCATAGAACCGTTCAATTTCAGCTTCTTCAGCATTACTGGTTGGGGCATAGACTTGGATAACTGTGATATTGAATGGTTTGCCTTGGAGACAAACAGAGATCATTCTGTCATTTTTGAGGTTGCACCCAAGTACTGCATTTTGGACTCTTGTTGACCATGATGGCTACTCCATTTCTTCTAAGGGATTCCTGCCCACAGTAGTAGATATAATGGCCATCTGAGTTAAATTCACCCATTCCAGTCCATTTTAGTTTGTTGATTCCTAAAATGTTGATGGTCACTCTTGCCATCTCCTGTTTAACTATCTCCAATTTGCCTTTATTCAGGACCTAACATTCCAGATTCCTATGCAATATTGCTCTTTACAGCATCAGACTTTACTTCTATCACCAGTCACATCCACAACTGGGTGTTGTTTTTGCTTTAGATCTGTCTCTTCATTCTTTCTGGAGTTACTTCTCCACTGATCTCCAGTAGCATATTGGGCACCTACTGACCTGGTGAGTTCATTTTTCAGTGTCCTATCTTTTTTCCTTTCCATACTATTCATGGGGCTCTAAAGGCAAGAATACTGAAGTGGTTTGCAATTCCCTTCTCCAGTGGACCGTGTTTTGTCAGAACTATCCACCATGACCCAACATTCTTGGGTGGCCCTACATGGCACAGCTCATAGTTTTATTGAATTAGACAAAACTGTGGTCCATGTGATCAGATTGGTTACTTTCCTGCGACTGGTTTTCAGTCTGTCTGCCCTCTGATGGAGAAGGGTAAGAGGCTTATGGAAGCTTCCTGATGAGAAAGACTGACTGAGGGAGAAGTTGGGTCTTGTTCTGATGAGCAGGGCCATGTTCAGTAAATCTTTAATCCAATTTGCTGTTGATGGATTGGGCTCCAAATTGCAGATAGTGACTGCAGCCATGAAATTAAAAGATGCCTGTTCCTTGGAAGAAAAGTTATGATCAACCTAGACAGCATATTAAAAAGCAAAGACATTACTTTACCAACAAAGGTCCATCTAGTTAAAGCTATGGTTTTTCCAGTAGTCATGTATGGATATGAGAGTTGGACTATAAAGAAAGCTGAGCACTGAAGAATTGATGCTTTTGAACTGTGGTGTTGGAGAAGACTCTTGAGAGTCCCTTGGACTGCAAGGAGATCCAACTAGTCAGTCAGAAGGGAAATCAGTCCTGAATATTCACTGGAAGGACTGATGCTGAAGCTGAAACTCCAATGCTCTGGCCACCAGATGTGAAGAACTGACTCATTGGAAAAGACCTTGATGCTGGGAAAGATTGGAGGTAGGAGGAGAAGGGGACACAGAAGATGAGATGGTTGGATGGCATCATGACTCCATGGACATGAGTTTGAGTAAACTCCAGGGGTTGGCAATGGACAGGGAGGCCCAGCGTGCTGCAATCCATGGGATCGCAAAGAGTTGGACATGACTGAACAACTGAACAACTGTCTGTATGTGTAATGGCTATTTGGGCCTTCTCTTTTGTAATGTATGTACTCTTGCACTATATTGTCTTTCCATACTAACTTTGAAGTGACATTTCATGTATTTTCTAAATATAGGTTGTCATCAGTTATGTATGTTTCAAATATCTTCATTCACTATTTAGCTTTTTGTTTCACTGTCTTCATTTGTGGCTTTTGAAGACAAGAAATTCTTCATTCTAGTATAGTAAAAAGCATCTTTTCCTTTGGTCCATTTTCAGAGGTATTACCATGCTTTAAAGGAGCAAAAATTTTCTGCTCTTTAGAAATTGCTTTCAAGTATTAAAAAATATAAAAAATCAAGCTAACTCATTATGATGCATGAAGCATGAATGCTTATTTTATGGAGTATTATGAAATTAACTTGACATGAAAATTGAATAAGGAAAATATAAGAAAATTATATAATCAAATCTAACATATAAATACAAATATATTAATAAAATTCCAGAAAGAAAGCAACCATGTATTGAAAATATGCATCATAACCAGGTAATTTATTCTAGGACTATAAGGATGGTTTATTATCAGAAATAGAAATTGATATAATTCACTATAAAAGCAAATTAAGAGAGTACTATGGAGTGAATATTTACATTCCCCTAAAGAAGATTCCCAGGTGGAGCTAGTGGTAAAAATCTTGCCTGCCATTACAGGAGACCTAAGAGGAGTGGGTTTGATCCCTGGGTTGGGAAGATCCCCTGAAGAAAGGCATGGCAACCGCCTCTGGTATTCTTGCCTAGAGAATCCCATGGACAGAGAAGCCTGGTGGGCTACAGTCCATGGGTCACAAAGAGTCAGATATGACTGAAGTCCGATGACTGAAGTGACTTAGCACATAACATGCTCATGAAGGTCTACCTGAAAAAAAAAAAAAAAAAACAAGAAAAAACCTGTAAAGTAGTAGAACCAATAAAAAAGTTATAAAAAGTTAGGTGACAAGGTTAACATTTATAAGATTTAATGGGCATTTCCATATAACAGCAGTAACGAAATAGAAAATATATAGTAAATGAATATCTCCTCAATATAAGCATAATATCTAACATAGGTAATGGAAGAATACTTTGGAAATTAAAAAAAAAAGTCATTCCTGAAAGACATAAAATGAGGCCATCTTTTTTATCTGGATGGTTGCACTAGTTTCACAGCTGATTTCTTTCCTTCTGCAATATTCTTATCTCCAGCAGCCAGAAGGATCCATTTACAACATGAGCTAGATTCGTCCAAAGCTTGCCAATGTCTTCCTTTTCCTTCAGAACAAAGCAGAGGTCGCAAAAGATTTCTACAAGCCTCAGATCTGGTCAACAGTGCCCTTTGAACCTCATCTCCTGTGCTACCCTCACTCACTTTGCCCCAGTCTTTTTTCTCTCTCTTGAGTTCCCTCTCTTTGAAATCTCCTTCCTTCAAATCCTCCTGACTACTTAGCCATTTGTTCAAATGTCCCATTTTTATTACTTTCTTACAGAACAGGTTGCTCTCTTTTGCTCTCTGTCTTTATTCCGTTTTCTGTTTCTCCAAGGCATGATTTGCCATCTGATGTTCTATATGTTTACTTGTCTATTTGTCTGCTGATGGTCTCTTCCCTTCTCCTTCCCAAATTTCATCAGGATAGTAACTGTCTTTCTTCTTCACTACTGTGTTCCGTTCCCAGTACCTAGATGAACTTACGGATGGGAAGTGCAGTGATATTTCCAAAATATCACCAAAATAATGTTGCTTCTCACCAAAATAATCCATTTTACTTAACAAAACTCTCAAATCAACGTTGATATAAGGTTTCATTTGATATAGGATTTCCACATTGGAGAAACTAATTCTAAGGAATAACAGAGACTAAAGGCATAAAGGTCTATTTGAAGAAAAAGTAAAGCATAGAGACTCACCCCACAGTGTTTAGTATGCATGCTAAGTCATTTCAGTCATGTCTGACTCTTTGCAACCCCATGGACTGTAGCCCTCCAGGTTCCTCAGGTAAGAATCCTGGAGTGGGTTGCCATGCCCTCCTCCAGGTGACCTTCCTATCTAGGGATTGAAACTGTGTCTCTTGTTTCCTGCACTGGCAGGTGGATTCTTCACCATTAATACCACCTGGGCAGCCTAGGACATTAGCATATAGCTATAATAATTAATACTGTATTTTATCAATGAAGTTTCAATTTAAAATGGATAAGATTAGAGATCATAGAGACAGCAAGCAATATGTGAGGGCCTTGAGGAATGAGAGACAGAACATTTTAATCTTTAAAGGGAAAGAAACATCTATATTGTTAAGATGATTCATTTTTCTTTAAAAATATAAATAGAACTTTATTTCACACAAAACAATAATCATACTGAATCAAAGATCTAAATGTGAAAATAAACACTAAACTGTTGGAATAAAATAAAGGATGCAGTTACAATATTGGAGTAAGTAGAGAAAGAATCCTTAGAGAAGAACCCACAAATACAAGTCACAGAGGAAAAACAAGTAATTTCCACTAAATCAAAATATACACTTCTTTTGCCAAAAATAAAAAGAACTAACAAAACAAAAAGGCAAGTTATATTCTGGGAAAAGATATCTATAATACATAGTATAGACAGGCATTGATTAAACCCAAGGGGAAAAAGGAGGTAATGCAAAAGCAATCAAAGGATTTGAAAAGGGGGAAAAAAAAAGAAAGGAAACCCAATGGCCAATTGTATATGAACAGGTGTTTACATCACTAGTAATTAAAGAAAAAAATCTAAGAAATAGTGAAATGCCATTGCTAAATAATTGGATTTGCATGCAAAAAAAAAAAAAAACCCCACACAACTATTTTTAAAACTTTGGCAACTCAACATTTTTGTGAAGTTTTTTCTGAGAATAAGAAAATCTAGTACATTGCAATTGGGAGGTAATCAGGTACAGTCACTTTGGAACACTTGTCAATGTTTAATATATTTGAGAATGGCTGCCCATGCATGACAGAGACATTTATGGAGCTATTCATGGCAACAATTCTTGAAATAAAAAAGTGAGAACAAGCCATGTCTACATGCAAGAGAATGGATAAAATGAATACCTATGTCTGTGTGTATCAATTTGAGTAGGTTAAAGGGCCTTACATTCATGATATGTGGTTTTCAAATCCTAAAAGATGGTGCTGATAAAGTGCTGCACTCAATATGCCAGCAAATTTGGAAAACTCAGCAGTGGTCACAGGACTGGAAAAGTTTTCATTCCAATCCCAAAGAAGGGCAATGCCAAAGAATGTTCAAACTACCACACAATTGTACTCATCTCACATGCTAGCAAAGTAATGCCCAAAATTCTCCAAGACAGGCTTCAACAGTACGTGAACCATGAATTTCCAGATGTTCAAGCTGAATTTAGAAAAGACGGAGGAATCAGAGATCAAATTGCCAATATCTGTTACATCATGAAAAAAAAAAAACAAGAGAGTTCCAGAAAAGCATTTACTGTTGCTTTATTGATCAAGCCAAAGCCTTTGACTGTGTGGGTCACAACAAACTGTGGAAAGTTCTTCAAGAGATGGGACTACCAGACCACCTGACCTGCCTCCTGAGAAATCTGTATGCAGGTCAATAAGCAACAGTTAGAACTAGACATGGAATAACACACTGGTTCCAAGTCAGGAAAGGAGTATGTCAAGGCTGTATATTGTCATCCGGCTTATTGAACTTAAATGCAGAGTACATCATGCAAAATGCCAGGCTGGATGAAACACAAGCTGAAATCAAGATTGCCAGGAGAAATATCGATAACCTCAGATATGCAGTTTACACCACCCTTATGACAGAAAGTGAAGAGGAACTAAACAGCCTCTTCATGAAGGTGAAAGAGGAGTGTGAAAAATCTAACTCAACATTCAAAAAACTAAAATCAAGGCATCCATTCCCATCACTATATGGCAAATAGATGGAGAAACAATGTAAATGTAGTAGAGACTTTATTTTCTTGGGCTCCAAAATCACTACATCTGGTGCCTGCAGCCATGAAATTAAAAGACACTTGGCTCCTTGGAAGAAAAGTTATGATCAACCTAGACAGCATATTAAAAAGCAGAGACATTACTTTGCCAACAAATGTCCATCTAGTCAAAGCTTTGGTATTTCCAGTAGTCATGTATGGATGTGAGAGTTGGACTATAAAGAAAGCTGAGCACCAAAGAATTGATGCTTTTGAACTGTGGTGTTGGAGAAGACTCCTGAGAGTCCCTTGGACTGCAAGGAGATCCAACCAGTCCATCTAAAAGGAAATCAGTCCTGAATATTCATTGGAAGGACTGACGCTGAAGCTGAAACTCCAATCCTTTGGCCACTTGATACGAAGAACTGACTCACTGGAAAAGACCCTGATGCTAGGAAAGATTGAGGGCAGGAGAGAAGGGGACCACAGAGGATGAGATGGTTTGATAGCATCATTTACTCCATGGACATGCGTTTGAGCAAACTCGGGGAGTTGGTGTTGAACAGGGAAGCCTGGCGTCCATGGGGTTGCAAGAGTCAGACACAGCTGAGCTACTGAACTGAACTGAGCATCAAAAAATTGATGCTTTTGAACTGTATTGTTGGAGAAGACCCTTGAGAGTCCCTTGGACTGCAAGGAGATCAAACCAGTCAGTCCTAAAGGAAATCAGTCCTGAATATTCACTGGACAGACTGATGCTGAAACTGAAACTCCAATACCTTGGCCACCTGGTGTGAAGAACTGACTCATTGGGAAAGCCCCTGATGCTGGGAAAGATTGAAGGCAGGAGGAGAAGAAGTCAACAGAGGATGTGATGGTTGGATGGCATCACCGACTTGATGAACAAGAGTCTGAGCAACCTCTGGGAGTTGGTGATGGACTGGGAAGCCTGGCATGCTGCAGTCCAAGGGGTCACAAAGAGTTGGACATGACTGAGCGCCTGAACTCTCTGATGGATTTAGTTTTGGATAACAGAACGGGGACACATAGGACAAAGTGACATCCACTTCCTCTGTATATTTAACTTATTTCATTAAAAAAAGTATGCAGCAGAAGTACAAAATTCAAATATTAGTAAATCTTGATTGTGACATATACATATAGACATGCAATTTAAGAAAAAAATGCAGATGTGAAACTCAAATGACTGAAGTAGCATTTGATTTTTGTAAATCCTAATGGCTTAAATGTATTCATTATCTGTGAAATGACTATTTTCCCCTGTGGATTAAATTTATATTAGATTTGATACAGCCATACACATAACCTTGGTCTTTGGTTAAGTCTCTTATTCTATTAATTTAGCCTATTACTGCCTCTGTCAAGTGACTGGATATATTGTGTTCACTGATTCATGATCGAGCTGCAATTACTTTGAAAGAATGAAGGACCATATTCAAGCCTTCTACCTTTGTTATAGCTGAACAGCTGCCTACACACAGACGCAAACAATGTTTATGGTATCTTTCACACCACAATACAGCCTAGTCTTGGCTCGGCTTTGATTATCTTGTCAGTTGCTTTGTAAACAAACCGACCTATACCTATTCACTTGGGTACAATATCCAAATATAAAACTGTGCTACTCCTGAACTTTTTTCTTTTTTTGGATCACAAATTAAAATCAGACCAATGCTCACCTCTATGCATGTTGAGTTTTCTCTCCAGGCAGGCTATATGTTGCCATCTTTTATTACTGCTGTCTTGGCGATTCTTTGATTGCTGTTGTTGCTGTGTAGTTCCTAAGTCGTGTCTGACTCGTTGCAACCCCACAGACTGTAGACCGCTAGGTTCCTCTGTCCATAGAATTTTCCAGGCAAGAATACTGGTGTGGGTTGGCATTTCCTCCTCCAGGGGATCTTCCTGACCCAGGCATCAAACCCACATCTGTTGCATCTCCTGCATTGCAGGAGGATTCTTTACCACTGCACCCCTCTGGGAAGCCCCTCAAAACCATGCATTGTCTGGGAAACAAAACAAAACAACAAAAAAGAAAACACTTTAATGTGCCCTAAATTGATATGCACTGTACTAGGTTCTGGGAATACAATGATGAACAAAATTCAGAATCTCCTCTGAAGTTAATAATAGTCAGGTTATGGTTACTATTATATCTGTCCAACTACTTGCTGAGAGGAAAACAATGCAATTAGCCTAAAATATTTTATGCCTTTTCTTTTCTGAAACTACATCCTAGGCATTTCTTTAAAGGTTAAAGGGAGTTTAAATAAATATTAGCTGAGTTATTCAAAAGATGATGTGATAAAGTAAAATAAGTATACATGAAATTCTCTGAAAATGATTATTAAATTGGGCTAAACAAATTTTAAAGAGAATTAAATGTAAGTATAGGATATGCAGATAACATCCATATGCAGAAACAAAAAAAAAAAGAGAGAGGCACTTAAGACATTGGACATCCCTTGAAGATGTCAGGAGGGTTGTCATCTCCAGTGGCTGATGAACAGGTCTAAGATGTGTATCAAAAACTTGGGAGTTTCTTTGACTCTGAAAGGAAATGAACTTTGCTTACATAGAACACAACAAAAACATCATCTCTATAGACAGTTTCAGCCATTCTCCACCCACATAGATAGATGGCTTCTCAAGACACTTAGTACATTCACAAACTTTAGCTCAGAACTTAGAGAGAAAGAAAAATGAATTTAGTCACAACCGAAGATACTAATATTATAGCCTCAACTTGTAATGCTTCTACAGGGTTGGCTTAGCTTGTTTTTCATGCACAAATTCAAATGCAAATAATCTGAATTATCATGACTCCTTTTTCAAAAATTAACTTATTTCAATTGGAGGCTAATTACTCTACAAAATTATAGTGGTTTTGCCATACATTCACATGAATCAGCCATGGGTGTACATGTATTCCTCATCCTGAGCCCTTCTTCCCCCCACCTCCCTCCCCATCCCATCCCTCAGGGTCATCCCAGTGCACCAGCCCTGAGCACCCAGTCTCATGCATTGAACCTGGACTGGTGATCTGTTTCACATATGATAATATACATGTTTCAATTCTATCTCTCAAATCATTCCACCCTCACCTTCTCCCACAAAGTCCTAAAGACTGTTCTTTACATCTGTGTCTCTTCTGCTGTCTCGCCTACAGGGTCATCATTACCATCTCTCTAAATTCCATATATATGTGTTAATGTAATGTATTGGTGTTTTTCTTTCTGACTTACATCACTCTGTATATTAGGCTCCAGTTTCATCCACCTCATTAGAAATGATTCAAATGCATTCTTTTTAATGGCTGAGTAATACTCCATTGTGTATGTGTACCACACCTTTCTTATCCATTTGCCTGCCAATGGGCATCAAGGTTGCTTCCATGTCCTAGCTATTGGAAACAGTGCTGCAATGAACACTGGGGTACACGTGTCTCTTTCAATTCTGGTTTCCTCAGTGTGTATGCCTGGCAGCAGGATTGCTGGGTCATATGGCAGTTCTTTATCGAGGCCATCTTTGCATGAAATGTTCCCTGGGTATCTCTCATTTTCTTGAAGAGAGCTCTAGTCTTTCCCATTCTGTTTTTTTCCCTCTATTTCTTTGCATTGATCACTGAGGAAGGCTTTCTTATCTCTTTTTGCTGTTCTTTGGAACTCTGCATTCAGATGCTTATATCTTTCCTTTTCTCCTTTGCCTTTTGCTTCTCTTCTTTTCACAGCTATTTGTAAGGCCACTTCAGACAGCTGTTTTCTTTTTTGCATTTCTTTTCCATGGGGATAGTCTTGATCCCTGTCTCCTGTACAATGTCACAAACCTCAATCCATAGTTCATCAGGCACTCTATCTATCAGATCTAGGCCCTTAAATCTATTTCTCACTTCCACTGTATAATAATAAGGGATTTGATTTAGGTCATACCTGAATAGTCTAGAGGTTTTCCCTACTTTCTTCAATTTGAGTCTGAATTTGGTAATAAGGAGTTCATGATCTGAGCCACAGTCAGCTCCTTGTCTTGTCTTTGCTGACTGTATAGAGCTTCTCCATCTTTGGCTGCAAAGAATATAATCAATCTGATTTCAGTGTTGACCATCTGTGATGTCCATGTGTAGAGTTGTCACTTGTGTTGTTGGAAGAGGGTGTTTGCTATGACCAGTGCATTTTTTTGACAAAACTCTATTAGTCTTTGCCCTGCTTCACTCTGCATTCTAAGGCCAAATTTGCCTGTTACTCCAGGTGTTTCTTGACTTCCTACTTTTGCATTCCAGTCCCCTATAATGAAAAGGACATTTGGGGGGGGGGTGGTGTTAGTTCTAGAAGGTCTTGTAGGTCTTCATAAAACCGTTCAACTTCAGCTTCTTCAGCATTACTGTTTGGGGCATAGACTTCGATTGCTGTGATACTGAATGATTTGCCTTGGAAATAAACAGAGATCATTCTGCTGTTTTTGAGATTGCATCCAAGGACTGCATTTCAGACTCTTGCTGACCATGATGGCTACTCCATTTCTTCTGAGGGATTCCTGCCCACAGTAGTAGATATAATGGTCATCTGAGTTAAATTCACCCATTCCAGTCCATTTTAGTTCGCTGATTCCTAGAATGTCGACGTTCAACAACTTCAGCTTCTTCAGCATTACTGTTTGGGGCATAGACTTCGATTGCTGTGATACTGAATGATTTGCCTTGGAAATAAACAGAGATCATTCTGCTGTTTTTGAGATTGCATCCAAGGACTGCATTTCAGACTCTTGCTGACCATGATGGCTACTCCATTTCTTCTGAGGGATTCCTGCCCACAGTAGTAGATATAATGGTCATCTGAGTTAAATTCACCCATTCCAGTCCATTTTAGTTCGCTGATTCCTAGAATGTCGACGTTCATTCTTGCCATCTCCTGTTTGACGACTTCCAATTTGCCTTGATTCATGGACCTGACATTCCAGGTTCCTGTGCAATATTGCTCTTTACAGCATCAGACCTTGCTTCTATCACCAGTCACATCCACAGCTGGGTATTATTTTTGCTTTGGCTCCCTCCCTTCATTCTTTCTGAAGTTATTTCTCCACTGATCTCCAGTAGCATATTGGGCACCTACCAACCTGGGGAGTTCCTCTTTCAGTATCCTATCATTTTGCCTTTTCATACTGTTCATGGGGTTCTGAAGGCAAGATTACTGAAGTGGTTTGCCATTCCCTTCTCCAATGGACACATTCTGTCAGACCTCTCCACCATGACCCACCCGTCTTGAGTAGCCCCACGGGCAGGGCTTAGTTTCATTGAGTTAGACAAGGCTGTGGTCCTAGTGTGATTAGATTGACTAGTTTTCTGTGATTATGGCTGTGATTTATGTCAGAGTGTTTTGCCTATATTTTCTTCTAGGAGTTTTATAGTTTCTGGTCTTACATTTAGATCTTTAACCCATTTTGAGTTTATTTTTGTGTATGGTGTTAGAAAGTGTTCTAGTTTCATTCTTTTGCAAGAGGTTGACCAGTTTTCCCAGCACCACTTGTGAGAGAGATTGTATAATCTTGCCTCCTTTGTCAAAGATAGGGTGTCCAAAGGTGCGTGGACTTATCTCTGGGCTTTCTATTTTGTTCCATTGATCTGTATTTCTGTCTTTATGCCAGTACCATACTGTCTTGATAACTGTAATGTAGTTTGTAGTGTAGTCTGAAATCTTTAACCCATTTTGAGTTTATTTTTGTGTATGGTGTTAGAAAGTGTTCTAGTTTCATTCTTTTGCAAGAGGTTGACCAGTTTTCCCAGCACCACTTGTGAGAGAGATTGTATAATCTTGCCTCCTTTGTCAAAGATAGGGTGTCCAAAGGTGCGTGGACTTATCTCTGGGCTTTCTATTTTGTTCCATTGATCTGTATTTCTGTCTTTATGCCAGTACCATACTGTCTTGATAACTGTAATGTAGTTTGTAGTGTAGTCTGAAGCCAAGCAGATTGATTCCTACAGGTCCATTCTTCTTTCTCAAGATTGCTTTGGCTATTCAGGTTTTTTTGTATTTCCATACAAATTGTGAAATTAGTTGTTCTAGTTCTCTGAAAAATACTTTGATAGGGATTGTATTGCATCTGTAGATTGATTTGGGAAGTATACTCATTTTCACTATATTGACTCTTCTGATCCACGAACATGGTATATTTCTCCATCTATTTGTCATCTTTGATTTCTTTCATCAGTGTTTTATAGTTTTCTATATATAGGTCTTTTGTTTCTTTAAGTAGCTTTATTCCTAATTATTTTATTCTTTTCATTGCAATGGTGAATGGAATAGTTTCCTTAATTTCTCTTTCTGTTTTCTGTTAGTGTATAGGAATGCAAGGGATTTCTGTATATTAATTCTATATCTTGCCACTTTACTATATTCATTGATTAGCTCTAGAAATTTTCTGGTGATGTCTTTAGGGTTTTCTATGTAGAGGATTGTGTCATCTGCAAACAGTAAGAGTTTTACTTCTTCTTTTCCAATCTGGATTCCTTTCATTTCTTTTTCTTCTCTGATTGCTGTGGCTAAAACTTCCAAAACTAGGTTGAATAGTAGTGGTGAGAGTGGGCACCCTTATCTTGTTCCTGATTTTAGGGGAAGTGCTTTCAGTTTTTCACCATGAGGATAATGTTTACTGTGGGTTTATCATATATGGTTTTTTTTTATGTTGAGATATGTTCCCTCTATGCCTGCTTTCTGGAGGGTTTCTATCATAAATTGGTGTTGAATTTTGTCAAAGACTTTCTCTTCAACTATTGAGATAATCATATGGTTTTTATCTTTCAATTTGTTAATGTAGTGTATCACACTGATTGATTTGTGAATATTGAAGAATCCTTACATCCCTGGGATAAAGCCCACTTGGTCATGATGTATGGTCTTTTTAATATGTTGTTGGATTCTGTTTGCTAGAATTTTGTTAAGGATTTTTGCATCTATGTTCATCAGTGATATTGGCCTGTAGTTTTCTTTTTGTGTGTGGCATCTTTGTCTGGTTTTGGTAGTAGGTGATGGTGGCCTCATAGAATGAGTTTTGAAGTTTACCCTCCTCTGCAATTTCCTGGAAGAGTTTGAGTAGGATAGGTGTTAGCTTTTCTCTAAATTTTTGGTAGAATTCAGCTGTGAAGCTGTCTGGACATGGGCTTTTGTTTGCTGGAAGATTTCTGATTACAATTTTGATTTCCATGTTTGTGATGGGTCTGTTAAGATTTTCTATTTCTTCCTGGTTCAGTTTTGGAAAGTTATATTTTTCAAAGAATTTTTGCATTTCTTCCAAGTTGTCCATTTTATTCGCATATAGTTGCTGATAGTAGTCTCTTATGATCCTTTGTATTTCTGTTATCTGTTGTGATTTCTCCATTTTCATTTCTAATTTTCTTGATTTGATTCTTCTCCCTTTTTTTCTTGATGAGTCTGGCTAATAGTTTGTCTATTTCATTTATCTTCTCAATGAACCAGCTTTTAGCTTTGTTGATTTTTGCTATAGTCTCCTTTGTTTCTTTTTCATTTATTTCTGCTCCAATTTCTATGATTTCTTTCCTTCTACTAACCCTGGGGTTCTTCATTTCTTCTTTTTCTATTTGATTTAGGTGTTATTTGATTTTTCTCTTGTTTCTTGAGATAAGTTTGTATTGCTATGAACTTCCCTTTAGCGTTGCTTTTACTAAATCCCATAGGTTTTGGGTTGCTGTGTTTTCATTTTCATTCATTTCTACATATATATATATATATATATATATATATATATTGCTTTCTTCTGTGATTTGTTGGTTATTCATAAGCGTGTTGTTTAGCCTCCACATGTTTGTATTTTTAATAGTTTTTTTCTCTGTAGTTGACATCTAATTTTTGGAAGGAATGATGCTAAAGCTGAAACTCCAGTGCTTTGACCACCTCATGTGAAGGGTTGACTCATTGGAAAAGACTCTGATGCTGGGAGGGATTGGGGGCAGGAGGAAAAAGGGACGACAGAGGATGAGATGGCTGGATGGCATCACCGACTCGATGGACGTGAGTTTGAGTGAACTCCGGGAGATGGTGATGGACAGGGAGGCCTGGCATGCTGCGACTTATCGGGTCGCAAAGAGTTGGATATGACTGAGTGACTGAACTGAACTGAACTGATATCTAATCTTACTGCATTGTGATCAGAAAAGATGCTTGGAATGATCTCACTGTTTTTGAATTTACCAAGGCTAGATTTATAGCCCAGGATGTGATCTATCCTGGAGAAGGTTCCATGTGCACTTGAGAAAAAGATGAAA
Organism: Aepyceros melampus; assembly: GCA_006408695.1. Taxonomy (NCBI): domain Eukaryota; kingdom Metazoa; phylum Chordata; class Mammalia; order Artiodactyla; family Bovidae; genus Aepyceros; species Aepyceros melampus. The sequence continues at coordinate 895,727 of SJXQ01002627.1, forward strand.
TTCATTGTTTGGGGGTGAAATGTCCTATAGATATCAATTAGGTCTAACTGGTCTATTGTATCATTTAAAGTTTGTGTTTCCTTGTTAATTTTCTCTTTAGTTGGTCTATCCATAGGTGTGAGTGGGGAATTAAATTCACCCACTATTATTGTGTTATTATTAATTTTCCTTTTCATACTTGTTAGCATTTGCCTTACATATTGCAGTTCTCCTATGTTGGTTTCATATATATTTATAATTGTGATATCTTCTTCTTGGATTGATCCTTTGATTATTATGTAGTGTCCTTCTTTGTCTCTTTACACGGCCTTTATTTCAAAGCCTATTTTATCTGATATGAATATTGCTACTCCTGCTTTCTTTTGGTCTCCATTTGTGTGAAATATCTTTTTCCAGCCCTCACTTTCAGTCTGTATGTGTCCCTTGGTTTGAGGTGGGTCTCTTGTAGACAGCATATATAGGCGTCTTGTTTTTATATCCTTTCAGCCAGTCTTTGTCTTTTGGTTGGGGCATTCAACCCTTTTACATTTAAGGTAATTATTGATAAGTATGATCCCATTGCTATTTACTTTGTTGTTTCTGGTTTGAGTTTATACACCTTTTCTGTGTTTCCTATCTAGAGAAGATCCTTTAGCATTTGTTGAAGAGCTAGTTAGATAGGTTGAATAGTAGTGGTGAGAGTGGGCACCCTTATCTTGTTCCTGATTTTAGGGGAAGTGCTTTCAGTTTTTCACCATTGAGGATAATGTTTACTGTGGGTTTATCATATATGGTTTTTTTTTATGTTGAGATATGTTCCCTCTATGCCTGCTTTCTGGAGGGTTTCTATCATAAATTGGTGTTGAATTTTGTCAAAGACTTTCTCTTCAACTATTGAGATAATCATATGGTTTTTATCTTTCAATTTGTTAATGTAGTGTATCACACTGATTGATTTGTGAATATTGAAGAATCCTTACATCCCTGGGATAAAGCCCACTTGGTCATGATGTATGGTCTTTTTAATATGTTGTTGGATTCTGTTTGCTAGAATTTTGTTAAGGATTTTTGCATCTATGTTCATCAGTGATATTGGCCTGTAGTTTTCTTTTTGTGTGTGGCATCTTTGTCTGGTTTTGGTAGTAGGTGATGGTGGCCTCATAGAATGAGTTTTGAAGTTTACCCTCCTCTGCAATTTCCTGGAAGAGTTTGAGTAGGATAGGTGTTAGCTTTTCTCTAAATTTTTGGTAGAATTCAGCTGTGAAGCTGTCTGGACATGGGCTTTTGTTATGGTTTTGGTAGTAGGTGATGGTGGCCTCATAGAATGAGTTTTGAAGTTTACCCTCCTCTGCAATTTCCTGGAAGAGTTTGAGTAGGATAGGTGTTAGCTTTTCTCTAAATTTTTGGTAGAATTCAGCTGTGAAGCTGTCTGGACATGGGCTTTTGTTTGCTGGAAGATTTCTGATTACAATTTTGATTTCCATGTTTGTGATGGGTCTGTTAAGATTTTCTATTTCTTCCTGGTTCAGTTTTGGAAAGTTATATTTTTCAAAGAATTTTTGCATTTCTTCCAAGTTGTCCATTTTATTCGCATATAGTTGCTGATAGTAGTCTCTTATGATCCTTTGTATTTCTGTTATCTGTTGTGATTTCTCCATTTTCATTTCTAATTTTCTTGATTTGATTCTTCTCCCTTTTTTTCTTGATGAGTCTGGCTAATAGTTTGTCTATTTCATTTATCTTCTCAATGAACCAGCTTTTAGCTTTGTTGATTTTTGCTATAGTCTCCTTTGTTTCTTTTTCATTTATTTCTGCTCCAATTTCTATGATTTCTTTCCTTCTACTAACCCTGGGGTTCTTCATTTCTTCTTTTTCTATTTGATTTAGGTGTTATTTGATTTTTCTCTTGTTTCTTGAGATAAGTTTGTATTGCTATGAACCTTCCCTTTAGCGTTGCTTTTACTAAATCCCATAGGTTTTGGGTTGCTGTGTTTTCATTTTCATTCATTTCTACATATATATATATATATATATATATATATATATATTGCTTTCTTCTGTGATTTGTTGTTTATTCATAAGCGTGTTGTTTAGCCTCCACATGTTTGTATTTTTAATAGTTTTTTTCTCTGTAGTTGACATCTAATTTTTGGAAGGAATGATGCTAAAGCTGAAACTCCAGTGCTTTGACCACCTCATGTGAAGGGTTGACTCATTGGAAAAGACTCTGATGCTGGGAGGGATTGGGGGCAGGAGGAAAAAGGGACGACAGAGGATGAGATGGCTGGATGGCATCACCGACTCGATGGACGGAGTTTGAGTGAACTCCGGGAGATGGTGATGGACAGGGAGGCCTGGCATGCTGCGACTTATCGGGTCGCAAAGAGTTGGATATGACTGAGTGACTGAACTGAACTGAACTGATATCTAATCTTACTGCATTGTGATCAGAAAAGATGCTTGGAATGATCTCACTGTTTTTGAATTTACCAAGGCTAGATTTATAGCCCAGGATGTGATCTATCCTGGAGAAGGTTCCATGTGCACTTGAGAAAAAGATGAAATTCATTGTTTGGGGGTGAAATGTCCTATAGATATCAATTAGGTCTAACTGGTCTATTGTATCATTTAAAGTTTGTGTTTCCTTGTTAATTTTCTCTTTAGTTGGTCTATCCATAGGTGTGAGTGGGGAATTAAATTCACCCACTATTATTGTGTTATTATTAATTTTCCTTTTCATACTTGTTAGCATTTGCCTTACATATTGCAGTTCTCCTATGTTGGTTTCATATATATTTATAATTGTGATATCTTCTTCTTGGATTGATCCTTTGATTATTATGTAGTGTCCTTCTTTGTCTCTTTACACGGCCTTTATTTCAAAGCCTATTTTATCTGATATGAATATTGCTACTCCTGCTTTCTTTTGGTCTCCATTTGTGTGAAATATCTTTTTCCAGCCCTTCACTTTCAGTCTGTATGTGTCCCTTGGTTTGAGGTGGGTCTCTTGTAGACAGCATATATAGGCGTCTTGTTTTTATATCCTTTCAGCCAGTCTTTGTCTTTTGGTTGGGGCATTCAACCCTTTTACATTTAAGGTAATTATTGATAAGTATGATCCCATTGCTATTTACTTTGTTGTTTCTGGTTTGAGTTTATACACCTTTTCTGTGTTTCCTATCTAGAGAAGATCCTTTAGCATTTGTTGAAGAGCTAGTTAGTGGTGCTGAATTCTCTCAGCTTTTGCTTGTCTGTAAAGCTTTTGATTTTTCCTTCATATTTGAATGAGATCCTTGCTGGGTACAGTAATCTGGGTTGTAGGTTTTTCTCTTTCTCACTTAAAGTATGTCCTTCCATTCCCTTCTGTCCTGAAGAGTTTCTATTGAAAGATCAGCTGTTATTCTTATGGGAATCCCTTTGTGTGTTATTTGTTGTTTTTCCCTTGCTGCTTTTAATATTTGTTCTTTGTGTTTGATCTTTGTTAACTTAATTAATATACGTCTTGGGGTGTTTCACCTTGGGTTATCCTGTTTGGGACTCTCTTGGTTCCTTGGACTTGGGTGGCTATTTCCTTCCTCATTTTAGGGAAGTTTTCAACTATTATCTCAAGTATTTTCTCATGGCCTTTCTTTTTGTCTTCTTCTTCTGGGACTCCTATGATCCTAAAGTTGGGGCATTTGACATTGTCCCAGAGGTCTCTGAGGTTATCCTCAGTTCTTTTAATTCTTTTTTCTTTTTTCCTCTCTGCTTCATTTATTTCCACCATTCTACCTTCTACCTCACTTATGCTGTCTTCTGCCTCAGTTATTCTACTGTTGGCTCCCTCCAGAGTGTTTTTTATCTCAATTATTGCATTATTCTTTATTGATTGACTCTCTTTTATTTTTTCTAGGTCCTTGTTAAACATTTCTTGCATCTTCTCAATCCTTGTCTCCAGACTATTTATCTGTAACTCCATTTTGTTTTCAAGATTTTGGATCATCTTCACTATCATTGTTCTGAATTCTTTTTCAGGTAGACTCCCTATATCCTCCTCTTTTGTTTGGTTTGGTGGGCCTTTATCATGGTCCTTTACCTGATGAATATTTCTCTGCATCTTCATCTTATTTAGAATGCTGTGTTTGGAGTGGCCTTTCTGTATGCTGGAAGTGCATGGCTCCTCTTTATTGTGGATCCTGCTCCCTGTGGGTTGAGTTAGATGAGTGGCTTGTCAATGTTATCTGGTTAGGGAAGCTTATGTTGGTGTTCTGGTGGGTGGAGCTGGATCTCATCTCTCTGGAGTGCAATGAAGTGTCCAGTAGTGAGTTTTAAGGTGTCTATGGGTTTGGTGTGACTTTTGGCCACATTCATTTTAATCTTAGGGTTATGTTCCTGCTAGTTGGAAAATTAGCTTGGTACGTCCTGCTCTGAAACTTGTTGACTCTTGGGTGGAGCTTGGTTTCAGTGTAGGTATGGAGGCTTTTGGATGAGCTTTTGTTGATTAATGTTCCTGGGAGTCTGGAGTTTTCTGGTGTTCTCAGGTTTTGGAGTTAAGCCTCCTGCCTCTGGCTTTCAGTCTTATTCTTACAGTAGCATCAAGACTTCTCCATCCACACTGCACCGATGATAAGACTTCTAGGTTAATGGAGAATAGATTCTCCACAGTGAGGGACACCCAGAGAGGTTCACAGGGTTACATGGAGAAGAGAAGAGGGAGGAGGGAGATAGAGGTGACCAGGAGGAGAAGAGGGGGAATCAAAAGGGGAGATAGCATTCTAGTCAGTAATCAATTCCCTGAGTGCTCTCTACAGTCTGGACCACTCAGAGATATTCACAGAGTTACATAGAGAGAAGAGGAAGGAAGGAAATAGAGGTGACCAGGAGAAGAAGATGGGAAGTCAAAAGGAGAAAGACAGATCTAGCCAGTAATCAGTTCCCTATGTGTTCTCCACAGCCCAGAGCACCTAAAGAGATTACAGATTTGGGTAAAGAAGAGAAAGGGGAGGGAGGAGACAGAGGTGACCCAGGGGAGAAAAACAAGAGTCAGAAGGGGGAGAGGGCAATCAAGCCAGTCACCACACTCCTAAGTAAAAATGGGTGCTGGAGATGGGATTCTTAAATGCACAAAATTGATAACAAATACCAAAAAGCAAAGATTAAAAATCTAAAGTAGAGGTTAGACTCTCAAAAATACAATATTAAGAAAAATTACAAAAATTATAAAAAATATGAAATTTGCTTTAAAAATAGGGTCTTTTTTGCAAGGTAATAGCAGGTTATAAAAATGAAAATTAAAGGAGTAATAAAGAACTTAAAAATTTTTTTTTAATTTAAAAAATGATAATAGTAAAATATATCCAGGAATTTCTCTGGAGCTGTTGAGGGCAGTTTGGGGTCAGTCAGTTTCAGATAGTTCCTTGTTCCAGCTTATACTTCTTCTCAAGGTCTATAGGCCCCTTCCAATGCAGTCAGTGTTAACTACAGGGTTTCAATCTGTTGCGCCTGTCAGTTCCAAAGTGGTTCCCTCTTCTCTGTTTATTTTGGCTTCCTCTGTTTGCAAGTCTCCTCAGTGTCTAATTTCTGCCCTGACACAAGGGGGTGAAGGTGGTCTCTTATTTAGGCTCATTTGTTCAGTTGTGCGGTGGGGAGGGAGGAGCACTGCAAACAAATATCACTGGTGTGTGTGGGGAGTGCTTGCAGTGTATGGACCACACTGGGTTTGCCCCTGCTCATGGCGTGTGTGCTTTCGCAGACTACGTTGCTCAGGCCCCAGGTGGCTCTGCAGGGAAAGCGTCTAAAGTGGGCCCTGGTTTGCATGCACTTCCCAGATCTAAGCCACTCAGGTTCAGGTTCTTGGGTACTCCACCAAGGCACAGACTTGGTTGGGCCTGTGTTTTGTGCCCTTCCCAGGTCTGAGTAGCTGGGGTGACCAGATGCTTGGTGAGCGCACTCTCCCCAGGTGGGTGGTGCATCTTATCACCTCCCTGGTCATGACTTCTATTCTATTAATTATTTTTCATTACATTCAAATAAATTTAGACTGAGGTAGATATGATTCTCCTTCATATGATCAAAATATTTTTTTCCATGAACTTTTTGAATTGGTGATGGTGTCTTTTGTTATTATTAAAGAAAAGAACACACATTTTAGTGTTTGATTGACAAATGGAAGTATATTTAGGCATACTTATACAATAAAACAAGGCAATTAAAAATACCTAATAAACTGACAAATGTCCATCTAATCAAAGCTATGGCTTTTCCAGTAGTCATGTATAGATGTGAGAGTTGGACCAAAAAGAAAGCTGAGTGCCAAAGAACTGATACTTTTGAACACTGGTGTTGGGGAAGACTCTTGAGAGTCCCTTGGACTGCAAGGAGATCAAACCAGTCCATCTGAAAGGAAATCAGTCCTGAATATCATTGGAAGGACTGATGCTGAAGCTGAAACTCCGATACTTCGGTCACCTGATGTGAAGAACTGACTCATTGGAAAAGACCCTGATGCCAGGAAAGATTGAAGGTGGGAGGAGAAGGGCACACCAGAGGATGAGATGGTTGGACGGCATCACTGACTCGATGGACATGAGTTTGAGCAAGCTCTGGGAGTTGGTGATGGACAGGGAAACCTGACATGCTGCAGTCCATAGGGTCACAAAGAGTCAGACATGACTGAGCAACTGAAGTGAACTATACTGAATAAAAGCAATGAGGCTATTAAGTTTACATTGTTCAAAAGTATGTTCTCTGTTTCAAAGCTGCCTGCAGGGATTTAAAGCTTGTTCCTTTCTTCATGTGGCCTATCACAACACCTGAAGAGGCCTTAGCATACGTTTTTTTGTTTTGCAGAATATCAGGGCTGAAGGATACTAATAGTTGTTATAATACAATCAGGTCAAAGTGCTTGTGAGGTGCTCCCAGTCAACTGGCTAAACTAATGAATGCAAACATATCATCCAAGATCCCGGTGTCCTGAAAGAAGGCCTTGCCTCCCTGACATATCCATGAGTAAACAGACTAGATAGGAAGGGGAGAAAATGGGCCATTTGCTCCTTTAAGTTATGTGGGGTCGACAGGGTCAGTATGATGCCTCCTTACATCATAGCTTCAGCTACAACTTTAAGCAATGAGAGAAGAAAAGATGTGAGTTATGAATTCAGCTGCACCAAGGTATCTGAGTTAAGCAGAAGGCAACTGAAAGAGTCAGGAATCTGAAAAGCAGGTCCTTGTTGCCCAATATTTTATTGCATTTCTGCCAAGCGTTCATTTTAACAATTGTTAAACTCTTCACCATTTTTACATATGAACTGCATTCTGTTAATACCTACTCTGCTTTGGGGATATCTGTAATAATTAAATGGGTGGAGCACAAAGAAGCAGATGGGATTTTTATTTCAATCTTCTGCCTGCCTGCCAAGTCACTTCATTTATGTCTGACTCTTTCAACCCCATGGACTGTAGCCCGTCAGGCTCTTCTATCCACGGGATTCTCCAGGCAAGAATACTAGAGTGGGTTATCATGCCCTCCTCCAGGGGATCTTCCTGACTCAGAGATGGAACCTCCAAGAATCGAATCCCCATCTCCTGCTTTGCAGGTAGATTCTTTACTGCTGAGCTACTGGGGAAGCTCACTTTCAATCTACTTTGACACAAATAAATTTGGTATGTGCACCTGAAAACAGATATTTCATAGCTGGTATTACCAACTATCAGTTAACAGAAGGAATTTGTCCAGTTTATGTACTCCTCTTTTCTTTAGCTTTTTCTATACCTTGCGTGGGATTTTAAATATAGAGCATCCCAGCTGCTCATCAAATCATCTACTGGAGGTTAGCAAGTAAACCCAGGAGGTTAATAGACACCAGTTCTTGAAGAATTCATTTTTAAGGGGTATGAATGGAGACAGGCAGAAGATAATCAAACTGAAAGTTGCTCAGTTGTGTCCAACTCTTTGCAACCCCATGGTCTATACAGACCATGGAATTCTCCGGGTCAGAATACTGAAATAAGTAGCTATTCCCCAACCCAGGGATCAAACATGGATCTTGTGCATTGCAGGTGTATTCTTTACCAGCTGAACCACTAGGGAAGTGAAGATAATGAGTAATAATACTTTTATTATTTTAAAATTTACTTTATCTTGATGGGATCCAATTTATCAGTTGGGAGATTGGGATTGACATATATACACTACTATAAATAAAAAAGAAAACTAATAAGAACCTACTCTATAGCACAGGGAACTCTTCTCAATGTTCTGTGGGAAGGAATGGAACCTAAATGGGAAGGAATCCAAAAAAGAAGGGTATATACACATAGCTGATTCACTTTGCTGTACAATAGAAACTGACACAACATTGTAAAGCATCTATAGTCCAATAAAAATTAAACACACATATACACTCCATTAAGCTTTAAATTGGCTTGTAACACAGAAAAGTTCATTGTGACAGCCTCTTTCACCTAGTTGAGACCAAAAAAAATCTTTTTTTTTCCAGTGGGAGATGGGGTGTGGAAAATGACAAGTTAGACTTATTTTCATTTTTATTAAAATATAGGGTTCAGAAGGTCTAATATCCACTTTTACTTCCCGTCTAATCATTTTGGGCAGGTCAGGTAAAACTACCATTAAAGTGATAATTTGGCCAGATCATAAATAACACCTTCTTCCTGAGAAATACTTAACAGTCAACAAATAATCTGAAGAAATGCACATAAAGAGGCAAAGACTCAGAATTAAAAAATGAAGCAGTGGCCAGGAGAGGCTTTGTCATGCCCTGTAGCCCAGTGGTGAGATGCTAAGATGCTCTGAGTGTGTTGCTAAGGACAATGGCAGGACTTCCCTGGTGGTCCAATGGTTAGGACTCTGCATTTCCACTGCAGCAGCCACTGGTTCAATGCTTGGACACAGAAGTTCCACGTGCTTCCCAGTGCACCCAAGAAAAATAAATAAAAATAGTAGCAATATTATTTGAGTGCAGTGGGCTCAAAAAGAGGAATTTCTGTGACTCCTCAGCCGAATCAGAAAATTTGAGCATTTTCTATCAAACACTTGAACCATAGTACTTATTTGGACTTAAAACGTACCTTTATAAGCTTTAAAGTCACAAAAGTATGACTTTCATCAAATAGCTGTTTGCTACTTTTCCGTTTCAACATTTAGTTGTGTAAGCTATTTTTAACAGAAATAATTTCAATCATGTACTCAGAGTACCTATAAAAGGGACTTTTGAAACTTACAATAAATTTCTCCCAATTCCCCTTTATTCATCATTTTCTGATTATGATTTGAAAAATCAAAGTCATTATTTAAATTGAAAGGTCATTTTACTTATTAAGTATTGATGAGTCTTCCATCAGTTACAACAAAAAGCCACTCAAAAACTCAAAGGAGAAACAGTGATTAAAGACATTGGGTTCTGGAAAGATTAACAAGGTTACTTCACATAGTAGAACCTACATGTTTGCTGTGGCTGTCTTCTGTCTGGTGCCTCTATGTGCATAGCATGAAGGATGAAGAGGAACAGGGGACTTACCGCGACATGAAAACCAGCTGTAATTTTAAAAATTAAATGCAGAATATTTCAGCTTGGTAAAAATGTTTTTACAGAAGCCAAAAATGTAGAGTCCCTCATGCCCCCATCTAAACTCCAATTCATTCTATATTCGCCTTGAAACTGTCTACTGCTATCTGAGAAAGGGTCCCCCTGCCTTCCAGATGCTGAAGGATGATGACTCACTAGTCAAACAAGGTGCTTGCATGTCCTCCCCGCCATCTCAAACCTCTATGCAGCTTTTCACAAGATGTCAACAGTACACATTGCCATGTTAGACACAGAATACAAATGTGTTAGGCTTTCATTTTCATTTTAATGTCATGAGAAACTCTTCTATGAAATAGGCTGAAACCTGCTTTTGTGTTTTGCAAATGTACTCTAAGATGACAACTTACCAAAAATATTTTTATCTGACTCTATCTTTTTACTGGGTGAAGAAAAACATTATCATATCAAAATTTCTCTTTTCCTTTTCTCTTCCCAGTCTCTACCTGTTTTGAACGTCTGGGAACAATTCTGCACTTGTGCTTTCACTTAATAAATACATAATATACAGTGTGCATAAACTAAAAGTTTAGCATCTTTATCATATTTCATAATTTTCAGTAGAAGCAAAACAACATACTACAATACCAAGGCAAATAATATAGTCGTAGTAAGGGAATTATTTTAAACTACTGTTCAACCATTTATACCTTTATTCAAGTGATTTTGGATCTTGTCCTAAAATCAAAATATAAACAATAGCAGCTTGCTGAAGACCAACAAGGAGTTTCTTTCATTTATCAGTCCATTTAACCAATTTTTTTAACACCTGCCACATCAAGCCCTGTCTTAGACATTTGAAATAGAGAGAGAAACATATAAATTAGATATTTGCTCTCAAGGAGCTTACATTTTGATGTATGTTGAAGGAAAATACGAGTTCAGAAATAAACCTAACTGAACATAATTTTCTAAGGTGAAGTCATTTTAAAACTTGCCAAATTTAGAGACAGCTAACTTTTTGGAGGCTATACTTTGCTTCTTTCAAGTGTGAGATAGAAATTTCGAAACTCCAAGGGCTGAGGTCTGGCTTTGTGATTTTTTGATGTTTCTCTTTTTCTTTGTTTTTTTTTAATTTTTAATTCCTTCATTCTCTGTTGAAGGCAATGCTAAATGTCATTCAGATATTTAGTCAGCTCAGTTCAGTCACTCAGTGGTGTTCAACTCTTCGTGACTCTATGGACCGCAGCACGCCAGGCTTCCCTGTCCATCACCAACTCCCAGAGCTTACTCAAACTCATGCCCATCGAGTCAGTGATGCCATCTAACTATCTCATCCTCTGCTGTCCCCTTCTCCTCCTGCCTTCAATCTTTTCTAGCATCAGGGTCTTTTCCAATGAGTCAACTCTTTGCATCAGGTGACCAAAGTATTGGAGCTTCAGCTTCAGCATCAGTCCTTCCAATGAATATTCAGGACTGATTTCCTTTAGGATGAACTGGTTGGATCTCCTTGCAGTCCAAGGGACTCTCAAGAGTCTTCTCCAACACCACAGTTCCAAAGTATCAATGACATTTAGCATTGCCTTCCCTGAATTTGGCTCTGTGTTAAATAAGTAGCTTTTTCAAATAGACTAGTCATCCTGCACACTTGAGCTGGCCGAGGTTTCTAGAACAAAGCCATGGCTGTGATGGTCTGTGAAAGTCATGATTAGTCCTGTTCAGTTCAGTTCAGTTCAGTCACTCAATCGTGTCCAACTCTTTGTGACCGCATGAATTGCAGCACGCCAGGCCTTCCTGTCCATCACCAACACCCGGAGTTCACTCAGACTCACGTCCATCAAGTCAGTGATGCCATCCAGCCATCTCATCCTAGGTCGTCCCCTTCTCCTCCTGCCCCCAATCCCTCCCAGCATCAGAGTCTTTTCCAGTGAGTCAACTCTTCACATGAGGTGGCCAAAGTACTGGAGTTTCAGCTTTAGCATCATTCCTTCCAAAGAGATCCCAGGGCTGATCTCCTTCAGAATAGACTGGTTGGATCTCCTTGCAGTCCTAGAGACTCTCAAGAGTCTTCTCCAACACCACACTTCAAAAGCATCAATTCTTCAGCACTCAGCCTTCTTCACAGTCCAACTCTCACATCCATGCATGACCACAGGAAAAACCATAGCCTTGACTAGACGGACCTTAGTTGGCAAAGTAATGTCTCTGCTTTTCAATATGCTATCTAGGTTGGTCATAACTTTTCTTCCAAGGAGTAAGCGTCTTTTAATTTCATGGCTGCAGTCACCATCTGCAGTGATTTTGGAGCCCAAAAAAATAAAGTCTGACACTGTTACCAAAGAGATCCCAGGGCTGATCTCCTTCAGAATAGACTGGTTGGATCTCCTTGCAGTCCTAGAGACTCTCAAGAGTCTTCTCCAACACCACACTTCAAAAGCATCAATTCTTCAGCACTCAGCCTTCTTCACAGTCCAACTCTCACATCCATGCATGACCACAGGAAAAACCATAGCCTTGACTAGACGGACCTTAGTTGGCAAAGTAATGTCTCTGCTTTTCAATATGCTATCTAGGTTGGTCATAACTTTTCTTCCAAGGAGTAAGCGTCTTTTAATTTCATGGCTGCAGTCACCATCTGCAGTGATTTTGGAGCCCAAAAAAATAAAGTCTGACACTGTTTCCCCATCGATTTCCCATGAAATGATGGGACCAGATGCCATGATCTTTGTTTTCTGAATGTTGAACTTTAAGCCAACTTCTTCACTCTCCTCTTTCACTTTCATCAACAAGCTTTTTAGCTCCGCTTCACTTTCTGCCATAAGGGTGTTGTCATCTGCATATCTGAGGTGATTGATATTTCTCCTGGCAATCTTGATTCCAGCTTGTGCTTAGTCCAGTCCAGCATTTTGCATGATGTACTCTGCATATAAGTTAAATAAGCAGGGCGACAATAAACAGCCTTGACGTACTCCTTTTCCTATTTGGAACCAGTCTGTTGTTCCATGTCCACTAGTCCCGTAGCACTGCCATTTCCGTGCCTCTAGAGATGTGTGTGTTCTTCTTCCCTTTTCTTCCTTTATTTCTTCCTCCTGCACTCCCTTCCTTCCTTCTTTCCCTTCTTTCTTCCTCCCTTTGTTTCTTTCTCTTTTTCTCTCTCTCTCTCTCCATTTGTTTATTTATTGATTTTTACAAAGCACCCTAGTAGAGATTAGTTAATAGAATCTATATAAACTGATGAGAACTATTTGCATTTTACACTTAAAACACATCCAGTAAAATTATGCATCACTTTTGTGGGATATTCTTTAAAAGTATAAACTTTTACATTTCATCATCAAAGGAAAGCAACAAGAAAATATTTTGTTAGTTTCTTTTTTTTTTCACTTTATGCTTTTACTTAGACACCAACCAGAACAATCTTTAACAAGTGTTTACTGAGAACCAAGTAGAGCTTAATGAGTGTGAAGCCTATGCTAGGAGCTGGCGATAAGGTGATAAAAGCCACAGCCCCTAAGGAACTCTGACCCTAATGGAGCTCCTTTAGTAGCTAATGTTGGTTAGTTTCCATTTCCCTTTTCACTTTTAGTTCCACTGTACATACTGATGTTTGTTAGTCTCATCCCAGGTTATCTTTGCTAACTGTTGCTCTCTGATTTGAGGATATCTCCTCTCAAACTCTGATTGTGAACTTGCTCAAGAAGAAACTGTTGAAGGCTGCATCCTCTGACTCCACCTGGCCTAAGCCACCTGCTGTAATCACTGCAGGACTATGACCATGCTTACTGGCAGCTGGAAGCTGTCTCTCTTCTGGCCAAACTTAGTGTTCAAGCTGTTGCCCCTTGATTTTTTTGCAATCCATTAAAATTCTATGTCCTACAACTATGCAAGGAAGGAGCTATAAATGACTTTCACTGAGAAGAACAACTTCAAAATGACAAGTATATCACCATTATGTAGTATTGAATAGCAACAGAATTTGACTTTGATTGATGTGAGCTGAAAAAAAAAATTAGGCATTTCACAGAATCAACAGAAGGGCTGAAGAACCAGGCTTAGTGTTACATACCTAGAAGAAACAACAGCTCACATCACACACAGAACTGATCTCCTAAAGAAACTTATTTCTATACTGAGCTCTGAGTATTGCAGCTTGCATTGCAAGCTCTAGTACTCTGAGAATGACCACTCGCATACAGACTCAAGACTTTCTGCTGCTTTGGGTCCAGAGGGCTCCAATTCCATCCTTGGGGTAGGTGCTTGTGAACAGCAGAATTTCTAAGCCCAGAGGCAAAGAAGGATGGGAAAGCTAGCCTCTGGCATTTTCAGTTCCCATAATATAAGGTTGATTCTTATTCCCCCTAGACTACAAGATCTCAGAAGATTACTCCAATTCAGATGCTGGACAGCTGAACAGAATGACAAATGTCTGTTTCAACATCCGAATTGAAAATTGTCATCATGTTGGTCAGAATCGTATATGCTGAGTAGCTGACAGGCTACTAAGGCCATAAGCAGGTATTCTTATTTATCAGAGTTTATGGTCAGTTTCCCACGGGACACACATTATGGGAAGCGTGTATGCACACACACACACACACACACACATACACACGGAAAATAAAATCACAAGCACACTTATTCCTGAAATACAGCTAAACAGTTAATTTTTCTAAATGTTGGGCAAGTCTATGAAAAGTAGAAGGTGAATTGAAGTTAACCATTTAGGATTTTCTTTATTTGCCTTTTTTCTTGCTAATGATATTTTAAAAAATTTCCATGCTAATTTTGGTAAATGAATGCTGGATTGAATGCATTGAATATATTCTTCAATCATTTTCCTGAGAAAATTTTTGTTGTTAAAACAAAATCAAAAATATCCTAATAAGTGTATGAAGTTCTAGCCTATGAAATGTATAAGGGCATGTATTTATTTTTAATATGGGAGCCTAAAATGTTAGATGTAATTGAGCAAGAGTACAGAATTTTAGTATATATAGTTAGTAAGAGCTTTACTTTATATTCATAGAGTAGGATGCTGTATAGTAAACCCATACATATAAAGAGGAAAACTCACAGTTTCCATTTTTCTCTTATTTTATATTCATGTTGAACATGCCCATACATTATGTAACACTAAAGTTGCTGAACTTTTGTTTTCTTTAGTGGGAAACTGCTTTATAGCTCAGGGAACTCAGCTCAGTGCTCTGTGATGACCAAGAGGGATGGGATGAGGGGAGCGGGAGGGAGTCACGAGAGGGAAGAGAATATGTATCCATATACCTGATTCACTTTGTTGTACAGCAGACTCTAACACAACATTGTAAAGCAATTATACTCCAGTGAAAAAGGATGGCCTTCCCTGGCTCAGACAGTAAAAACTCTGCCTCCACATAGGAGACCTGGGTTTGATCCCTGAATCAGGAAGATCCCCTGGAGAAGGAAATGGCTACCCACTCCAGAATATAGTCTCATTCTTTACTTCAGTTGTTTCACGCACACCAGATAGTTGAAATAAATCTGATACTACTGCTGGTCTCAATTGTTACTATTGTATGCAGAGCACCAGCACACTCTGTTGGCCACTTAGAATAATGAATGTGGTCTCCAAACCAGTGCTCTGATGTCATTAAGTTCTGCTAAAATGGTATAATTTTCATGGAGAAATCTAGAATTTTGGTATTTAGATAACAATAATGTAAAATACTACATTTTACATGTAAAATGTAAAATTTTTATAATAATGTAAAAATTAAAGCTGGTAATGCATTTATACTGGCAGACCTAATCATCTCAAGGGCAATGGGATGAGGAAATGAGAAATACTTTAAGGTCATCACTCATCATGTAAGCAGACGGACCACGAGTAAGAAATTACAATCATCCCCTGGTATCCACAGTGCACTGATTCCAGAATCCCTGGTGATACCAAAATATGTAGATGCTGAAGTCCCTTATACAAATGCTGTAGTTTTTGCATATCACCTCTGTACATCTGGGTCTTCCCTGGTGGCTCAGATGGTAAAGAATCTGCCTGCAATGCAGGAGACCCAGATTCCACCCCTGGGTAGCAAAGATTCCCTGGAGAGGGAAGTGGGCTGCCTACTGCAGTATTCTTGCCTGCAGAATCCCCATGGACAGAGGAGCCTGGTGGGCTACAGTCCATGGGGTCACAAAGAGTCAGACACAACTGAGCGACTAACACTTTCACTTTATATACATCTGGTATACTTTAAATTGTCCTAAGATTATATAATATCTAATACAATGTAAGTGCTATATAAATAGTTATAAATATGATGGAAATGCTATGTATAATACATAGTTGCCAGCACTCAGCAAATTCAGCTTTTACTTTTTGGAACTTTCTAAAAAAATTTTTTAAAGATATTTTTGATCCAAGGTTGGTTGATTCCAGGATGCAGAACCCTAGGATGAAGAACCCTAGGATGCAGAGTCTTGACTGCACTCATTCAACTCAGCACTTTCTGAATACCTGCTGTCTGTAAGAGAGGCTAACCATGTGGAAACAAAGATGGCTAAGATGGTCCTGCCTTGTCACTCTGAAAAAATGGCAGAGTTGAAATGTTTATGAAATACTTTCGGTACTAAGTAAGCAAAACCTAGATAAAGTTTAACTTTTAAATGTCCAGTACCATAATTGTTAGCATTGTGAGGAATTTAATTCTCAGAAATAAGACAGAGGTGAGCATGTTATTGAGCTTCCCTGGTGACTCAGCAGTAAAGAAACTACTGCATTGGCAGGAGACAAAAGGGATACAGGTTTGATCCCTGGGTCAGGAAGATTCTCTGGGGGGAGGGCATGGCAACCCACTCCAGTATTCTTGCCTGGAGAATCCCATGGACAGAGGAGCCTCACGTGCTACAGTCCATGGGGTTTCTAGACTCATGTAAATGATAAGCATATCTTGGGATGAAAATAATGCTGGGATTTTTAGTGCTTGTTATGTGCCAGGTTCTTCTCTAAGGGTTCAGCCTATGTGATCTCACTTCATTCTCACAGCCTGATATCATATGAGACGTGACTCTTTTCCCACCTTGAAGAGATGCAGAGACTGAAAGCACAAAGGACTTAAACAATTACCAGCAGATCACACAGCTTGTTACACTTGGCAGAGTCAGGGTTCAAACCCAAGCACAGGATATAAGAGCTCTCAATTTTATCCTGCATTGCCGGTGTTTCTGTGTTTAACCTATTGTATAAGAATGTGGGGAAGATAAAGAATGCTTAGCAGTGACTTTCGGATCTTTAGAAAATCACAGATCTAGACAGCAATAGGGCATCTGGTTGTCTATGGCTGAGGACTAGTCATGATAACACAAACTAACAGGGGTGTAGCTTGTAGCTATTCAAATGGTTCCCTAATAATATGTCAGGTCAACATTGCTATGATGAACAACGGATATGCATGTCTATGATAATCACAATGTGTCTTCCTTCAAACTTGACTAAATACATTTTATATGTGTTTTTTTGCACCTGAAGCATTTGTGATATATGTGTGTGTGTTTATACACATATGTACATATATGTTTATATGCATATGTACATACATACATGCATGCATGTGTATGCTTACATGTATACATGTAACCAAAGCAGCTTACATGTACATATATATATCCTGTTTCATAAAAGAAGAAAGGGTATTTTATTAATTACCATAAGTCAGACAAACTCTAATTCATCATCAGTATAGACTGAGATGCTCTGATTCATTAATATTCTTGTTAATAAAAATTCATTTATCATTGATTCACATGCCTATTTGCTTAGGTCTCATAGTCATTCAATTTGTTTACTTCTCTTGTCTTTCATGAGATTGCAAGCACATTGAGTATTCAGATTAAATTCATGAGTCAGGTGAGTATATAACAGTTCCAAATGTTAAGTATGGAAAATAAATACCCCATTATCAAAATAATGAAATTATTAACATTATAAAATAAGCTCCAAAATAAGTACTTAATTTCATGACAAATATGCCAATTTTAATAAAAGTAAGTTGTTTCTTAAGCAGTTGTCACTTTTTTTTTAATTGAAACCAAAATGATTATGACAACATAAATGAGAGATTCATACACATGCATATTTATAGTATTGTGCCCATAAGGAATCTCAGTAATAATCTGATTTGTAAAATCAAATTTATTATGCTCCTTTAATTAGGAACAAATGGGAAGGTTCGAATAGGGGCAAATATCAGAAAAAAGATAAGCTCTATCTTAGATGATTCAGACAAAATCAAATAGCAGAAATTGCATTTTGTAACAACTTTTGTCTCCTAAAACCATTAATAAATATATGAAATCACTATTTTCATAATGATGGAGAAAGCAATATTTATGTATTTCAATATAAATGTAATTATGTAATCTTGCCCTAAGTTCCAAAAAAAAGGAAAAAATGACAATAAACGGTAGCAAAGAAACGCTTTAAGGCACTCTCTCATGTATTACATTGTTTCTATATGTGAAATCTAAATGGTTCAAATCAAAATCACTTACTACTGTACACAACACACATCGGGAGTTGTTCAGACTAATCAATGACTATTATTTGGAGAACTTTGAAACTGGAAGTCTTAAGACCCATCCAACACTGGGCAAACGCTTGGTGACTCCATGATGCCAAAACATGGAGTGGAAATGTCTAACCTGAATTAGTCAGTTTTGTTTTTTCTTTTCTTTCAGTATTAACAACAAAGAACTGGTTTGATTTTATTTGTATCAGGCTAGAAACAAACTTAAACAATCTTTTGCAACATTATTTGAGTGGAATAATACATTGCAAGAGATGAAATTTAGTGATTACCATAAAGTCAGGGAAGAAGTTACCCCTGGGTATAGAGAAAGGAAGCATGATGTATTAGGGAGAAGCACACACAAAGCTTCAAAGATACTGGCAGTGCTTACTTTTCTGACTTGTTTTAGTAATGCGTCCCTAAGTGCTCATTTTAATTCTTTAAATTGTGCATATGTGCTGTGTGTCCTTTATTTGATATAAGACAAAGTTCACAAGAAAAAAATTAAAGGTTAAAATGATTTTAAGACCACTGAATAAACACATTTGAACTTCCTATATATCTGTTGTTAGCTTATCTATTTGTTTGAGAGTTACTGTGTTAGATTATTTTATATTTCTCTGGATACCATAAAATTCTTTGTTTCTGGATGTAAGTCCTTAATACATTTTAATTAGGATTAAGTTCTACTTCAAGTTAAAAAAAAATAATAACAGTGGTCCAAAAATACAGGTTTGTTTTTTCTCACATTAAAAAAAAATAAATGTCGCAGGCACTGGCAGTCCAAGAATGATGTGATAATATTGCTCAAAAGGTTCTCAGGGACCCAGGCTTCTTCCAGTTTTTTGAACCATGAACCTTAGGCTATGACCTTGCTATTCATAATATAAAATAGAATGTCAGCCTCCCATTCCAGTTCTAAGCAGCTATAAAAGTGAGTGGAATAAGATAGAAGGAAAAGCAGCAATATATTCCTATTAAAACCTCATTGACCAGATATTGATCACATGGTCATAGCTTCTTACAAGAGAGACTGGGAAAAGTAGTCTTAATTCTGATAGCTTTGTTGCCCTGCTAAGCATCTTTTTTGTATGAAAGAAGAGAAAAAATACTAATAAATCCTAAGTGACCTGAGAATAATGTGGCAATGTTAACCATAAGAAATAGTATCTTTCTGATTATTATGTTTACATATTTAAAAAATCTCTCTCTCCTTTAATTTAGAGTTTATCACATTAGAAACTCTCTCTACTGCTCTGTATCTTCTATCTTCTAAATATTCAGATTCATAGACTATGTTTTTTAAAGGCCATTTAGTATACTCTGTTCTTTCCAGCAACACTTGATTGTATTTTAATATAAGAAACTAAAAGGGAAATATAAACATAAAGTCAATATGTTGTCAGTTTTATTAAATTATTATGAAAATTAAAGTGTAATACCTATAAAAATAACATTACCACTTTTTTACCATTCATTTGTTACCTATATTGAGCATTTCAGGTAAATTTTAATGTAAAAATATTAAATGTAAGCTAGGAGTGAAATTTTCTTTTCTCCTATTCACAATTTGACCTTAATGATAAGTGAAAACATTAGTATAGTTTTCATTTCTTTCAGTCATTTATCAAAAATAATATATATGTTAAGTTCAGACTACTACAAAGAAAAATTATTTTTCCTCATCCATTTACATAGTTGAGCCAGAGTTTAAAAATATTTTCTAAATATTTATTTAATGAAGTCTGCTTTTTTCTCAGCTTTTTAATAACCACTTAATACATCATCTTTAAGTGAATAACCCGGAGAAGGCAATGGCACCCCACTCCAGTACTCTTGCCTTGGATGGAGGAGCCTGGTGGGCTGCAGTCCATGAGGTCACTAAGAGTCGGACACAACTGAGCGACTTCACTTTCGCTTTTCACTTTCATGCATTGGAGAAGGAAATGGCAACCACTCCAGTGTTCTTGCCTGGAGAGTCCCAGAAACGGGGGAGCCTGGTGGGCTGCCGCCTATGAGGTTGCACAGAGTCAGACACGACTGAAGCGACCTAGCAGCAAGTGAATAACCAAAGAAAAAATGTTGACTCATCCTTCATTCTGAATTTCAAATAATTGTGATAAATCAAATTTCCTGTCTCACAAGTAATAAATTTTACCTTTTTTCACCAACATTAACAAATCAAAGTACTATTACAGTATAATATTTGATAGTCAAAACAGGCAAAAGAATGGAACAAAGAGAAACTCTAAGAAACAAAAGTGTAATATGTACATACTAAAAGGTAAGTGTTAGTCGCTCAGGTGTATCCAACTCTTTGTGACTCTGTGGACTGTAGCCTGCCAGACTGTTTTGCCCATGGCATTCTCCATGCAAGAGCACTAGCATGGTTAGCCATTTCCTTATCCAGGGGTCTTCCCAATCCAATGATCAAACCTGGGTTTCCCGCATTGCAGGCTGATTCTTTTCCATCTGAGCCATCACTGCTCACTTATGCACATACTAAGCTTTCTAGAAATGTAGTAACTGGCTGTTGCGTAAACTGACAGTCCTCTGATTTACACAGAGAAAAATTAGGTATAAGCAGAAAATGCAGTGATGTCATAAAGTACTCACATACAAGTTGAATTCATAAATATTTTAATGGCAAATCTTCAGTTAAAAATTGCTCAGAAAGTCATGAAGCTGAATTTTGCAGTCAACTACTAATACCCAACTTGGAGATTCAATCTGATGTTAGAGTCTTCTACTCTGGGAGAAGGGTTTCTCAATTTACCTTCAACTTCAAGTCAGCTTGTCATTTAGCACAAAGATAATGTTAGGTGCTGCTTTCCTGAGTGTAAAGGTAGTTGGAGGAGCAAGCAACTTTTTTGGTTTGTATTTGCTCTCTGTCTTTCCTCCTAGTGTTAATTCAAGTCACTTCCCAGGCTTAAGTGAGTCTCTAATGAAGACTGTACTTGGTGGTTGCAACCTGGAAGTTTATCCACAGCCTGATACGGTGACAAAGCTCGCTCTGTTCTTGGCAGGGTGGCTGAATGTAACAGTTTACAGAAAGCTCTGGAAGTCCAGGTGACTGTCAATCCTAGCTCTACTGTCTAGTAGCTAGACTGTGTGAACTTTAGCAAGTTAATTAACCTCTCAGTGCTTTCTAGATGATTTGTATGGTGGGTGTGATTAGAAGAGAGATACACAAAAATAGATAATATAAGTAGATCACTTGCATCTGTTAAGTACTCAAAAAATATGTATTATCATCATCATGTATTCTATATCAGTATACAGCTAAGTCACTTGAGTCTTCACCGACTCTATGTGACCCCATAGACGGCAGCCCACCAGGCTCCCCCATCCCTGGGAGTCTCCAGGCAAGAATACTGAAGTGGGCTGCTACTTCCTTCTCCAGTGTATGAAAGTGAAAAGTGAAAGTGAAGTCACTCAGTCGTGTCCGACTCTTGGCGACCCTATGGACTGCAGCCTACCAGGCTCCTCTGTCCATGGGATTTTCCAGGCAAGAGTACTGGAGTGGGGTGCCATTGCCTTCTCCATAGACATATGTATAAGTGTATGTATAAACATGACGTTTAAAAAGAAATTATTGAAGAAGTGTTGAAAATATTGAAAAAAAGTTTTGAAAGAAAGTTTAAGAAGAAAGTTGGGTAGGAGCATTGAAAATTAGAGTTGTTCAAGACCAAAACACTGAGAAGGAGAACGAGAGTGATTGAAATCCCAATTAATCTCTTAAAATCTGTTATGATGTTGCTGTGCAGAGTACTTTTCACTCCACCTTGGATGATTCTGTTTGCCAGATCTGAGCTGTTACCCTAGAACTTCTTGAGTAGTAACAGATACCCAAATCCCCCAAGGATCAAACAAGCCTTGATCAGTGGACAAGATGCTGATTTCAATCCACCATTGCAAGCATCTCTTTTGTCACTACCCTCCCCTCTCATCCAACTGCTTGCTGTTCACTGTTTAGGGAACATAATTCCTACCGCTGGAGTTTGCATGAGTTATTGTTCTTACTTAAATAACCTTTCCCTAACTATCTCTTCCACTGGTGAAGTCTTGCTCCTGTTTTAATACCCAGCTTAATCATTTTGTCCTTCCCACACTCAACAAGGTCAGTGGCTGTCTCCCCTGAGGTCCCCCAACTCTTTCCACAGGCTTACTTCACCTCCATTCTGCCTCACTTGGTTGTCTTTCAGCCAAGATCACTAGGCTATCAGCTCTTTGATGGCAGGTGTTTGCTTATTTTATTTTCTCCAGTTATCTAGTACACAGCCTGGAGTATAGAGTAAGTACTCAAAGAGCTGCTGTCATGATTGAACAAATGTAAGCTCCTTATGAAAAGCTGAGACATAATAATAATAATGCTAAATTCATGTGAAGTATTATAGGAACTCAGAAGAAAGAGAAAGGAATGTCATATTAACACACAATGATTTTCCAAGATATATATTTCTTGTATAGAGACACTTGCATAGACTCATGTATTTCCTAGGAGCTAGAAAAAGATGAGATGATTCTTGCTTTTCTAAATTTACAGTCAAGTTAGGGAGACAAGACCAGTAAGCACTGTTCAAGATAAAATTCAGAGGTTTACAGAAGTCTAGAGATGGGGAAATCATATAGAGCCAAATTAGCATAAGCAAAGATAACTTTCTTGAGGAGGTGAGACTAGCGTTTGATGTCAAAAAAGACAGTGTTTGTACAGCGTAGGGGAAAAACAGATGGTTTCTGAGATGTGCGAAGCAAGGAAAAGCAAAGGGAGCCTGGTGTGTATGGGAACTGCTGAAACAGAGCCCAGATTGCATGTTAGGAAGCCGTGGGAAATCATGGGAGACCAGTAGGTCGGGCCAGATTCTGATGAGGCTTTTAAAGTTACTGTTAACTAAAAAGTTTGAGATTTTTTCTGGTAGCTGAAGCAAATGATTGATTGATGAAGCAGGGGGTGGGGAAACATTGCACTGACTAAATGTTGACCATTATAATTTTCAGTGCAACAGCTGCTACTGAAATGCAGTCATTCAAAACGAAAAATAGACACTGTTGTTCTGAAATAGCTTGGACTATTTGGAACCCTGGAGCCTGAGTGCATGCGATGTGGTTTCACTAAGAACATGATGGAGTGCGGGTTCCTGTTTTTCTTTTTTTCATAATGATTTGTTCTATGGATTGAGAATTCAAACTGAGCAACAATTTCACAGTCGGAGTTGGAGTGTGGGTTGTATAAAGTTGCAGAAGCACTTTTCCAAAGACTTGAAAACTCCTCCCTACTGCCTAATTACACTCTCTAACTAGAACGATGTTTGAAAAACATCAATTGCTTACTTTCCTGACTCTCGCAAGTCTATTTATTATCAACTCATTATTTACATTGTGTTACTTGCTGATAGTTGTTTTACCAAAGAATTTAGCCACGAAGTTTGACAGTCTATTTTTACTTTAAGATAAACATTTACAAAACTACCCATGTCATGTAAACATTTGAGATAGGAATAATCCATAAATATTATTTATAGTTAAACTCATGATTACTTATTGTTTTCTACACCAGATAAACAATTTTTTTCAAGGTCATCATTTTAGCTTCTTAGGGATTAGCAATCTCTGTAATGTCAAATAAATGATGTTATAGTTCAACATTAATATACTATGCATCTTTGTTTATTTACTGGCCCATCATCTCTGTACCTCTAATTTATTATAGGTGACTTTGCCGTATCAAGAAATTTGAACATCATCTCATAGTAGATATTTGAAAACAGAGAGAAGCTAAAAGAAAAATCACTATCTATGTTTTGAATATATAATATTGTCAGCAATAGAAAGATGAATTAGAGGGCAAAGGACAAGATTTAAAGGCAGAGGGACTACTTACAAAATAAATGGTTAGGGCATGAACAGATTGTGCCAAAAAAAAAGAGAGAGAGAAAGAGAGAACCAGATTTGAGAGCATTTTAGCGGTTGAGTGGGACTTGTTTTGGGGGGACATATAAAACTACCTACCAGTGGTGGAGTCCCAGACATGCTTGCTAAGGTGAAAATGGAGCTCTCTTGGTTACTGTAAGGAGAGAATGGCAGAGGCTTCTCTGGGTTGCTATAGTAACAGTATCCTGTCAAGCACAGAGTCCCTTGTCTCTGCTGGTGACCCGTAGAGGTTTCCAGAAGGCTGAAAATGTATTAGCATCCTGGACCAATTGCCTTTTTTTTTTTTAACAGAAAAGTAATCATCAGGTGGCTATCATAAACATGGTTGAGATTTGAACAGAAGCCATATCTCATCTTTTTAAATGTTTATGGGACTAAAACAAGTTTTATGTAAAAGTGAAGTCACTCAGTCATGTCCAACTCTTTGCAACCTCATGGACTGTAGCCTACTGGACTCCTCCGTCCATGAGATTTTCCAGGCAAGAATGCTGGAGTGGGTTGCCATTTCCTTCTCCAAAGTAGACTCCTGAAAACTTCAACTCTAGGAAAGTTGTTTAACATCTGTGTTTTCATATTTCTTCACCTGTGCTGCTGCTGTTGCTGCTGCTGCTGCTACTTCTAATGTTGCTGCTGCTGCTGCTGCTGCTGCTGCTAAGTCGCTTCAGTCGTGTCCGACTCTGTGTGACCCCATAGACAGCAGCCCACCAGGCTCCTCTGTCTCTGGGATTCTCCAGGCAAGAATACTGGAGTGGGTTGCCATTTCCTTCTCCAATGCATGAAAGTGAAAAGCGAAAGTGAAGTCGCTCAGTCATGCCCGACTCTTAGCGACCCCATGGACTGCATCCTACCAGGCTCCTCCGTCCATGGGATTTTCCAGGCAAGAGTACTGGAGTGGGGTGCCATTGCCTTCTCCTGTAAGATAGAATAACAATTATGCCTATCTCATAAGCTTGTGATATGGTGCTTAAAAAGTACAAGTTGAGTAAAAGGTAAACAGTAGCCATTATTGCTATTGTTATTATCATCTATTCTACTCTGTTCCAGGCATTCTTGGAGGTATTATATCATTTAATCCTCACAAAACCGCATGAGTTGTTTTGTTTAAAGCATGCTACGGATAAGAAAACAGACCTAGAAAACTGGAATAACTCAATGCCTCACAGGTGACAAATGTTTAAGCCTGAATTGAAATCCACATTCTCTTGATTCTAACACTAATATTCTTTAAATTATAAACAGAATTTCTTAAATAAGTTTATAGTAAATGATAATAATTATAGCAAATAATCGTGATCATCACTGATGATAATTATGTACTTTTTTTTTCATTTTATGCCCATCAAAACTTACATTTTCAGTAGTTAACAGTTTTTTCTCTATATTGTACAATACATCAAAGTATCAACCTGTTATATTATTCCTGGGTGAGGAAAGTATAGCATTCTAACAAGGGAGATATTTAATGATTAATTTATGATTGGTTATTCAATTAGTGGTGGATTCAATGGAAAACAGACCCTACAACATGACTTTAAAAGCCCATTAAAATATATAAATGAATGCAGTTTTTATCATAACCATATCATTTGCTTTTTTCAAACTACCTTACACTAATTCTTTATCTTATAAAAATTACGTGTATCACTTTACATCTAATAGCTTTATTAGGTTTTAAGATGACAGTGAGATTGCTTTATGTCCTTTAAGACAAAGGAAACAGCCATTAAAATTATTTTTAAGGAATTGATAATGACTCAAACTTAAGAGCTCACTCCCTTTAAAGCAGAAAAATAGATTCCCTCTCGGATTTAAGATGAATGAAGTATTTGAGATATACAAAATCCATCATTGCATTTTTCATCCTCACCAAACTTAGACTTAATAAAAATGACTTCATCTGCTATTTTCAGGTTAATTTTCAGTTCAGCATTTTGTCAAATGATATTTCTAGCTAGAGTCCCCAGTTGCACAGAAGCAGCAATTTCCACATCAAAGTTTCAAGGAAAATAGAAACACATTTTCAGATGGCAAGAAAAGAAAATAATTACTGCTGTTAGTCACTCCTCAAGGGCCAAGGAGAAAATGGAAATGAGTTTAGATGTGGATGAAAAGGTGAAATGTGGTTCTTCTTTGTCACTGCTGTGCATTCATTACAAAGCAATCTAATAAGCTACAGCATCAGAGGGAAAAATAAGGATGCCATAAGTATATTTTCTCTTTTCAAGTTCAAATAATCCACAATTTCTATTGCCTATCTTTTAGAAATTCCAATGAAGATATTTTCCACCTGCAAATTTGTTAGTGGCTATGCTTTCTATTCATATTATTTTAACATACCCTAAAATGGAAGCATTGTATCTAAGGATTTGTTTTCAACAATGTAGTTCAACAATGACAATGACAGCTCCTCAGAGGTAATCTATTCAACTCTTCTAAACAAATGCATTATTCTGTGTACATATGTTTACATTTCTACCTATCATTCTGAGAAAATAAAGCACCTCCATTAATATAACCCATACCTTAACCTAAAACCTGTGCAAGCTAGTGAATAAAACCTTTGGAAAAAAAAAAAAATACAAAACTCATCCTAAGTAAATTCATGGTTAACCAGCATTCAGTTCAGTTCAGTTCAGTCGCTCAGTCGTGTCCAACTCTTTGCGACCCCATGAATCGCAGCACGCCAGGCCTCCCTGTCCATCAGCAATTCCAGAGCTTGCTCAAACTTATGTCCATTAAGAAAATAAAGCACCTCCATTAATATAACCCATACCTTAACCTAAAACCTGTGCAAGCTAGTGAATAAAACCTTTGGAAAAAAAAAAAAATACAAAACTCATCCTAAGTAAATTCATGGTTAACCAGCATTCAGTTCAGTTCAGTTCAGTCGCTCAGTCGTGTCCAACTCTTTGCGACCCCATGAATCGCAGCACGCCAGGCCTCCCTGTCCATCAGCAATTCCAGAGCTTGCTCAAACTTATGTCCATTGAGTCGGTGATGCCATCCAACCATCTCATCTGCTGTCGTCCCTGTCTTCTCCCACCTTCAATCTTTCCCAGCATCAGGGGCTTTTCCAATGAGTCAGTTCTTTGCATCAGGTGGCCAAAGTGTTGGAGCTTCAGCTACAGCATCAGTCCTTCCAAAGAATATTCAGGACTGATTTCCTTTAGGATCGACTGGTTTGATCTTCCTGCACTATATACCATGAAATACCAAAGTTTACAACACTGAAAACTTTTCTTAAAAATTGCTGTTTCAAGAAGTGAGAACTTCTTTTAGAGAAATTGGAGCAAATCCAGTAGTATCTTTGCCTTACATAGGAAAAAATTAAAATATTTGTAAACAGAAGGAAGGAAGGCTGAAATATAGTTGAAAAATTCACCATGGGAAACAGAAGTTACATGCCTTCAACCATTGCTAAGTATGTTATTCTTAGAGATGAACAAAGGGAAATAGGCATCAGGGAGCACTGAAATTTGTTTTAAGAAGAAATATTTTTAAGAGTGAATGTTGGATATGTAAGAGATGTTCTATTTCTCTTCATTTCCACACTCTGTTTTTAACCATTTGTGCCCTGGGAAGCTGAACTCCATCGGTTGCACAGGCTCTTCTAATTTCCAGCTGGATTTGTATTTTCCATGGAAAGTATTAGCATGTGAAGGAGAGTGAGATCCTAGCATTTATCACCCTACTAACCCTTGCCAGCTTGCAGGTTGGCAGGGATTGTATCATACCACCAAAGGCCAGAGCACCTGTTTGGCATCCCTCTCCTGTAACAGCCACAGTGAAAGCAACAGTGGCATTTTCTCATGGACTCTGATACCCATTCCCCTTCAGGTCAAGGATGCTAAGAATTTCCGGCTTTCGCTAGTCCTGAGGTATGTCATCCCTTGCTGGTTTTGCTGGGGTTTCGTGTTTTGTTTGGAGTGTTTTTTTGTTTGTTTGTTTGTTTTATTTTGTTTTTTATTCTAGCCCACAATTTCACAAATAGTTCCTTTATTAAACCACACTTAAATACCCCCATCTGAGGGTGCCATCTTTTCTGCTGACAAATATATGGAGCAAATACAGGCATTCTCAGCATTAAATTTTCAATCTCTTCCTTTAGCTACTAAAGAAATTAAAATGTCTTTAAAGCCATTTAAATGATTTGGGGGTTTATAGACAACAGACCACTTTCCTGGATTAGGTAAGCCTCGTAATTAATGATAATTTAATGTTGAATTTAAAGTTTACCTTTTTCTTATGAGAACAGAAAAGTGTTTCACAACTTGTTAAATTATTGTATCAAGAGAAACAAACCTAGGTGATTTTTACAGAACCTCAATTGGAAAATTATGAAATTTTCTCATCTGATTTTAAATTTTAAAGTAGGAGCTATGTCCTAATTTAAAATATATCAAATAACCAACTCTCTCATTTTTTTCAAAGTCTTAGACATATTATTTACCTGTCACAACATCTTTTAAACAATTGCAAAATTATATATTGATACTACTGTATTTGAGTCTTTATCAATATGTTACTATTCACATGGGTATCAAAGAATGAATTTTTATTTTTAAGACCTGCAAGAGCAAAGCTCCAAATATAATCAGTATAGACAAGCTCTAGGGATGACAGGAATGGTAATTAGGAGCTATGTCCTAATTTAAAATATATCAAATAACCAACTCTCTCATTTTTTTCAAAGTCTTAGACATATTATTTACCTGTCACAACATCTTTTAAACAATTGCGAAATTATATATTGATACTACTGTATTTGAGTCTTTATCAATATGTTACTATTCACATGGGTATCAAAGAATGAATATTTATTTTTAAGACCTGCAAGAGCAAAGCTCCAAATATAATCAGTATAGACAAGCTCTAGGGATGACAGGAATGGTCACCTTCAGTCCATTTGTGACATTCCCACGAATGTCATTCATTCCTGCCCCAGTTTCTCAGTATTCTTTTTCCCCTCACCGAAAATAAATGCTAAATCAACCAAGTTCAAAATAGAAATGAAAATTGTAGGCTGACACACACATTTTTCAATGTTCCCTTTTATCCAATATGTATAACCACATCAATAAGCTTTACTTGCCAAACTCCACTATGATATTTTTATTTATTTGGCTAAAAGGCAAAAATAATACTTCTCTATTAAATTTAATATGAACATGGAAGAGCTAACCTATCACTCATATTTGAACAGATCATAAACTGCATTATAATGGTATCAATATAGCAATTTTCCAGATGATGACATGGAGACTCACAGAGAGAATGTGATTTTCTCAAGGTTACATAACCAGTAAACTATAGAACTTGATCTTGAACTCAGGTCTCTTAACTCTACTTAACTGCTTTATTCATCAAATCTTGTGAATACTCTTTGATCGAGCAGAGGAGAAAAGCATTAAAACACTAAACACCCAAGTCAGGATAAAGAGAGGAAGGGGAGACTGAGATCACTGATAGAAAACATCACCAAGTTTAGAATTTTAAGGAGGACCAGCTTTATTTGAGGGGGAAAGACTTGAGACGTACAGTGTTTGTCATTGGCCATTAATCTCAAAAGTAGAGGCCCAGTGTTTGCAAAGGAAAAGGAGGGAATGCAGATTTCTTCTCCCAACTTTCTGTCTCAACATCTTTACCTTGATCTCTCCCAAAAGGAAGAGTTAAGAAAAAGGTTAAAAATAAGTAATTACTTCAACAATTTATTGACCAAGTTGTCCAGAAAAACTTAGAGCACTAGATAAATTAATGCCAACCATTTACTTGATGTGATACTACGTAGCTGTTGGATGTGATGCCTGATTATTTCATTCGTGTAGAACTGACATCAATGGAACAGGTATGCAGACTCCAAACCACAGTGGAGGTTTCAAAATTTGACTTGCACGTTGTTTGTTTGCTTCTCAGAAGAAATTACTCCCTTTCTGAGACTCATAATTAAAAAACAAGGAAAAAAAGGAAATTCAATATTTTCATTGTACTAGGAATAAACCATGTAGAATATTATCTGATGGAATTATCTTGAATGTGATGTTTGAACATGTGTGGGTGCTTATTTCCATTCTTCAGTCATTGATTCATTCAGCTGACATCGTTGAACACCTTCTAGGTGACAAGCACATACCAAGGATTTCAGAAACAAAGGAGAACCCTTGATGGTTTCAGTGGCTGAAGAGCCAGAAGACTGGTGGGAAAGACTGAGATGCAAAGGCACCAGCGTTCCAGCTTGAACATCCTTGGAATACAATACAGTCACATTTGCACAAATAATAAAAAATGGTGCATGGAATCCCACTGTGTGCCTACAGGACCCCAGATCCTCTCTCAAGGAGCCCTAGGGTGGACTCTCTCCTGTCCATCCATCTTGCTGCCTGGGCCTTCACACCCCAATCTGGCTCCATGCCTTATGACTCCACCTTCTACTCTTTCCACTAAGATCCTCTTAAAGTTCCCGTGGACCACGTTGCCACTGCCACTCTGTCTTGAGAAGCCAGGGCGAAGATGCATCGTCATCCCTCACTCTGTGATGGGTACAGTGCCAGCTTCAGTAATGTATGACCAATACAAGCACACAAGACTCTTCTTCCCAAAAGGCCAGCACTTGGAGTTTTGTGCTCTGTGTTTACCACCTTGAAATTCTTAGTAAGTTTTTCTTTCACTGTGTGCTTTTGAGTTAAAGCCCAGTGGGATAACACATAACGTACCAGAACTTGCAGCCTAAATCCACACACACCTCCCCACCAACTCCCACCACCTCTTGACCACCATGGTTCAGTTCAGTTCATTTCAGTTCAGTCGCTCAGTCGTGTCCGCCTCTTTGCGACCCCATGAATCACAGCACACCAGGCCTCCCTGTCCATCACCAACTCCCGGAGTTCACCTAAACTCATGTCCATGGAGTCTGACTCCATGGTAAAAGTCTTAAATAGCCACTTCCCACCCTCTGATACCCTGGGTCCTGTCCTCCTTCCACTCATTGCTTCCCCTCTACTCCCTGACCTCTGTCATTTCCACCCAGGGTAGCAACAGGTCCATACTGGTGGCGAGAGGTCTACATTCCTCTGTTGTCCTTCACTCCCACAGGAGCCTGGGCAGTGGTCAGGGGGCAGGTCTGGGCCACTTGCATGTGCCCTGTGATGCCTAGAGAGGCCGCATGGTGATGGTTATCCCTTACCTGGGCAGGCAGGATCGTAACATTGGTGAAGAAGGCAAGCCTCTGTTACACACTTGATCCAACTCCATGTGTTCCAGCTTGGAGCAGACAGTCTCCTGGGGCTGAGGGTCACCCAGACAGTGATGCTTGTGATGGTTACCAACAGGAAATGAAGACTTACTTCCCTGCTCCTTCTGGGGGCCTAGATTTTCGTCTTGCACTGGGGCTGCAGATTAAGTAGCTGACCCTGAATAGGTACATCATACCTATTGGATATTATACTGAATAGAATAACTTATCCTACTGTTCCCTTTAGTATGATAGAGTGTGATGGAAAACATTCACCGTGTTAGAATAACGTGCAGTCAGAGAAACCGATGCTTAGGATATGACTTTGACTGGCCTTAAGAAACCTCCATGCATAGAGGTGTTGAGGCAAAGGAGATGACTCATATGGTTAAAAAAATTACTTATATACAGACATTTAAAAACTAAGTGAATATATTGAGAATTATGGAAGCCAGATTTCTCACTGCTTGAGAAAATACAAATATAGAAATAAGGAAGGTGAGAATAAATCTTGAAGTGTTGGGTTGGAATTGTGAACTCATGGTTTTTAATATATAAATAGATGGATGAGTATAAAAAGAAACAGAGACCTAAGTGAGCATATGCATATGTGTATGT
Organism: Aepyceros melampus; assembly: GCA_006408695.1. NCBI lineage: Eukaryota > Metazoa > Chordata > Mammalia > Artiodactyla > Bovidae > Aepyceros > Aepyceros melampus. Next base: position 927,547 of record SJXQ01002627.1, read on the forward strand.
GTGTATATATTTATTTCTAGTTTTGCTGCTGAGTTCTGCAAGCCCAAGGTGGTGATGGCAGTTTAGTCTCTCAGTCCTTTCCGACTCTTTGTGACCCCATGGGGATAGCACACCAGGCTCCTCTGTCCATGGGATTTTCCAGGCAAGAATACTGGAGTGGGTTGCCATTTCCTTCTCCAGGGCATCTTCCTGCCCAGGGATCGAACCGACATTTCCTGCATTGCAGGTAAATTCTTTACCAACTGAGCCACCAGGGAAGCCCCGTACCTAGGATCCTGATCTTGGTTTCTAAATGCTGTTCTCCACTAAACAAAACCAGGACTCTTGGAAAAAGTGGATGATTCCAGAGCAAGAAATGTATACTATGGAGCTGGAATTCTGTGTGGTTCCAGAAAGAAAGGAAGGGATTGAGGAATATTTGGGCATGGTAAGGCAGCAAAGAAAACCTTAAAAGGAAAATTTGAGCAGCAAAATAAACAGTAACAATTAGTTATAACTCAAGTAATAAGATGGGAATCCATGAGTCCATGCTGATATAACGTAAATGAAAGAGTGAATAGCTAGTGGAAGAAAGGATTGCTTTATATAACAGTAAAACACCGAGGATGAGATGGCTGGATGGCATCACTGACTCGATGGACATGAGTCTGAGTGAACTCCGGGAGTTGGTGATGGACAGGGAGGCCTGGCGTGCTGTGATTCATGGGGTCGCAAAGAGTCGGACACGACTGAGCGACTGAACTGAACTGAATTGAAAACACCAACCATTAAACTGGAAAGAAGGGTGAACTGAGAATATCCCGTTCTGGCAGTCACCTCAGTAAAAATTGATTCAAGAAACAATAATCAATGGGCGATTATAAAAAGAGTGAGGGGTTTCCCTGGTGGCTCAGGAGTATGTAATCTGTCTGCCCATATAGGAGACGTGGGTTTGATCCCTAGTCTGAGAAGATCCCACACGCCAGAGAGCAACTAGGCCTGTGGACCACCAATATCAAGCCTGTGCTCTAGAGCCCGAGCTCGGCAGCAAGAGAAGCCACCTCAACAGGAAGCCCATGACCACAGCTAGAGAGTAGCCTCTGCTTGCGGCAACCAGAGGAAAGCCCACACAAACAAAAATAAATAAATACATAAATAAATTTTTTAAGTGAAAATTTGAAAGAAATGAAATTATGTACCTAGTCTCAAACTTGTTCCCCAATTACTTTTTATCAAAATGGGTATTGAACTTTGTTGACAGCTTTTTCAGCATCTATCAAGATTATCATATAGCTTTCATTTTCAATTTCCTAATATGTGTATTACAACCCACTTACTGTAAAGTACTTATGATTTATTTTAAAATTAAAATAATAAGTGCATACTGACATAAATAACAATTTTTATTAAAGTATTTTTAAAAATCAGTGAGAAAAGAGACATTCCTTAATTTGTGTAATTATTAATTACAAAATAATTACAAAATTATTAACATTGTGATTACTAGAAGATAGCCAGTTTTCATATCTGCTTCTGCTTTACTCCGATGTGACGTGTTGTTTTGGTTGAAGTAGGTAAAAGATATGTAGTCTCACACAGATACAAAGTTGAAAAACGAAAGAGCAATTTAAGTCTTTGCAGATAAAGTTTAAGTCTTTGCAGATATAGTACCAATATTCTTTGGTACTACAGAAAAATTTAACGTTAGTTTCTTAAGATATATCTTGAAAATTATTTTTATGAAATAAAAATCGGTCAATGAAATTGTCATATTCTTTTAAATTCTATGTATCTTTTTTAGATTAATAGACTACTTGTAATGGCTTTATACTTATTTCTTTTAGTGAGCAGATAATGCTGAGTTCTCCTATACTTCCCTACCCACACAGTTTGCCTTAGGATTAAGATCTTACATAATTGTGGCACATCTGTTCAAATTAATGAGTCACATTTGAGACATTATTATTCACTGAAGCCCATTGTTGTTGTTCAGTCGTTGGGTTGTGTCCGGCTCTTTGCAACCCCATGGATTGCAGCACACCAGGCTTCCCTGTCCTGCACTGTCCCCCAGAGTTTCCCAAACTCATGTCCATTGAGTCTATGAAGCCATCCAACCATCTCATCCTCTGTCACCCCATTCTCCTCTTAAAGTTCATGCTACTGCTGCTGCTGCTAAGTTGCTTCAGTCGTGTCCGACTCTGTGCGACCCCAGAGGCGGCAGCCCACCAGGCTCCCCCGTCCCTGGAATTCTCCCGGCAGAACACTGGAGTGGGTTACCATTTCCTTAAAGTCCATAGTTCACATTAAAAGTTGCTCTTTGTGAGGTACAGTTCTCTGGGTTTTGACAAATATATAATGTCATATATCCACCCTTACAGTGTCATACGAAATAATCTCACTGCCCTAAAAATCCCCTGCACTCCACGTATTCATCTTTCCCACCACCACTGCTCCCCAGATGGCTGTCAACAATCAAGGTGCATACTGTCTCTGTAGTTTTCTCTTGTCTAGAATACCATAGTTGCAATCATATAATTAGACTTTTCAGATTGCTACCTTTTGCTTACTGATATGCTTTTAAGATTACATTTCCTCCGTGACTTGATAGCTCATTTCTTTTTATTACTGAATAATATTCCATACTGCTAAAATTTATTTACGTATTCACCTATTGAGGACATCTTAGTGGCTGCCAATTTTTTTGGCGATTAAGAATAAAGCTGCTATAAGCAAATGCATGCCAGTATTTGTGTGAACATCAGTTATCAACTCAATTGGGAAAATAGCTAGAAATGTGATTTCTGGATAGTACAGTAAGACCGTAGTTTTGTAAGGAACTGCCAAACTGTCTTCGAAAGTACCATTTTTCATTCCTAGCAGTAACAAATAAGAATTATTGTTGCTCCACAGTCTCTATAGCGTTTGGTATTGGCAGGATTTTTTTTTTAATTTTAGCCAGTTGAATAGGTGTTTGATGGTACCTCATTGTTTTAGTCTTCCTAAGAGAGTAAGAATATTTAATAAGAAAATGTTAAGCATATTTAATATTCTCATGGGCCAAACATGCATGGAGAAAAGTGGACAGAGAGTTTTCTGCAAGGAACTAGAGACTTTCCTTCTAAAAGTTTTAAATCTGAAAGCACCAGTAAGATGAAACATAATTTAAAGATTTCGAGAAACATTGGTTTTACACCATAATGAGATGATTCTACATCAGACATTTTCAAATTCTCTCAGAGATTTTTTAAATTGCTATTTGTGGAATACATTACATTATTTAGTAAATTATTTTAGTAAAACCTGGAAACTATTGCCATTACTTTGAAAACATTTGAAAGTCAATCAAAGATTTGGAAAGCATGTTAGCCCTACTGCTTACAATTCCATTTAAATTAGGGGACAATCATGTGAATTTCTACATTTCTTCTGTATGTCTGTATAAAACTTGGAACGGAAGAGCAGAAGCCCGTACCTGATGCACCACTCTATATAAGAGATATAATGAGAAATTTCTCTTCATTGAGTGTAGAATTTCTATGAAATGTTCCAGCATTTGGGCTGCCCCACAGTATTACTTGGGTTTCCCTGGTGGCTCAGACAGTAAAGAATCCGCCTACAATGCGGGAGACCTGGATTCGATCCCTGGGTTGAGAAGATCCTCTGGAGAAGGGAACAGCTACCCACTCCAATATTCTGGCCTGGAGAATTCCATGGACAGAGGAGCCTGGCGGGCTACAGTTTGGGCATCGCAAAGAGTCAGACAAGACTGAGCAACTTTCACTTTCACAGTATTACTTATAGGAATTATTTTTATCAAACCTAACTTTATAAGCTCTCTGGCAAATTTAGTTGGTATATTTTACCATGTAAACCATACTCTGTGTGTATACCCATATTTCCATTTATTTATTATCTCCATATCACTCTAGTTCTACAGTATGAGGATGTGATAACACTTCACACTTTAATTTTTGGATACATCAAGTTTCTTTGGTGTTGTATGAACCAATATACTTACTGCCTTTGTGTTTGGCGGTTAGAAATAGTTCATAAGATACAATGTGCTCATCATATCTGACTCTTTGCACCCCTGTAGCCTATATAGCCTGCCAGGCTCCTCGGTCCACGGGATTTTTCAGGCAAGAACAGAGGGGTGAGTTGCCATTTCCTACTCCAGGAGATCTTCCTGGCCCAGGGATCGAACCTACGTCTCTTCTATCTCCTACATTGGCAGGCGGATTCTTTACTGCTGAGCCACCTGGGAAACCATAAGGTATAGCACTGAGCTATAATACAGCTCACTACTTTTTCATTTTAGAGGAATGGTATTTAAGGCTGTTCGTTCAGCACATGCCATTAACATTTGTGGATCTTGAAACTTGGAACTCATTTGTTAAATATGAAGATTGGCGTAGTATAGAGAACAAAGTAACCTACACACACCTAGAGCTTTCAATATTGAAGACACAGTGCCATCTGGTGGGAGGAAAAAAAAAAGTAGAGGAGAAATACAAAACACAGGGTCCCCACTGACGGCAGAAAGATGCTGGGAAACAGACAAAGGCAGGTAGGGGAATCGGAGAGAGAGGGTCATTTCTGAACCCTCAGTGGTCAGTTTGTTGTTGCAAACCGTGCTGTCATGAGGGTGTCTCAGATGGGAGAAATTTTCTAACCGTAATCTCCAAACCTTTCCCTCATCCTTTCACCCTTTTTCTTCAGTGTTTGTGAAGCACTGTCCTAAGCCAGATATCATAGAATTTGCACCTGGTGGACTATAGATAGATCTTTTCAAAGATGTATTTAATGCTTCAGAGAAAGAATTAAATAGAGCAGGACTCCAGGAGTGCTGGCTGGAGGAAGGGTAGGGAGGTGGGGCTTCTGGCTTATACGCTGACGCTTTGGGCAATAGCTGGATCGAACTTAAGAGCAACCTGTGGGGACACCTAGGGGAAGAGTGTTACAGGGAGGAGAGAGAGCAAGGGCCGAGGTTCTGAGAAAGGTCTGAGGAAGGGACTTGGCTTATTTGAGAAACAGATGTGTATCCGGAGTCCAGTGAGCGTTGGAAAGACATGGATGAGATGAGGCCCAGGAGCAGGGACAGAGCAGATGATTCATCAGTGTTTGCACATTGCCAGAGAGGGACAATTTCTCAAGGGAATTGAGAGAAGCTAGTGTTTATTACTATCGGCTGAATGAGGGCAAGAGAGATTCACCGTATTTCTACATTAAATGAATATTTTATGAGTGCCTGCTATCTCGTGAAAAATACTGAAAACACATAGATAAATATGATGTTTTCAACGATGCCAGTCTAATGGGGAAATACGTTAACATAATTATAATAAATAGTCCTATCAGATAATAGTAAGGCTTGAATGAAATACTACATATAAAACTGTTAGCAATTTTTGGGTAGGCTGTAAATAACAAATAAAGGTTAATCCCTTCATTTATTTGTTTATTGGTTTACTTTGCAGTTGAACGGGATAAGAAGGCATGTTACAGCCACCCATAAATAACAGAACGATGCTAATTTAGCATTGATATGATTGTAAAACTACACCAGCAATATCGCAAAAAATCCATGATGTATCCTCTATATTCTGTAATCATCAAGATAAAGAGTATATATCTGAGGAGAGGCAGTGGAGAACTAGTTCTTACCTAGAAAATGTGTTAATTCGTTACGAAAACACAAAAATGAAAGCACAAAAGTGTTCATAAGGATTTTAAGTACAGCAGCCTCTGTGTCAATGTCTCCTAGAATAAAAGGAGAGACTGCCCATGTATATGTGGTAAAAAGAACACACATTTGCCTTAAGAGGTACCCCCTGGATATGTCTGCCTGCAGAGAAGCCCTTCTGCTGGTCACCATAAATGACCTGTCATTTAAGATTGAAGGACTTAGAAAATTATGTTAACCTTACCTTCAGATTCACACTCACCTTATATTTCTCAGTCACAATTAACTTTCATGATAGCCTTTTTAAACTACTTGATATTCTCAAAACCACATGCACTCTGGATTTTTTTCCTCTCTACCCAGAATGTTGCCCTCTCTTTACTACTCACCACCACATCCGACTCATAACCTCATGTATCCTTCCTTTAAATGTCACCTCTTCCAGGATGACTTTCCTGGTTCCTTCAGGTGAAATTCAGAATTTTCTCTTAAGCTTCTCTGTAATGCTATGTATGTGCGCAGGCATGTCTGACTCTTTACAGCTCTACAGACTGTAGCCCACCTGGCTCTTCTGTCCATGGAAGTTTTCAGGCAAGAATATTGGAGTGAGCTGCCAATTCCTCCTCCAGGGATCTTCCCGACCCAGGAATCAAACTTGCATCCTTGTGTTTCCTGCATTGGCAGGTGAATTCTTTACCATTGCAGTACCTGGGAATCCATAACAAATTTATTTCTTCTTGAATTTTAACTTGTTCCTGCATGTATTTATTTCTCCATCAGAATATAACCTTGAGGCTAAGAGATTATCATCTGTTCATTTTTGTATTTTATGTACTTATCACAGTGTTTGTAAGATGGAAGCACTTAAGTTTTTTCAAACTATAAGTCAAAATGAAGAGAAAATTCTAAGATGTGAGCTAGGAAGGGTCTTTTACAGTTTCTGACATGAAAATATTTCATGTAAACAAGTGGTCTTAAATTCACCACAAATTGCTGAGCCCTTTTTTTTAATGTTTTTTTTATTTTGAAGCAAGTTATTTACTTATCAACATGATTAAAGTTGAATGTCCTTGGATATGCCTTCCAATAGTTTAAAAAGTCTAAATAGAGAAATACAAGTGATATCAAATACCTAATTATTTTTCCTCTCTATGAGGTTTCAAAGATACACATGTTCATTGTTTTCCTCCATATAAAATAAATATGACAAAGCATAAAAGTAGAAGTGATTCAGGAACATATTAAGAAATGGAAGCTGAGTTAGGGTTTTCCTGGAACCCCCATATGCAGAGGCTTGCTATCAAAGACAAGCACTTATGCCAACTTCAGAGTAAACCCTCTTCCCCCACTGTTGGAAGGCAGCGTGTATAGCAACCTCACACTTTCCAGCTACTATTTGTCATCTTCAAACATGGTCATCCTAAGCTAGTCCAACATAGAGACTGTGCTCTTCAAAAGATCCAGAGGCACAACAAGGCTTAAAATATCACTCAACAGAAAGATAATGATGCTCTGGCAAGGCTGTGTCATTTGATCGTTCGTTCTTTCATAAGTGCCACTAAGTACCTCTTTGGCCAAGCGTCAGGTTTAGCTAACAATGTGTAATTCAAATCTCCAGCGAGATTGGGCAGGAATGTGCACCCACTGATCGAGGTCCTGGCGGGGTGAGAAAGCAGAGGCTCTGAGTCAGGGTTGGGCTCCCCCGCTTTACCAGCACAGGAGCCCCCTGCTGCTGACGGGGCCACTGCTGCTGTCTACACAGCATCCGACAACAGGAAGCACCCGGGTTGCTATACCTGATGCCATAATCATCAATCAGTTCAGTTCAGTCGCTCAGTCGTGTCCAACTCTTTGCAACCCCATGAATCGCAGTATGCCAGGCCTCCCTGTCCATCACCAACTCCCAGAGTTCACTCAGACTCATGTCCATCGAGTCAGTGATGCCATCCAGCCATCTCATCCTAGGTCGTCCCCTTCTCCTCCTGCCCCCAATCCCTCCCAGTATCAGAGTCTTTTCCAATGAGTCAGCTCTTCATATGACATGGCCAAAGTATTGGAGTTTCAGCTTCAGCATCATTCCTTCCAAAGAAATCCCAGGGCTGATCTCCTTCAGAATGGACTGGTTGGATCTCCTTGCAGTCCAAGGGACTCTCAAGAGTCTTCTCCAACACCACAGTTCAAAAGCATCAATTCTTCGGCACTCAGCCTTCTTCACAGTCCAACTCTCACATCCGTACATGACCACAGG
>SJXQ01002627.1:935936-973103 GCA_006408695.1 Aepyceros melampus
CTTTTCCAGTCCTGTGGCCACTGCTGAGTTTTCCAGATTTGCTGGCATATTGAGTGCAGCACTTTCACAGCATCATCTTTCAGGATTTGAAACAGCTCAACTGGAATTCCATCACCTCCACTAGCTTTGTTCGTAGTGATGCTTTCTAAGGCCCACTTGACTTCACATTCCAAGATGTCTGGCTCTAGATTAGTCATCACATCATCATGATTATCTGGGTCGTGAAGATCTTTTTTGTACAGTTCTTCCGTGTATTCTTGCCACCTCTTCTTAATATCTTCTGCTTCTGTTAGGTCCAGACCATTTCTGTCCTTTATCGAGCCCATCTTTGCATGAAATGTTCCCTTGGTATCTCTAATTTTCTTGAAGAGATCTCTAGTCTTTCCCCTTCTGTTGTTTTCCTCTATTTCTTTGCATTGATCGCTGAAGAAGGTAATGGTCTTTCCTAATAGGAAATCAATCAAGTTGAACAAGAATCAGAACCTGGTTTAAAAATGTAGTGGCTCCCTAGCTGCCAGTGAAAAGTTAGTAGTTATTCAATGAACTTAAAATATTCCTAGAGTAGTGTCTATATGTCAATTCCAGTCTCCAGATTTATCCCCCCACCACCTCCTTACCCCCAGTAACCAAAAGTGTGTTTTCTACATCTGTGACTCTGTTTTTGTTTTGTAGATAAGTTCATTTGTACCCTTTTTTTAGGTTCTATAGCTAAGCAATCTCATGTGATATGTGTCTTTCTCTGACTTATTTCACAAGTATAACCTATTTCATAAGTATAACAATCTAAAGCTTTATCCATGTTGCTGCAAACTGACGTATACACACCACTATACATACAACAGATAACTAATAAGAACCTACAGTAGCACAGGGAACTCTACTCAATGGTCTATTATGACCTATATGGGGAAAGAATCTAAAAAGAGTAATATTGTATATATAACTGATTTACTTTTCTGCACACCTGAAACTAACACAACACTGTAAATCAACCATACTTCAATTAAAAAAATTTTTAAAAATAAAAGAACATCCCTAGAGGGGAGAAAACCCCTGGAGAGCACTGCCAATCTGTCAGGTTCTGTGGTAGGCCCTTTACCTAAAAGCTCTTGCTTTTACCTTCACCATCAGCCTATTCATTTCATGTTATTATGCCCATTTCACAGACTGAAGGAACTGAGGATCAGAGAAAAGTTATAAAATTTTTTCAAGTTCTCACGGGTAAGAAGTATCACAGCTAAGATTTTAACTCAGTAATCAAATTTCCTTCCCACTATAACAAACATCTCTAGTTTATTCCTGGTCTCAAGCTTTCTAGGTCTTATAAGCCCCCTTTTCCTTACTCTAACCAGTTTTTCTCTATTCTTCTTTTCATCTCCTTCTCCCTTACGCTTTCTAAAGCTTTCAGAAAATGAACCAACTTCATTGCATGCCTCTCAAGATTTTGTTTCTAACCTTCAAAAATGCCAACCAAGTATAAGTGAGTTTTGGACTCATTGTTTGGAAATTGCACACTTTCTTGTGCTAGGAACCATTTCTGAACATAAGGAAATCAATCATGTTTCAGAGTAGATTCAGAAACAGGTCAAAGAGAAAGCACTAGGCTTACTGAACAGTTGTTTCCTTGGAGAGAAGTTCTCACCAGCAGCAATGGGTGCAAATGTATCCTCAATATTCATTGATGTTCAGTCGCTCAGTCATGTCTGACTCTTTGCAACCCCATGGACTGCAGCATGCCAGCCTTCCCTGTCCTTCACTATCTCCTGGAGTTGGGTCAAACTCATGTCCATCAAGTCAGTGATGCCATTCAACCGTCTCATCCTCTGTTGCCTTCTTCTCCTCCCGCCTTCAGTCTTTTCCAGCATCAGGGTCTTTTTCATCATACTTCTCCCATATACGTGTATAATGTCCTAAAAATTCACCTTATCTCCAAATAAAGCTATTTCACCCTGACTTTTTGCAGAAAACAAATATTTCACTAGACTTTCACTGATTGTTTTTTCTTAATTCTAATTTTTCAGATCAATGAGCAATAGCAACTAGAAAACAAATTTGCGTAAAGGACTTAAATTTCTGGAAATGTTTGCTAGCTGTATGCCAGTATGTGTGAGTATTTATTTTCTGATCTGTACCAAGATTTGCATTTTTAGACTTTTGGATTATAAAGATAAACTACAAATGTTCATAATTTGCTGGCGATTTCCATCACCCCATCAGTCTTCTCACTGCCATCTCACACTCTCCATATACTGCCCTTCATCAAAAACTACAGTACCAGCTGCTGGATTGGCTATCTTTCCACCCATGTTCTGTCATCATCCTGGCCAATAACATCATCACTGACAACCCATACGATCTCCCAGAAAACCAGGTCCTTGAACTCCAAGGATATTCACCTCCATTCAACTTCAAATACCCTCAGACCATCGTTCCAAACTAGTTAGTGTTATCGCCCAGAATGGTTGATGTTTGTGAAACCCGAATCCCAAGGCTTCTGGTAACAACTGAGAAACAATCATACGAACTTCTCTCAAAAGAGTTTGTCTGCTGAGTCATGGGGAACCTGTCTTAACTGAGCCTTCAGTTACCATCCTCTCCTCCCCTAAGAAATTCCCCTTTACTCCAGAGCATTTCTTCCACAATCTTCTGTAACTTTGTTAAAATTTCCTACCCAAACATCTTTCCCATGTTTATTTTTCATTTACTTATTTCTTCATTATAAAATATTTATTGAACACCTATAATTGGCCAGATCCTAAACTCAGGGTCTCAACTCCCACTTTGCAAAGAAACTGGGGTCCATTAGAGAGGTAAGACTTCAGCTTCTTGTCATGTCATCTACGAAGTACATGGCACTGCTACCTCTCTTTTCCGGCTTCTCTGTATCAGAAGGGGTTCCCACACTGCTGAAAATGCTTCCATCTTTCTATCTATACTTGGTTTCTTCATTCCTTCCAGGCTGCTCTTCTTTACCCCAGCCTTTCCCTTGCCATTGGCTCCATGTAAACTGCACAAAAACATTTCAAATATTTCTAAGTTAAAAACAAACAGCAAAGAAACAACAACAAAAATCCACCTTCCTTTTTAGCTACTGCCTTCTTTTTTTTCATCTACTCCTTCACCCCCATTCACTCCTGAACTTTTTGTTTGTTTGTTTGGCCATGAACATGTGGGATCTTAGTCCCCTGACCAGGGATCAAACCCTCATTCCCTTCATTGGAAGCACAGAGTCTTAACTACTGGACCACCAGGGAAGTCCCAACGCTCCTCCACTTCTTGCAAACCAGCTTGCCTTCCTCTCACTCTATAGAGCATTGCTCATCAAGGTTATCAGCAATCTCTCTGTTACTATACGCAATGGACACTTGATTGGTTTTATCTTACTTCACCTTTCGCAAATGTTTGGCACTCTTGGCCACACTGTATTTCTTGACTTCAGAGACACCTTGTTTTATTATCTTCTCAGATTCTTGGTGGGTTTGTCATCCTCTCTGCCCTTTGCCTTCAGGTTAAAGTCCAAAGTTACTAACATGGCAAACCTTTGTCTTCTTCCCAGAGGCTCCTGCCCCTTCTTCATCGTAACACACTCAGCTTTGCTTTTCTTTCTCCCCAACACCTTCCCTTTTCACTTTTCTCTGACGATGCCCATCCATGGAGAGGTATACCTTCTCTAAAGCTCTTTCTCATCCTGCCATAGAGCTAATCACACTGTACTGAAACTGCCTCTGTGGCTCACATGGTAAAGAATCTGCCTGCAAGGCAAGAGACCCGGGTTCAGCCCCTGGGTTGGGAAGATACCCTGGAGAAGGGAATGGCAACCCACTCCAGTATTCTTGCCTGGAGAATCCCATGGAAAGAGGGGCAAGGTGGATTATAGTTCATGGGGTTGTAAAGCGTTGGACACGAGTAAGCAACTAACACTTTCACTTTCTTTCCCCACTGGACTGCCAACTTCTTTTTTATTTTTATTTTTATTTTGTTTTGTAGTATAGCTGATTAATGGGCTTCTCTGGTAACTCAGTTGGTAAAGAATCCACCTGCAATGCAGGAGACCCCGGTTTAATTCCTGGGTCTGGAAGACTCCCTGGAGAAAGGATAGGCTACCCACTCCAGTATTCTTGGGCTTCCCTGGTGGTTCTGGCAATCAGAATCCCCTGCAATTTGGGAGTCTTGGGTTCGATCCCTGTGTTGGGAAGATCTCCTGGAAGAGGGCATGGCAACCCACTCCAGTATCTTTGCCTGGAGAATCCCCATAGACAGAGGAGCCTGGCAGGGCTCGCAAAGCCATGGGTCGCAAAGAGTCAGACACGACTGAGCAACTAAGCACAGCACAGCTTGTAGCTGATTAACATCGTAATGGCTTCAGGTGGACAGCAAAGGCACTCAGCCATTGGCAGAAGCCAAGACTACCCTAAAATACTTCACAGCATCACATGTCCCATCAGCATGTTGCTGTGTTTTCACTGTGCTGATATAATTGATGTCTACTAATTTATAGATGACTACAGCAATCTGAACTGTGAAGGCTGCTAATTTAAAATTATTTGAGAAATCGAAATTGTAACACAGAAATAAAGCTTGACTGATTTTAAACTGACATCATATATATTCTTTGCAAATAACAGTAAATTTACCCTCTAATTGAATAAGTCTCTTTGTTTTCAGAATCTGAGGACAGTAGTCACCAATATGGATTTTTCACTAGTGTCAAAATGCCTGTTGGATTTACGAGCAAGGCTTTTTGTGATTTCTTTCCTCAGGCCGATTTTTTAGGGATTGGAGGGAGGCATGGCCTTTATCAAAGTCACCTTGTTTTACAGAATCCAGCTCTACCAGCTTCTCTGAAGGTGTCAGAAAGAGGTTAGCTCCATAGATAATACCATAACATGGAATTCAAACGCAATTCACTTAGTTTTGTACTGCCTTTCTGAAGTCTTCCAAATTAAGAGCAGAGTTTTAAAGGAGATCTGCTTTTGAAAACATAAGAAACTTCACAAACGACCTTAGATATTTTAGGAGGGCACATTGGGCATTAATTTCTATTATGAACTAACCATATTTAGCAGACTGTCTTTTTGTATACCTACTTCACTCCACTTTAACAAAAAAGTACAGGACTGCTTGCTAAATGGGGGAGGTCACTGTGAACCATTCCAGCTAAATCATCACTATTATTAAAGCACTGTCAGGTTTAAGGAACATATGGTGAAATCGAAGACATGATGTCTCTCTCTAAGCCTCAGACTCTACCTTTCAAGCATTTTCTAGTCCTATATTTATGAAGCATGATAGTGTACATAGCTGTTAAGTGAGATATGGACTCTGACTCCAAGTATTTATAGTCTTGTAAAAAGAAATTTGGCCTGCTTCTAAATAGCTATAAAGCTGAGATAGCAAGGATAAATGCTTGAGGAAGATATTAAAATATATATATCATGGGAGTATGGGGAAGTTAAGAGCAGAGATGTTTTCACATGGATGAAATCTCCAACTCATCACGTTCCAAACTGTACACCTAAATTCCCCTTGTCTCATGCACTTACTTACTGCTTTTTTCAAGTGAAATATCAAAGTACTGAATATATGCCAGGTATTGGGCTATGCTGATGACAGAACAATGCATAAAATTCAATGCCTGCACTCAAGAATGTCCATCTACTTCCTCAAATCTCTCCTAGTACATTGCATCCTATCTCATTAATGGCACCGTCATGCTCCTCTTCCATCAAGCCAAGAACTTCAAACCTTCAAACTCTTTCATTCCTTCTCCTTTATATTCAATAGGACCAGAAACCCAGTCAGTTCTTTCTCTTTTCTTTTTATTCACATTGTCTCATTTTGAGTTTCAGTTCAGTTCCGCTCAGTCACTCAGTCGTGTCCGACTCTGCAACCCCATGAATTGCAGCACACCAGGCCTCCCTGTCCATCCCCAACTCCCGGAGTTCACTCAAACTCACGTCCATCGAGTCAGTGAGGCCATCCAGCCATCTCATCCTCGGTCGTCCCCTTCTCCTTCTGCCCCCAATCCCTCCCAGCATCAGAGTCTTTTCCAAAGAGTTAACTCTTCGCATGAGGTGGCCAAAGTACTGGAGTCTCAGCTTTAGCATCATTCCTTCCAAAGAAATCCCAGGGCTGATCTCCTTTACAGTGGACTGGTTGGATCTCCTTGCAGTCCAAGGGACTCTCAAGGTCTTCTCCAACACCACAGTTCAAAAGCATTAATTCTTCGGCGCTCAGCCTTCTTCACAGTCCAACTCTCACATCCATACATGACCACAGGAAAAACCATAGCCTTGACTAGATAGACCTTAGTCGGCAAAGTAATGTCTCTGCTTTTGAATATGCTGTCTAGGTTGGTCATAACTTTTCTTTCAAGGAGTAAGCGTCTTTTAATTTCATGGCTGCAGTCACCATCTGCAGTGATTTTCGAGCCCAGAAAAATAGTCTGACACTGTTTCCACTGTTTCCCCATCTATTTCACATGAAGTGATGGGACCGGATGCCATGATCTTCATTTTCTGAATGTTGAGCTTTAAGCCAACTTTTTCACTCTCCTCTTTCATTTTCATCAAGAGGCTCTTTAATTCCTCTTCACTTTCTGCCATAAGCGTGGTGTCATCTGCATATCTGAGGTTATTGATATTTTTCCCCGCAATCTTGATTCCAGCTTGTGCTTCTTCCAGCCCAGCGTTTCTCATGATGTCCTCTGCATAGAAGTTAAATAAGCAGGGTGACAATATACAGCCTTGACGTACTCCTTTTCCTATTTGGAACCAGTCTGTTGTTCCATGTCCAGTTCTAACTGTTGCTTCCTGACCTGCATACAGGTTTCTCAAGAGTTTAGCTATTTGCTAATAATTTATTATAACAAATTGCTGGCTCCCCATATGGGACCTCTCCAATGTCTTAGTCAACAGCTTGTTGTTGTCACTGTTGTTCAGCGGCTGTCATGGCTGATTCTTTGCAACCCCCATGGACTGTAGAATGCCAGGCTCCTCTGTCCACGGGATTCTCTAGGCAAGAATACTGGAGTGGGTTGCCATTTCCTTCTCCAGGGATCTTCCCGACCTAGGGATTAAACCTGCGTCTTCTGCACTGGCAGGTGGATTCTTTACCACTGAGCCTGGGAAGCCCTGAATAACTACATATTACTAATATTTACACATTACTGAATATTTGCATATTACTAAAAAGTGGAAGGAAAGACAAACTCCATAATCCAGGTTGGACATGAAATAGTAAAGACACTGAAGCTTATGGTAATAAATTTTAGGTGTGTGTGCATGCTCAGTCATGTCTAACTCTGCGACCCCAAGGATGATAGCCCACAAGCTCCTCTGTCCATGGAATTTTCCAGGCAAGAATACTGGAATGGGTTGCCATTTCCTCCTCCAAGGAATCTTCCCAATCCACAGCTTGAACCAGCGTCTCTAGCATCTCCTGCATCACAGGCAGATTCTTTACCACTGTGCCACCTGGGAAGACATAGCTCTAGTTCGTAAGGACTTTGGCCCAATTATTACAAGTGCTTTTTTACTGTCTTCACATTGAAAGTAGTGATAACTCAAGATGGATAAGAGAAAGGCATTAACACTAGAATTCTCACTTTCATTATCAGAACTAGTCCTCCTCTCCACGTCTGCTATATGTTGCTAAAAGATCAGCTCTGGAGTATGAATTCTCACACTCCCACATTACTCCTTCCAGTGAAGTTATAGAAATGACAAGCAACCCATCAACACATTTGGCAGCTTAATATCTGTGCCTCATGTTTCAGTGTCTCCTTTGATGTTGTAAGAAAAGCTGGTGGTTTAACATAAGAGAGCAAGATTGGGAGGTATGTGTTTCGACTTTAACTATATCTCAATGTGATCATGTTACATGAATTTTTGGTTTTTTCTAAACTAGAAAGACTCCATTGTCACAGTCAAGTCTGAAATAAATGATTAAAGGAGGTACCCATATTGTGTTAGTAGTGAATTTAATCTGAATCTTAAATCTCTACCATAAAATTATTCTGTAATGAATTAAGAGTTTGAGGTAAAACATATAAAAGAAATTTTTGCTCTACCTGAAAGCACTTAGAATTTATCAGAACTATTATCTTCAGTTCCAAGCATTGTAGTTTAAGGAGAAAATGGTTCAGTGGAAATACAACTCAGAGAAAATCACCAGGTTGATGAAGAACATGAGACCACAGGCTATCAAGAACTGTTGAAGTAATTGGGGTGTTATCTTAGTAAAATTGAATATTCAGGAGGGAATTGATCATTATATTCAAGTATCACTTGAAAAGAAGGGTTGTATTTGCCTAATAAGACACTAAGATTTAAAATAAACCCAATGGGTAAAAGTTCCAGGTAGGGAGGGAAAAAAAACAAGAAGTAATTTTTTTGATACCTCAGGAAAAGAAAGGGCTTCCTTGGAAGGTTTGCAGTAATATATTCCCTATCAGAAGAGAAGATTAAAGAGCCACCGGGACCTAGTGGCTGATTCTGTAAAATGGATTCCGCTCCTAAATGAGTTGGTCAGATAACCATTGGGATCATTTGCAACTAAAGATTCTGTGATTCACTTATTGTATGAAAACAGAGTTCTCATGAAAGTGATAAAGAGCTTCTGAATAACATGTTCCAAACATAAAAACTGGAACAAGTTATTACTTAAATATAAAATATTCCTTTTTACACTCTGAAAAAGGTAATTCTAGCAGATTTTTCACTCATCTTCAAGGATCCTAGAAACATGTTAAGTAGACAATTTGTTAGAAATAAAATATTTTCCCAGTTTTGTCAATTTTTTTTATTAATTTAAACTTTTTATTTTCCATTAGGGTATAGCTTATTAACACTATTGTCATAGTTTCAGGTGAACAGCAAAGAGACTCAGCCATAAATATACATGCATCCATTCTCCCCCAAACTCCTCTGCCATCTTGCCAATTCTTTATGAAACAACTAAAAGAGTACTTGGAGATGAAGGCTTCATCCAATGAGATTTTATAGAGCAAACGAAAAAGTAAGCAGCAGGGTGAGTAGTATTTAATTAAGGAAAAAAAACTGGGAAACAGAGAGTATTAATGGTTGTACAATATTGTAAATGTAATTAATACCATTGACTTGTACACCTAATAATGGCCGTGATGGCAGATTTTATGCTGTGTATATGTTACCACTGTAAAAATAAACGCAGTGATTATACTGAAGGTAAAGAAAGAAAAAAGAATAGAGAGGAAGGAGGAGGGAGGGGGAGAGAAGGAAGAAAAGAAAGAGAGAAAGAAAGCAAAGGAAGGGGGAGTGAGTAAAGAAAGAAAAAACAAAGAAGTAAAAATCTGGATATACACTAAACTACTAAGTAATGGGTTGTTATTAAGAATAATTTTAACTTTTTGCTCTTCTGTAATACTTGAAAATTTTTTCAATAATTCTATATTATTTTTTAAAGTTTATTTTAAATGATTGTTAAACTAAAGGTGACAGAGAACCAACCTCTCTTTAGCACGCAATAAACATGAATTGACTCATTGGAAAAGAACCCGATGCTGGGAAAGACTGAAGGCCAAAGGAGAAGAGGGCATCAAGGGATGAGATGGCTAGATAGCATCATGGACTCAATGGACATGAACTTGAGCAAATTCCAGGAGATAGTGAAGGACAGGGAAGCCTGGTGTGCTGCAGTCCACGGGGTGGCAAAGAGTTGGACACAAGCAGCGACTGAACAAAAACAAATATGAATGACTTTCATTATAGAAGATTTCAAAATATATTTCTGCCTTAAATACAATTTATTTTGGATGGTACTCTGCATTAAATGTCTATTAGATTTAACTACAAGCCAAAATAAATTAAAAAGATAAATACAAAACAAACGAATAAAAAGTGAGGAAAGGAAAGCACTATTCCTTTCTTCATGAAGATCATGATCAAAGAGAAAGGATAAGAAACACATATGCAAAATAACTAAGGGGCAGATTTACCAAGCAACATATTCACAGAGCAGGCTTCATTAGAGAATAGTTAAAAAAAAAAAAAAAAACTATGTACATAAGTGATAAAGAATCTTAAACAAAGCCAGGGTTAAAATTAGGTGGAGTTGCACAGAAATATTTTATGGATGAAGTAGGGATGTTGTTAGTGCAGGTTTCAAAGAAGGAAGAAGATGAGGGGGAAAAAAAGCTAGATTAATTGTAATTTTATGACTCCTCCTCTCTCAGTTCAGTTCAGTTCAGTTTAGTCGCTCAGTCGTGTCCGACTCTTTGTGATCCCATGAATCGCAGCCACCAGGCCTCCCTGTCCATCACCAACTCCTGGAGTTCACTCAGACTCACATCCATCGAGTCAGTGATGCCATCCAGCCATCTCATCCTCGGTCATCCCCTTCTCCTCCTGCCCCCAATCCCTCCCAGCATCAGAGTCTTTTCCAATGAGTCAGCTCTTCCCATGAGGTGGCCAAAGTACTGGAGTTTCAGCTTTAGCATCAGTCCTTCCAAAGAAATCCCAGGGCAGATCTCCTTCAGAATGGACTGGTTGGATCTCCTTGCAATCCAAGGGACTCTCAAGAGTCTTCTCCAACACCACAGTTCAAAAGCATCAATTCTTCGGTGCTCAGCCTTCTTCACAGTCCAACTCTCACATCCATACATGACCACAGGAAAAACCATAGCCTTGACTAGACGGACCTTAGTCGGCAAAGTAATGTCTCTGCTTTTGAATATGCTATCTAGGTTGGTCATAAGTTTTCTTCCAAGGAGTAAGCGTGTTTTAATTTCATGGCTGCAGTCACCATCTGCAGTGATTTTGGAGTCCCCCAAAATAAAGTCTGACACTGTTTCCACTGTTTCCCCATCTATTTCCCATCTTAATTATTACACACTTTCATGGAGTGTTAAAAAGAAAAGCCTACTCTCTGCATCTTTGTTTCCAAGGACATCCGGCTTATATTTGCTAATTACCATTGTAGTTTAGTTTGGAGGAGAGTCTTATGTTATTCAGGCTTAGGGTCCCAGGTGACAAATTTGTGGTTCTTCTTGGGTACACCATGTTTCAGACATACTGTCAAAAAAGTTTTGCTCCAACTTGTATTTGAAACAATAAGAGAAGTCACAAAAGGTAATTTGGGTAATTTTTCCTCCACTTAGTCTCACAGCCACATGATGGCCCATCTGTTAGTTAGAGACTGTTGTTGATGACCTGATGAGTAACTTCATGCATTAATAAGAGTTCTTGAAATTTTATTACACTTCTTTTGGCTTGTATGGTTTTTTAGTGAAAAGTGAAAAGTATGGTTTTTTAGTGAAAATATTTAATTTTCTTACAGAAAACCATATCAAGGCTGAATTGCCCATTTGTATGATGTCCAAGACCTAAGCATTCTCTAAATTATGGGCTCTGTAAATTTCATGATCACTTTCATCAGAGACAGAGGGAAAAGGCAAGGGGTAGATTAAATGTCCATTTCCCTGGTGGTTCAGAAGGTAAAGAATCCAGGAGACCCGGGTTTGATCCCTGGGTCAGGAAGATCCCCAGAGAAGGGAATGGCTACCCACTCCAGTATTCTTGCCTGGAGAATTCCATGGACAGAGGAGCCTTGGCAAGCTATGTCTGTGGGGTAGCAGAGAGTTGGACACAACTGAGTGACTAACACTTTCACTTTCATTAATATATTACCACTTTTAGCATCTGTGGTAAAGAATGGACTAGATGGCCAGTTTGCTTAAGTGTTTCAAATCATTATTTGCCTTTCTTTGCAGAGGTGTGATTGAAGCAACCCAGGATTCTAGACTTGACTCTTTAAGGAGCTTTGGGGAGTTATGATGTGTCTTGCACATTTTTAGACACTAACTCACACTCACACACACACATGCATGCACACACACACACACGCCTTATTTTTAATCCTCCAAACCACCTTGTAAGAAGGTATTTTAAGCTCACTTCTTAAAACTAAAAAAGATGTTCATAGAACTTAAACAATGAACTCATCATCAGACAGAAATTCATAGCATAACCAAATTTTGAATAGATTTCTTTTAACTCCCTGAACTTGCACCTCTGAGGTCTGGCATCCCTGTGGGTCTTGTGAGCATTGGTCTGGGATCTCACACTCATGAGCATGGAGCCTGCCATTCCCTTCATGATGAGGTCCCTTTCCCAGCGGTCTCTTCCAATATACTGATGTTGAATGCTTCTGCATTCTGCATTCAGATCCTCCACTCAGGAAAGCAGCTACTCAGTTGCTCTGCCCTCCACCCCCATGGAGCATGTAGTACCTGGTGGGCTGGCCCCAAGCTCACCAACATGAACACGGACACCCTCTCTCCTACTGTGCCTCAGTGCCTTTTGTGTGCTTGCTCAGTGTTCCAAGGGGTGTCATGTAATTGAAAGGTTTGCACACTTCCTTGGTAGCATTCACAAAAGAGTAGCATTGAGTTTGATGTTCTTAACTCATCTGAACCTGTCTCAGTGTGTTTATTATTCAATTCAAAGTGTAGGCAATGTGACTTACTTGATAAAGAAAAACTCAGTCCTACTTCCTGGGCTTTCAAATCTAAGACAAAAGATTCAAATTCTCAGCTCTACTTCCTCTCTCAAGTCACTTAGTGCTACAGGCTCTCATCTGCCTTTTTAGAAAGCCACTAGGCATCCCTGGTAGCTCTAGTAAAGAATCCACCTGCCAATGCAGGAGACGCAAGACATGGGTTTGATCCCTGGTCAGGAAGATCCCCTGGAGAAAGAAATGGCAACCCACTCTAGTGTTTTTGCCTGAGAAACCCCATGGACAGAGGAATCTGACGGGCTACTGTCCATGGGGTCGCAAGAGTCGGATACAACTGAGTAAACCACCACCACCATGCTTTATCCCTTGTAATTCTTTGTGAAAATGTGCTTCAGATTTCCAGGTGTGGCTTTCAGGATTTAAAGGAAAAACTGTCCTTCCTTCTACTAAGTCTGATTTTTACAACTCAAAAGTACTTACTTTTAGGCTATGATTTTCCTAAGAACTCAACAAGCTGTACTTATTTTAAACCTCAAAGCAATTTCTTTGTGTTAGGGACTTTTTGAAAGAATGAATGCCTCCCTTTCAATGGGGGAGGGTCTTGAGATAATTAAGGAATGTGAAAGCAGTTTCAGAAAACAAAGATGTTGGTTGAACATTATAAAAAGTTTTAGCCTCAATAGTCTACATTTCCCATGTTCATTTTTAAAAGTCCATTGAATTTGTTAAAGATACTTTTAATTTTTTGTTTGGTTTGGTTTAAAGAGTCACAAAGTTTTTAAGATTATTTAAAGTAATAGCTCTTGACATCATCTTTAGCCCTTGAAACAGCATCTGAAGTAGATAAAAGGAATTTTTGGCTTGAAAACTGTGAAGACACAATGGACTATAGAATACCTCAAATTAGATCCTTTGAAGCTTTGAATTTTTTAATGCAATTTTCATTGTTCAGAAACTATGAAAAATGTAAGTTGCAAACTTTAATCCTTTAGATATAATTATACAGGCACACAAAATTTATTCTACAAAATGGCACTTATTTTATCCATATATTCAGAGGTATAACTATTGCAAGCCCATATTTCAGTTTTTTAAATTTGTTAAAGTTTTTATGTTGCTCTAAAATTGATTATAATGATGGTTTCACATACTGTGATTTAACTAAAAGCAATTACACTTTATACTTTATGTGAGCAAGCTGTACAGTGTATATGAACTATGTACCAATAGGCTGTTTTAAAATCTATAATGTACCATTATATTACATATTAAGTTATAAAATTATTTTTTAATGTTTGCACTTCAGAAATTAATTTTTTATTCTATTGTTCAAACCGTCATTCTTTCCTGAAATATATATTTACAAATATATCTCACAAAACAAGCACTGTGTTGAGGACAAGGATTCAATCAACCATATTTATTAACGCACTGCTATATTTAAAATGGATAACCAGCAAGGGCTTACTGTATAGCATGGGGAACCCTGCTCAATGTCATGTGGCAGCCTGGATGGAGGGGAGTTAGGGGAAGAATGGATACATGTATATGTATGGCTGATTCCCTTAGCTGTTCACCTAAAACTATCACAGCGTTGTTAATCAGCTAGACTTCAATACAAAATACAAAGTTTTAAAAAAAATGCTGTCAAACATCTTTCCAGGAGCTAAAATTATAGTTGTGAATAAAACAGATAAAAATTATTAACCACATGGAACTTGCAAAGTAGTGAAGGATAACAGTGAGCTAGTATTAGTAAATAAGTAAGTAAGTTTCATGGCAGAAAACATCTGCAGCCATTAGACACGGGCAACTAGGTTCTTGCTCTGGGCTTCAAAGTTTAGAAGCACCTGTTCTGATCCTTCACTAGCATGCACCTCCTGTCTGGACAAGCCATCCACAAAGTCAAGGGTATGTGTTCATCCAGGCCTCAGGGCTGGGGTGTCCACAGGCCTGTAGCTTTATATTACTGCACAGGGAAGCTGAAGGTAGGAAGAGAGATAGGGAAGGCTGAGGTTTCCCTTTGCTCTCTAGCCCTAAGTCCTAAGCACATAAGAATATGCACTTTGGGGCTTCCCTGATGGCTCAGGAGTGAGGAATCTACCTGCCAATGCAGGAAACACAGGTTTGATCCTTGACCTAAGAAGATTCCACATGCCACCAAGCAACTACGCCCATGTGCCACAACTACTGAGTCTGTGCTCTAGAGCCCAGGAGCTGCAACTATTGAACCCACAGAGCTGCAGCTACTGAAGCCCACGCGCCCTAGAACCTGTGCTCCACAACAAGTGAAGCCATTGCAATGAGAAGCCAGTACACTGTGACCAGGAGTAGACCCTGCTCACCGCCACTAGACAAAAGCCTGTGCAGCAATAAAGACCCAGCACAACCAAAAGTAAATAAATGTAAATTTATAAAATTTTTAAAATAAAGAATTTGTACCTTTGATTGATTGTTACTGGCTGGACTACTTCACATCTCTGTAGGGGTATAAATTAACTTGTAGAAAAATGATATTAATGAGTATAACTACCGTTCCCCTCATGATGTAAATAAATTTTGTCTGGTAGAGTTTCAATCGATTTTTACTCTGTAAAAAAAAAAAAAAAATTAAAAGACAACCTCAAACATTTTACTGCTTTATAGAATACTTACCAGCTTTGCATCTATTAGCAACTTCATTTCAGCACCCCTGACTATACACATGTGTGTGTATGTATATGTACAGGTGTGTTAAGTCATGTCCAACTCTGCGAACCCCTGAACAGTAGACTGCCAGGCTCCTCTGTCCATGGAGTTTTCTAGGCAAGAATACCTGAGTGGGTTGCCATTTCCTTCTCCAGGGGATCTTCCCCACCCAGGAATTGAACCCACATCTCCTGTACTGGCAGGAGATTCTTTACCACTGAGCCACCAGGGAAACACTGTGACATATATGTATACATACACATTTATACATATGTCAAGAGTCTCCTTTGAACTTGTGCAAACATCTTATAGGTTATTTATTAATTCATTAATGAGTTAAATGACATTTTTATACATATTCATTTTTCCTTACAGGATTTTACCTTGTGAAAATTACATTTCAGAAAGAGTTTAAAGTTTATTTTTTTAATATACATTTATTTTAATTGGAGGATAATTACAATATTGTATTGGTTTTGCCATACAGTGACATGAATCTGCCATGGGTGTACATGTGTTCCCCATCCTGAACCCCTTCCCACCTCTCTCTCCATCCCATCCCTCTGGGTCATCCCAGTGCACCAGCCCCGAGCACCCTGTATCATGCATTGAACCTGGACTGGCAATTCATTTCACATATGATAATATACATGTTTCAATGCCATTCTTCCAAATCATCCCACCCTCGCCCTCTCCCACAGAGTCCAAAAGATTCTTCTATACATCTGTGTCTCTTTTGCTGTCTCACATACAGGCTTATTGTTACCATCTTTCTAAATTCCATATATATGTGTTAGTATACTGTATTGGTGTTTTTCTTTCTGGCTTACTTCACTCTGTATAATAGGCTCCAGTTTCATCCACCTCATTAGAACTGATTCAAATGTGTTCTTTTCAATGGCTGAGTAATACTCCATTGTGTATATGTACCACGGCTTTCTTAAAAATATGGAACGCTTCACAAATTTGCATGTTATCCTTGTGCAGGGGCCATGCTAATCTTCTCTGTATCGTTCCAATTTTAGTATATGTGCTGCCAAAGCGAGCGCAGAGTTTAAAGTTTAAAATAGGATCATCAGAGAAGGTCTCACTGGTAAAGTAATATTTGGGCAAAGGCTGAAGGATATTAGAGAGCAGCAATTTGGTTCTCTGAGGTAAGACTGTTTCAAGCAGAGAGAAAAACAGATTCAAAGCTCTAAGAGAGAAGACGTAAATAATGAGAAAAAAAATTGATTCACTTCCATCTTTTACAACCTATGTACAACTGAGGTTTTTGAGAACAGACACAAAACAACAAACAAACATTGTATGGATATGGGTGACAGACATCTGGAGTCTACGTAATTCAAAATACACATTTCTGAGGGGACATAGCAAAGGAAATAATTGATTCTGCTTGGATGAAGAGACAGAAGGTTTCCCTATTGAGATAACAATGAACATTTGGTAAAATTGGCAGACAACCAGCAATTTAATCATGCTGCTATGTGTCTGTCATTTTGAACTGACTTTGTCTAGTCATTCTGAATTAAAGTGACATTCAGAATAAATTTATTTTTTTAACAGTTTTACTAGATCATGAAGATGTGAAATTTATTAGTCTGAACACAGATCACCTATTTGAATAACGCTGTCTACTAGCAAGCAGAAATTCTGTAGTTATATTTCTAATAGAGTTTTGCCCTTAATTTCATACTAAAATAATCTTGAAATATGGTTTTTGAGAATATTTAGAATTAAGATGCATTAACTGGTCCCAAAATCACTGAGATCTGAATGGTCAATTAAGTCATTTCACTGTATTGCATTTTAGAATGTATATAGAGAGTTTATATATATATATATATGTAATATATATATCATATAACTGTAAGAAATTAGAAAAGAAGTCATATTCAACTAACCAAAACTTAAAATCTGTAATAATTGAGCGATTAGTGTCTTACTTTACATTTTGCCCCAGAAATGAATAAGGCTCAGAGATAATAAACTTGATATATGGATACAAAACAGGTAATTTATATTTCCTATTATTAACAAAATATTCTCTGAGCCTCTTTCAGAATGTCAAAACACACATGAAAAGAAAATAAGTGTCATCAGCAAATAAGTCATTCACATATTTTTAAAAGCTGGCAGAAGAAACAGGTTGTCTGACCAGTTTTTATTCTATTCATGTTCTTTTATGTGAGAGACCCCATTCTGAAACTTTAAAACATTAGGCCAAAGGATGAAGGTACACAGTGTTTGAAATATTTGTCTGCATTCCCCAGACTTTCCTTAAAATGCGTAATCATTTGGGGCAGTATAAATAAATGAATAGTTCTATGGAGACGCATTTATGTCCGTGGTCACAAGCAGAGTCAGAGAGTCCCTGCCTTCACTTTTCTACTCAGCTCTTCTTGTCAGCCTACAACAGAAATAGACCCTTGCCCTCCTTTCAAGAAATAGCAGAGCAAAGCATGCACAAGACAGCAAGGTGTACAAAGAATACTCTGAAATAGTGCTTAAAAACTATGATCACAAATACAATGAGAATCTACATCCTGACCCCACCTTAGCTATACGGACATAAGTTCTGGTCTCCAGGAAGTGTCAGGATCTAGTAAGCAGGAATGATGACGCAAATGGTCAGAACATGGTTGATTTCACTCATGACTACGTTTGATGGCCATGGGCATGCGTGCAGAGCAACATTAATGCCGCTCAGCACGACAGGCGGCTAGAGGAGCCCCTGTAGGAAGAAATTGCCAAAGGCTGCTCTCAAGAAGTAAGAGGAATAATAAGAGATAATAATAATAATAATAAGAGAAGAAAAAGGGGAGAGGAGCTTAGCAGCAGGAAAAGGAAGCTCTTCTTTCTTTAGATCTCTCAAAACCTGGGAAGAAGCTACACAAAATTTGGAAGTTTGGGAGGCAGACAAGAAATGTACGAGCAAATGTGGTGTTAACATGGTTTTTAGATGTCTGGCTGGTGAATTGAAGTTGCTTTCAGGAAACCTCAGCAGTTTTAAGACAGCTGGAATGCAAGAAACTCCTTCACCTAAAGGGATCCACAAAAATATGTATCTTTGGGCAAAAGGTCAAAAATGAGGAGAAAAGCTACTAAGTTAACACTGTTTCCTGATCTGCGATGATTAAACTTGTCAGCTAGTTCTGTTAAAGTCCAATTTGGAGGGCAAATCACTGTCCATGTCAGTGTCACAGATATTCTACATAAAGCAGTAGATCCATAACATTTTTAATCTAAGTCACTTGAGGCATCAAAAGAAAAGGTTCTATGTGTTTTTGTGTGTGTGTGTAGTTGGATTATACATAGGCATTAAGAGAATATTATTTTCATTAGTGTTGTATTTTGAACATTATCATATTCTAACTAAAGATTTTCTTGCTGCCATCTCCAGGAGATGCTGTAAAGATTAAGAATTAAGCAATTTGTGGTTATGCTGGCTCTAATGATAAATTCATTTTATAGATCCTCAAGGGTTACTAAATTAAGGTACAAACTTTGAATCTTTCAAAATTTATGTGTTGCTGTTTTTTAAAATTTTTTATTGGAGTATAGTTGCTTTACAGTTTTTTGCAAAGTGAGTCAGCTATACAGCAAAGTGAATCAGCTATGCTGCTAAGGTGCTTCAGTCGTGTCCGACTCTGTGCGACCCCATAGATGGCAGCCCACCAGGCTCCCCCAGCCCTGGGATTCTCCAGGCAAGAACACTGGAGTGGGTTGCCTTTTCCTTCTCCATCAGCTATACGTGTAGATATATCCCCTCTCTTTTGGATTTCCAAAGAGAATTGAGTAGAGTTCCCTGTGTTACACAGTAGGTTCTCGTTAGTTGTCTATTTTATACAAAGTGTCAATAGTGTATATCTGTCAATCCCAATCTCCCTATTCATCCCATCCTCCCTTTCCCCCTTGATATCCATACATTTGTTCTCTATATCTGTATCTCTATTTCTGCTTTGTAAATGAGATATCTGTATCAACTTTTTCAGATCCCGCTTACAATATTTGTTTTTCTCTTTCTGACTTACTTCTGTATGACAGTCTTTAGGTCCATCCTCATCTCCACAAATGACACAATTTCATTCCTTTTTATGGCTGAGTAATATTCCATGGTATATGTGTACCTGTGTGCCGCTATCTTATTCGAACCATTTTGTAGTAGCAACTCAATTTCCAGTGGTTAGTACAAACCATCCCAGCCAATCAAGTAATCTAGTTTGTCAAATGTTTGATTCATATTATGAAAAACACAAAGTAGACATGTGGAAATCTCAGCCTTTAGTTTTTGAAACCATTTCTGTATCTTCCAGTGGAAACACTCCTTTTTGGAAACTTAGAAGACTTAAATCATAAAAGTCCAAAGTTGCAATGAAGGAAAGCAAACATTTGCTCACAGACCACAAGAAGGAACTGTGAGGGGAGCCATAGAGACAGTCATTCTGATGTTAAACATTTATAGTGGTTAATGTTTTATTGACATTATAAGATTATAACTGCTATGCTCTTATCAAACAAGTAATTATTTAATCAATATTTATCTTTTGGCAAAAAGGAGCATTTCTCCCATATAAAAATTAAATATTAAAAGAGTATGTGATGCAGTTAAAACTAAGGTAATCAATAAGCAACTTATTCAATGCCACAACCTCAAGTCCTTTCAGGAATGAAGCAAATGGGTAAAAAATTTAATAAATCTAAACATTAGATATATACATGGTGTTATACATGTTGCTGTAGGATTTGAGCCATAGGACAAATATAAAACATGGATTATAAGCTTTCCATATAATAAAAAATTCACTTCATATATACAGATGCTCAGAAAATATAATTTAACTGGGAAATAGATGAAAAATCAAATGCTTTTTGAGACTTTATAATTGTGTAAAAGTTTTTAATGCACTTTTATGGTTCAGAAAAATTGGGCTGGAAATGAAAAATAGCTAGCAACATGTATAATTAACTCCTTTGTCAAAATGTTTTCAGGCAGCTAATTCTTCAGGAAATGTAGCATGGTCCACTGCCAGTTAGAATGAATTAATGCTTTTATTTTCCCTAGGTAGTATCTCACACCTGTTTCTAATATTTGTTCCTTTGAAATAATTCCATACACTTGGTTCACTGATTTCTCCTTTTCAAGTCTGCCTAGTCTAAAAGAGTTGAGCATAACTGCTGAACCCAGGTGGTCTAGAAATCTTTATCACTGCAAGCATTGTGGTTAACCCTACTGGGTGGCAGTGGATATGATGCTTAACAAAACACGCCACTTTCTTTAAAGAAATCACATAGACCACACGGTCCTACTTCTCATTGATGTAGTTGCCTAATGAGATGGGTTAATGGATTTGACTTCTTCAAATAAGTGATAAAGCAACTTCCAACATAAACATGAATCGTTATGCTCCGAGGAAAGCAGTGGTGATAAATTTCTTTCTGTGGTTTTGAATTCCAGCTAAAGATAACCTGAATAAAAGCCCTGGACACATGACTCAGTTTATCCCTGTAATGTGTTGGAGCTTTGTTTCCATTTGTATAGTGAACTATTGCCATTCAACTGAAAGCCATGGATACACAAATATATGATCTTAGATTCACTGAGCATGTATGAAAAAAAAAATTCATTGTTTACTCTGAAAGAATTTCTGACCTTACAAAGGCCACAGTTTGGTGACAAGAGCAGCTAAAGCCACCAAAGAAATATAGTAAATGTCAGAGTTTACTATCAAAGTTCAAAGAAGGAAGATGTCAATCAGAACTTTAGGAGAAAAACCGCAAATCTGACATGCTGTTCCAGGGGGTTTAACCTAAGCTGGACCTTGGGGCCAGCAGGAACTAACTAAGAACAGAGTTGGAGAGGGTTTTCCCTAATGAAGTAACAGCTAGAAGGTCAAAAACAGTCATCGTGCTCAGAGAATGTTAGGCAGTTTTATGGGACTGACACATGGACCATTTGTGGAGGTGATAGACAATGTTAGGTGGCTAGGCAGGCATTTGATGATGAGGTCATGATATCTGCACTTGCTTACTTGAGTTTTATCTAAAAGCCTGGGTAGCCAGTGGAGGATTTTAGGCTATAACATGACATGATTACCTGCATTTTTAAAAGAATCTCTGGCAACCTGCTTTGATTGGCAGGAAATCAGGTTATATATAGAAAAGATATGAGTTAAGAACCATAAATAGTGGCGATTAAAAGATCCCTGGGTGGAGAAGATCCCCTGCACAAGGGCACAGCAACTCACTCCAGAGTTCTTGCCTGGAAAATCCCATGGACAGAGGAGCCTGGCGGGCTACGGCCCATGAGGTCGTAAAGAGACAGGCACAACTGAATGATCTGGCACAGAGAGATGGTAAGAAGGCCGTTAGTTTCCAGGGACTGAGGGAAGGGAGAGCTGAATAAGCGAAGCACAGAGGACTTTAAAGCAGTGAAATCACTCTGTATGAATCTGCAGTGGTGGATACATGTCATTATGCACACATGCTCAGTCGCTTCAGTCATGTCTGATTCTTTGTGACCCTGTGAACTGTAGCCCACCAGGCTCCTCTGTCCATGGGATTCTCCAGAGAAGGATACTGGAGTGGGTTGCCATGCCCTCCTGCAGGGGATCTTCCCCACCCAGGGACTGAACCCACGACTCCTGCGTCTCAGGCATTGCAGGCAGATCCTTTACCCTCTGAGCCAGCTGGGAATCCACATGTCACTGTGCATTTGTCCAAATCCATAGCATGTATACCATCAAGAGTGAGCCCTAATGTAAACTGTGGATTTGGGTGACTAGGATGTATCCGTGGAAGTTCACCAGTGGTCACAAACATAGCCCTCTGGTGACCATGTTGATAATGGAGGTGGCTGTGCTTCTGTGGGAAATCTCTGTACCTTCTGTTCAATTTCTTGTGAGCCTAAAACTACTCTAAGGAAAAAAAAACTATTAATAAAAAGTAAAATGTTCCTGTTGTCTTTTTTTTTTTTCTAAACAGTGAATTAGACTAGACGGTGGTGTGCTAAACAATCAACCACGTTCCTTCCTTAGAGAAGAAACACTGAGGAGCCCGCTGCTTCATGCATTGTTCATCTCACAGTGTGGGACAAGCTGAGGGGACGCAGGGAATACTGTGCCCGGTGTCACAAGCATACTCAAAGATATTTCCAGATAATTCAGCAAAGTGGAGAAATGCTTGATGCATTTCAAAAAATTCTTGTATATTAACACCTATGTGTGAGATCTGGAAAAATGCTATAGTGAAAGTGAAGTCGCTCAGCCGTGTCTGACCCTCAGCGACCCCATGGACTGCAGCCCACCAGGCTCCTCCATCCATGGGATTCTCCAGGCAAGAGTACTGGAGTGGGGTGCATTTCAGAAAAATGCTATAGATGATCTTATTTGCAAAGCAGAAATAGAGACACAGATGTAGAGAATAAACATGGATACCAAGGGGCAAGGGGGATGTGGGATGAAGTGGGAGACTGGGATTAACATACAGGCACTGTTGATACTATGGAGAAAATAGATAACTAATGTGAACCTACTGTAAAGCACCAGAAACGCCTCTCAGTGCTCTGTGGTGACCTAAATGGGAAGGAAATCTGAAAAAGAGGTATATATGGACATGTGTAGCTGATTCACTTTGCTGTATAGCAGAAATTAACACAATATTGTAAAGCAACTATACACTAATAAAAATTACTCTAAAAAAAAGATTCTAAGACAACCTTGTGCTCTGCAACCTTTAAAAAGGTAAAGTTCATTTAAAAAATTATAAGTCACAAGAAAATCCTGAAATCAGTGAAATACTATAATGTTGTACAGAGAAGTTCCCCCTCCTTTTCCCTCACACAGAGATAGCATCAGGTAGTTAAACATTCCAAAAATGTTCAAGCGCTTGAGGCTTTGGTCTCATAAAAGCCTAGTTAGTCATCCTTCCAAGTAAAACAGATTTCAAAGATCAACAATGTCCTCATTTCATCCCCTTGTTCCTCTTTATAGAAGAGGAAGCTGACCACAGTGTATTGCTTAAAACCACCTAAGATAACGGCAGAATTACAACTAGAAACCCCAACCATTTGCTCTTTCTGCCTATTTATGACTTCCTTTAGTAAATTATTTTAAAAAACTTTTTTCTGCTTTATCGTTCCTCTAAGTCTCATCTCAAATATTTATCGTATAAAGTGTTATCTAAAAGTGATCATACTTTACAGAAGCATTATCCAAAACATCACTTACAAGGCCATAATATTATGTAACCTTTAACTTCTGAAGACTATCATTTCAATGTGTCAATGAGTTTTATACAAGTATTTCCATCAGATTGAGTGTGCCACAGGCATTCTATAGAAAAGAGGAAAAAAGTGAAAGTGAAGTTGTTCAGTCGTGTCGACTCTGCGACCCCATGGGCTGTAGCCTAGCAGGCTTCTCTGTCCATTGGATTCTCCAGGCAAGAGTACTGGAGTGGGTTGCCATTTCCTTCTCCAGGGGATCTTCCCGACCCAGGGATCAAACCCCGGTCTCCCGCATTGTAGGCAGATGATTTACCCTCTGAGCCACCTGGGAAGCCCAGTAAAGAGGAAAAGAATGCCCAAAGTTATACCCAGAGAGTTCTCAGCAAAAATAGAACAGATTTGGTAACTTTTATTAAACACGATTTGGCTAGAAACCATATGATTATTTAGATAATAAAACAACCATATGTTGTAGAAATACAGGTTAAGCTGCGATTTCATCAAGTCGGCCATTTCTAATTTGTGGGCTCTGATGTGAAATCCCAGTATTTTCAAAGGTGAAGTCCTGGTGACTTCAGGTGAATCCCAGTTGGAATTGGAGTATTTGGTGGATGGTAAGAAATCTAGGTGAAGCTTGAATTTAAATTCACTGTGTCTTTGGACAGACCATACTTGCAATTATTCATTGATGAGGAAGGAACAAAGAAAGAACACTGGAGGACTTTTTTAAAAGAGGTAACTGTGCTTGTGAATTTAGTTTGTGGGAACAGGGAGTGAGAGAGAAAGCCCCATGGTACAGTAATTCCTCCCCGTTGAGAAGCACTGCCCAGTGACTAATAGGTCTTGAATTAAATTGTCAATTTCTCTTGCTTTGGGAAAAAGAAAAAAAAAAAAGTGTGGAAAGAGATAGGAAAATCTTTCTCTCTCAGGGGTCAAAGGGCTGCCGTCTGAATGGTAAAGGAACTGCCATCTGAATCTTTCTCACATCTCCAATAATTTCTTTTTCATCTCTGACCAGAAAAAGAAAGAAAGAAATTTTTTTTGACTCTATGTATTGGTTTTATATAAACATTCTAAATGAACAACTTCTTGGGATATTTATAAAGTACTCTCAAAACAGTTTGAAATCTTTTTCTGGTTTTCTTTTGTAACAATTCTATAATGGGAACTCCTAATACGAGATTGTCAGAAGGTATTTACATAAAGTAAGATTAGTTTTTCTCATTGGACTTGATGTTTTTGATTCTCATTCAATATGAATTGTGAAGATGCAAAGATAATATAACAACAAAATATTTCTAAAACCAAACTCTTGAAGTAACCTAGCCAATACAAATGAAAAATTGCTCATAATTCAATGTCAGCTCATGTAAAACAAATCATCCTTAGTATCAATAATACCTCACCATTTTAAAACTTTACTCACCATTTCATCAAGTTTTGCTTTATCAACACTTATTTTTCACTTCTTTTTTTAAAAATAGTACAAGTTTTTATCAAGTTGAGAAAGTTCTCCATTTATGGTTTGTTGAGAGTTGTTTTTTTTTCACCCATGAATAGCAGTTCAGTTCAGTCGTTCAGTTGTGTCTGACTCTTTGTGACCCCATGGACTGCAGCACACCAGGCTTCCCCATCACCAGGGAACCAACTCCCAGAGCTTGCTCAAACTCATGTCCATTGAGTCAGTGATGCCTCCAACCATCTCATCCTCTGTCGTCCCCTTCTTCTGCCTTCAATCTTAGCCAGCGTCAGGGTCTTTTCAAATGAGTCAGTTCTTCCCATCAGGTGGCCAAAGTATTGGAGCTTCAGCATCAGTCCTTCCAATGAACATTCAGGACTGATCTCCTTTAGGATGGACTGGTTGGATCTTCTTGCAGTCCAAGGGACTCTCAAGAGTCTTATCCAACACCACAGTTCAAAAGCATCAATTCTTCAGCACTCATCTTTCTTTATGGTCCAACTCTCATATCCATAGATGACTACTGGAAAAACCATAGCTTTGACTAGATGGACCTTTGTCAGCAAAGTAATGTCTCTGCTTTTTAATATGCTCTCTAGGATGGTCATAGCTTTTCTTCCAAGGAGCAAGTATCTTTTAATTTCATGGCTGCAGTCACCATCTGCAGTGATTCTGGAGCCCAAGAAAATTGTTTGTCACTGTTTCCATTATTTCCCCATCTATTTGCCATGAAGTGAATAGGGTTGGATTTTGTGAAATGCTTTTTCTATATCTATTGATACTATCACATTGTTTTCCTTTTTTTTTAAGCTTTATTGAGGTTAAATTGATATACAAAGAATTGTACCCACATAATGTATCCATCTCGATAAGTTTGGACATATACATATACCTGTGTTACCATCACCACAACCAAAGTACTAAACATATTCATAAACCACATGGCTTTATTTACTCTATATAATTGATTAATCTAACTAATATTTCATTCCTACAATGAATCCCACCTCCTTGTGGTGTATGATTCTTTTACACATTGTTGAATTTCATTTGTTAACATTTGTTGATGATTTTTGCAATTGTGTTCATTAAACATAATTGGTCTGTAGTGTTTCTTTCATGTAATGTCTTTATATAATTTTAGAGTAATGTCAGCCTCATAGCAAGAGCTTCTATTTTCTGGAACAGGTTATAGAGAATTGGTATAATTTCTTCCTTAAATGTTTGGTAGAATCCCATAGTGGTATGATCTGAACCTGGTGATTTCTTACTTGAAAGATTTTTTATATATACTTTCTTTAATAGTATAGTCCTATTCAGATGATCTATTTCTCCTTCTGTGAAATTCAGTAGTTTATGTCATTCAAGGAATCAGTGAATTTCACATTTGTTGTCAAACTGATGGGACTTCCCAGGTGACCCTAATGGTAAAGAATCTGCCTGCCAATGCAGGAGACAAAAGAAATCTGGGTTTGATACCTGGTTGAGAAGATCCCCTGGAGAAGGGCATGGCAATCTACTCTAGTATTCTTGCCTGGAGAATCCAATGGACAGAGGAGTCAAATTGGTGGACATGGAGTTTTTCACTGGGGCACAGGGTCTGATCACTCCCTGGAGTGAGAATCTGATTCAGTCATTTGGAGTAGAATGCTTTGCTTTGCTTTTTTTGCTTCTTTAACACACAAGTTGATTCTGATGGATTTCTAGGTTTAAGAACCACTAATGCACAAGAATGGTCAACAAGTTTAATTAATTGCCAGAGAGAATTATTTGACCATATATCTTCTCAGAAGGGTATACTCTGCTGAAGCAGATAATCTTCCTGGTCTGCAGGAGTGCTCAGTGCAGGCAAATAACTATATACAACTATTTTCACCTGTAGAGTCTCCTTATAAGCTCAAGTCCCTTCCAAGGTGCTTAGAGTATTCTCAGTTAAAGCTTTGCATTCAAAAATGCATTATGTGTAGGGTATTTTACTACATGAAGGGAAAGGCTGGAATAATCCACAAGATAATGAATTCATTTTGAAGATAACAGTACGAACTCACAGTTTAGCTTAATATAAATAGATATGATCAAGTACAGAAATATTTATAGAGATAGAAGATTTATAGAAAATTATAGATTTGTTTTAAATTAATTTATGTTGATGTATATTTGATGTAGGGCCTCCCAAATGGCGCAAGTGGTAAAGAAACTGCCTGCCAATATAGGAGAAAAAAAGAGATGCCGGTTTGATCCCTGGGTCTGGAAGATTCCCTGGAGGAAGGCATGGCAACCCACTCCAGTATTCTTGCCTGGAGAATCCCATGGACAGAGGAGCCTGGTGGACTACAGGGTCACAAAAAGTCAGACACGACTGAAGTGACTTAGCACTCACACATATTTGATGTACCCTTGAATCTGCAGGCTCTTTGTGATAAGCATGGATGCTTGTAAGTACGCTGGTTAGTATAGATTATGAGACTCTGTCTTACTTAGGTGCCTGTTTGGGAATGTTGACTTTTGGTTTACAGCCACAGAGGCATTCCTGATGGTCACAGAAAGGGCTGGACGCAGGAAAGGCGGATGTAATCTTGTCTTGATCTGGACCAGGGGCACAGTGATTCTGACTGAATGCATGCCTCAGCAGTTTAAAAACTCCTGTGGTGGTGGTGAACTCTTGTGACTCCATGGACTGTAGCCCACCAGGCTCCTTGGTCCGTGGGCTTTCCTAGGCAAGAATACTGGAGTGGGACTGAATGCATGCCTCAGGCAGTTTGAAAACTCTTATCACACTTTATCTGATTTCCTTACTCTTTTACTAAGGGCATGCTTCTTAAGGGAACTTCTCTCTCTTGCTCACTTGCTCGCTTTCTCTCCTCTTCTTCTTCCCCACTCCTTCCCATTTCCTATTTGTATTTCAATGAATGACTGGGCTTCTCACACTGTGTTTGAATCTACAATCTTTATAGAGTGAAATTAACACATTTAGGGTGGTAATTGAGCTTTTTTTCAGTTGTTAACTCTCAACATATTTATTGTTTTGTAAGATTCACAAGAAAATGATCTTTTTCTGCATTCATGTGGTATTCACTCACTACCTGACTTGAAAGAAGGAGCCGCAATTCACTACTGTCACCATATACAGTCATAGCTTCAATTTCATGTAAATAACTTCACTGCTATTTATTTTCATGGTTTTCCATGTTGGATAGGACTGTGAGAAGAAACTATTTTTTAAGCTGCTATAGACAGAGTCTCTAATCCATTCACACCTGATACATGATATAGGAAGCAGCCTGTTCCCAAACGCGCTCAGCTATTTCATACTTAAGACGAGTCTTTCACAGCATCTGCTTTAGCTCTCTGACCAGCTGAGGCTTACACCCACTGTCAAACAACAGAGAAAAAAATGTTTGCTGTGTCTTAGCATGTGCCTTTGGGGCACAGCCTACTTAACATTCATTCATTTATTAATAAGTTCAATGGACATTCATCAGATATCTAATATATACAAGACATGACCTTAAGTGCTGCTGACGTAAATGCAGAAATGGCATTTTGATCTCCTCTATCCAAACATAGACAGTACATTCTATTTTATGTTCACGTGTTAACTAAGTAACATGGAATCAGAACATCTTGTATACACACTATTCTAATAGCTTTTTGCTTTCTCTTTGAGCTTTCTCTTGACTTCTGTGAATAATAGTTATCCTACATATTAGACACAATGGGACTGGAATTTCCGACACATTTGGGCATCCAGAAGTAGTTATTTTCCTCCCTTTTATTTTTGGCCACATTTTGGCTTTTAGGATCTTATTTCCCAACCGGGGTGGAACCACGCCACGTGCAGTGGAAGTGTGACGTCCTAACCACTGGACCACCAGGGAAGCCCCCAGAAACAAATATAAATAAATATGGCTTGTTGTTGTCCACCGAATGTCAGGCTGGCAGTAACAGGTAGAAGAGACAATAAGACTAACTTCTAAACCAAGTAACCACATGAGCGAGATGATTCTCCAAGTTGATTCCAGGTCTAAATCAATATGCAAGCTAGAGAAATATGTAATCTAGACTGCAGCTTGAAGGGTGAGAAGTGAACTCGCTGGTTATATCAAAAGAGGGTTGTATTGTAGATGGGAACACTAAGGAATGGAGGTAAAAATTGATTCCCGATCTTGGGGCAGGAGGCTGGCAAAAGCAGATAAGAGATGCAGGTCTAGCCTCATCTGTGGAAAATCAGATGATTTCCTTGTGGGCCATCAGAGATGTCACGAAGGGCTGATGAGTGCTTCTACCTCCCAATAAACCCCATCACAATATTCTCTATCATTTCAAATTAAGGCTTTTATATTAAATTACAGTAAAAATAATTGACTTGAGACAAATAAAAAAATAAAATAAACATACTCACTAAACACACAAATGTTGGCAGCAGTTCTTTTCCATAATGTCTAAAAAACAGAAAGCCCTGGTGTCCATCAGTAGGACAATGAGTAAACGACTGTGGCAAGTCTGCACAACCAAATACAAGTCAGTGATCAAAAGCCATGAACTACTGGTATGAACAAATTTGCTTTCCAGTTGGCTCAGTGGTAAAGAGGATACCTCCCAAAGCAGGAGACACTTTTTTGATCCCTGGGTTGGGAAGATCCCCTGGAGAAGGAAAATGGCAACTCACTCCAGGATTCTTGCCTGGGAAATCCCATGGACAGAGGAGTCTGGTGGACTATAGTCCATGGGGTCACAAAGAGTAGGACACGACTTAGCAACTAAACAATAACTAATACAGGCAACAGGGTGAGCTACAAAAAAGTGGAAATGCACTCTGGCTGGGCATTATATTTCCAACTAAAACTCAGGAGTGCTGTCCATTGAGTTTTAGTTAGAAGAGTATCAGTGGGCAACAGACTCTACCAGGTTAATAACTGTAAAAAGCTGCGTTGCAGGTCTGTTGTGTTACATAGGGTAATTATTGTGTGAGGCTTAGCATAGTAATTGGTACATAGTAAGTAATAAACAGCTGTAGCTTGCATTTATAATAATAAATATTATCAACTGTTTATATGTGCTTGAGTCCAAAGGGAGACTTGTGCTATCCAACTAGGTTTCAGGCTCAGGAAACAAAAAAATGGAAAAAAAAAACCTGTTGTCAACTGAAAGCCAGTTCTAGCAATAGCAAATATCTCCCCCCTGCACAGATTATTCATTACAATCCCTTTCAATTACTAAATTTTTTCAATGTATCTTGGGTGGCCTGATTTTTTTTCTTTTTTTTTAGTTCAAGATTCCAAGAATAGTTACATCACATTCAGAGATGCTTAGCAGGATGAAGTTTTGTTTCTGTGACTGCTCTAATGGGTTTTTTAAACGAAACAAGTGGATTATGTATACTTTACAACAGATTTGCTAATTTGCCAACAGGAATTATTTTTGATATTTACTGCCTAAAAGCATTCCCTTAAAATATGTGAGGTTTTATTTCATTAGATTCAAGGTTTAATGCCAATGAATTAAAAAGAAAAATACACACACCCCAAAATTTAAAAAAGCATAAAAATAATTGTGAGAAAAAATTTAAGCTGAATTGCCATATGACCCAGCAAATTTCTCTTCTGTTTTAAAGACTTAAAACAGAAACTGAACAAATATTTGCACACCCATGTTCATAGAAGCATTATTCACAATAGCCAAAAGGTGGAAACAACGCAAGTGTCCATCGTGGGATGAATTGAGAACGAAACTGTGGTCTATACATACAATGGAACATTAGGCTTAAAAACACCAGTCAGTCCCAAAGGAAATCAACCCTGAATATTCATTGGAAGGACTGATGCTGAAGCTCCAATAATTCAGCTGCCTGTGCGAACAGTGATCCATTGGAAAAGACCCTGATGCTGGGAAAGATTGAGGGCAGAAGGAGAAAACGGTGACAGAGGATGAGATGGTTGGATGGCATCATCAACTCAATGAACTTGAGTTCAAGCAAATTCAGAGACAGTGAAGGACAGGGAAGCCTGCCATTCTGCAGCTCATGGGGCCACAAAGAGTCAGACACGACCTTGTTCACGACTGAACAAGAACAAGAAAATAAATTCTGACACATGTTATAACATGGATGAACCTTGAGGGCATCGTGCTAAGAGGAGTAAGCCAGTCACGAAAGAACATATATATGTATATGTTATGTATACATATGTATGTGCAAGTGTATAATTCTACTTACATAAGGTACTTAAAGTAGTTAAATTCATAGAGACAGAATGTAGAACAGCGATTGCCAGGGACTGGAGGCTGGAAGGAGTGAGGAGTTACTGTTTAATGGGGTCAGAGCTCTAACTTTGGAAGATAAAAGCAGTTCTGAAGCTGGAGGGTTGGTGATGGTTTCACAACCTTGCAAATGTACTTAATGTCATTGAACTGTATGCGTAAACTGATAAATTGAATATTATACATATTTCATTATATCTTTTTAAAAAAAATTAATGACTGTGAGAGGAATATGTATTTTAACTGCATTGAATTTCTTCTCCCTTAAAACCCATCAAGTGTAAAAACCCCCATACTTGATGGCTTACATCTGCATTCATTCATTCTTTGGCTCATTCATTCTTTGGCTCATTCATTCAACGCACAGCTGTTGGGTAACCACTCTATGACAGGCTTTCTTCCATAAAGAGAGATTTCATTCTACTCTCATGAAGCTGAAATTTTATTGGGAGAAAACCTAACAAGCATTATTAAATAATATTATGTAAAGTAGTGACATGAGTCATAAGGAACAAAAAATAAATTTTAATGTGGAGAAAGTGAAAGTCGCTCAGTCGCGTCAGACTCTTTGCAATGCCGTGGACTATACAGTCCATGGAATTCTACAGACCAGAAACTGGAGTGGGTAGCCTTTCCCTTCTCCTGGGGATCTTCCCAACCCAGGGATCAAACCCAGGTCTCCCACATTGCAGGCAGATTCTATACATACACGAATCAGCTAAACCACCAGGGAAGCCCAAGAATACTGGAGTGGGTACTCTTTCCCTTCTCCAGAGGATCTTCCCAACCCAGGAATCGAACCAGGGTCTCCAGCATCACAGGCAGATTCTTTACCAACTGAGCCACCAGGGAAGCCCACTGGTTAAAATGCACTGTGATTCTGTCCTATGTGATGTTTTATCCACATTGACAAATGGCATTGAGTGAGACTGTGTTTATATCAGGCCTCCAGAAAGGCCTTATTTCATATATGCGTATTTTTTATTCCCCGTGCAGAGCAGTGCATGGCACATTGTCAGTGTCAGACGGACATCAGCCGAGGCAGCGAGGTGGGGGCAGCAAAATGTGAGTGTAAACACAAAGTTATGTGAATAGAACAAATTTCTGTTGTTGGAACTGAAACATCTTTTTTTTTAATCAATTGGTTCATTGCTTTGCAATTCATTCTATGAAGTTGGAATCTGGAAGCACCAGTTTCACACAGTATTACAGCCTTCCTTGTTTTTAAGCTGGACTGACTGCTTTCTTAAGATTTCATTTTTCCCCATGATTCCCGACTGTGAGAATAAGCACGTGCTAATTATTTCCATGTCTAATAAGATATTTAAAAGGCATAACTGTCCAAGAATGATAATATCCTGAATCTTCAATTTTA
The DNA here is from genome assembly GCA_006408695.1 of Aepyceros melampus. NCBI lineage: Eukaryota > Metazoa > Chordata > Mammalia > Artiodactyla > Bovidae > Aepyceros > Aepyceros melampus. Next base: position 968,436 of record SJXQ01002627.1, read on the forward strand.
ATTTTTAAACTTAAAAAAATAGGTAAATTTTATACTCATTTTCTGTGATTTCATATTTAGTTCATTCCAATGTACTTAGTAGATTCAAACAATGGTAATTAAATGTGGTATTGCAATCTTTTTTAAGTTTACTTTCTCAAAAGGGCTACACAGGTCGACGTTATTTGTTGATGCCACAGTTTTTCTAGAACTTTTCTAAGACATTTAAAGAAGAAAAGCAGGAGGACAGCTCTTTGAAATATGACTTCAAGAAATACTATTTATACCAAAAGCACTGTGAGAGTGTGTAGGCACAAGGTCCGTTTGTCAGAAAGAGAGTCTGGATGGGTGTGTGCTTGTGTGTATTTTCATTCTGACAGCACAAGAGTAACAGAAACTTTTGGGAATGTTTTTGAAAAGGTCTTGCTCCCACGTGATAGGAAAAGACATTACATAATATTTGCTGTTGACATTTCAATCCTAATTATAAAGGCTCAGCATCTTAGGATAATTCTTTCTGGAGGCACTAGGAGACACTCCCATTGAAAAGAGAGACAGTTGTTCAAGTGTGTCATGTATCAATGCAAGAAGACAGAAAAAAAATTAGGGTGGAGAGGGCTTGGCTCTAAAATTGACTTCCTTTCTGCACAGGAGAATCCCAATGTATTGGCATCCAGGGCAATGTGCAAAAAGAAAACCTTTGTCTCCATTGCTGAGCGTTAGCAGGAAAAGGCAACCCAGTTGCTTAGAATCACACATTCTCCTATCATTCTGTCTGATTAATAGTTTTTTCTACCTTATATTTATGCATACAAAGGGCTACTACCTTCTTACAGGATGTCTCCAAATTTCAGAGATTTCTAAATTTTCAAAGTACATAAATTTGCAAAATAAACAGAGTGCTAACTGTAACGTTGTGACTGCTCAGCATTAAAAGTGAGAGATATCTGACAATCATCTGCTTGTATTCATTCATCAGCTGGTGGGCATTTAGCTTGTTTTCACATGTTTTTTTTTAATTGGAGGATACTTGCTTTACAATGTGGTGTTGGTCTCTGCTGTACAACAATGTGAATCAGCCATAAGGAAACATATATCCTCTCCTTCTTGAACCTCCCTCCCCATCTCACACCTCTAGGTCATCACAGAGCACTGAGCTGAGCTCCCTGTGGTATACAGCATCTTCCCACGAGCTCTCTATTCTACACACAGTAATGTATACATTTCAATGCTCCTCTCTCATTTCATCCCACCTTCTTACCCTGTCCACAAGTCTGTTCTTGACATTTTTGTTTTGGCTATTATAATAATGCTGCTATGAACACTTACATATAAACTTTAGATGGACATGTGTGTTTTCAATTATCTTGGATACATACACGTTGTAGCTTTATGTTTAGCCTTTCCTGGAGTTGGCATACTGTTTTTTTTAATGTTTTTTTTCATATTACACTCCCATGAGCCTTATATGAGGATGCCAGTATCTCCACATCTTTACCAATATTGTTCATTCTCTTTTTTTATTATAGCCATCCTAGTGGGTATGAAGTAGTATCTCATTGTGATTTTGTTTTCCCTAATAACTAATAACATCTTTTCTTGTGCTAATTTTATATCTTCTTTGGAGAAGTGTTTATTCATAACTTCTTCCCATTTTTCAGTTGGGTTATTTGTCTTTTTTCAACGGTAAGGTTTCTTTATATATTCTAGGTACAAGTCCCTTATCAAAACCATGATCTGATTTGCAAGCATTTTTTCCCACTCTGTAGGTTGTCTATTTACTTTCTTGATGATGCCCTTGGAAGCACAGAAGATTTTAATATTGATGATGTCCAGTCTATCTATTTTTCTCTGGTTTGTACTTTGGTGTCATAGCTAAGAATCACTGACTACTCAAAGGTTACAAAGATTTGTTCCTATAGTTTCTTCTGAGAGTTTTATAGTTTGACTTCTTACATTCAGGGTTCTCACCTACTTTGAGTCAGTTGTTGTGTATAGTGTGAGATAAGGGTCTAATGTCATTTTTGAATGTGGATACCCAGTGCTCTCAGCACCATTTTTATGAGGAGACCATTTTTTCCCAATTGACTTGTGTTGCCACCCTGATTGCCGCATGGCTAAGCATCTGAAAGACAGCTGATACCTAAGCTTGCCAATGGCAATGAAGTAACCTGAGTTCCAAAAAACTCCATCGAGTAAGAAAGCACTCAGTCAATGAGATTGTTCCCTCTTAGAAATTTGAATAGACACGCAAAAAGAATTTAGTAACTGAAAGAAAAACTAAAAGGTCATAAAGAAAAAAATGTAGTTAGTCATATGATGATTATAATGAACTGGATTATTAGTGAATAGATGCTATCGATAGTCATGTATGGATGTGAGAGTTGGACCATGAAGAAGGCTAAGCACTGAAGAATTGATGCTTTTGAACTGTGGTGTTGGAGAAGACTCTTGAGAGTCACTTGGACTGCAAGGAGATCCAACCAGTCCATATTAAAGGAAATCAGTCCTGAATATTCATTGGAAGGACTGATGCTGAAGCTGAAACGCCAATACTTTGGCCACCTGATGTGAAGAACTGATTCATTGGAAAAGACCTTGATGCCGGGAAAGATTGAAGGCAGGAGGAGAAAGGGACGACAGAGGATGAGATGGTTGGATGGCATCACCAACTCAACGGACATGAGTTTGAGCAAGCTCCAGGAGATAGTGAAGGACAGGGAAGCCTGGCACGCTGCAGTGCATGGGGTTGCAAAGAGTCAGACATGACTGAGTGGCTGAACAACAACAACATAGATAGAGAAGGTGTAGAAAGAGAATGATTTGTTTGCCTTAACAACTTAGAGGAAAGTGACGAGGGACCCTGGAGAAGCAGAGCCTAAGAGGGCTGAGTCATTGTCAAGGCAGAGTGGAAAGATTATATAGAAGCCGTTGCTAAGGGTTTAGTAGCCTCCCAGGTGGTACAGTGGTAAAGAATCCACCTTCCAACTCAGGAGATTCAAGAGACACAAGTTCAGTCCCTGCATCTGGAAGATCCCCTGGAGAAGGAAATGGCAACCCACTCCAGTACCCTTGCCTGGCAAATTCCATGGGAAGAGAAGCCTGATGGGCTACAATCCATGAGGCTGCGAAGAGTCGGACCTGGCTGAGCATGCATGCACACTATGGTTTTTATATGATATTTTTTTCTTAAATTCCTAATAACAACTACACCTTTCCTTGTGTTAGCCAGACAGATTTGCTGATCCTTGCAATTAGAATGACTACCTATATGTGTTCTGTTAAATCTGTAGTATCCATAGAATACTGTTAAACGAAATGAGACAGCTTATGATAGTAAGTTTGATACTATCTGGCTCCTAACAGAAGCTGCACAAACACCCATTTCCCTCACTTACTCCCAGACTCTCCTTGTAGGTTTTATGGGCACTGTCTGAATTCTGGCAGCTATTAGAGATGTCCCAAGTCATCCTGTTGTGCTAAATCATAACTGAAATTCCTTTGACTCCTGGAGTAAACACTGTAATGAATGATATATCAAATTTAACTGATGGACAGCTGGAGCCTGTCCAAACAACATCTCTTTTCAGATTTCCTATTCATCCACCACAGTACTTTTTTTTTTTTAACTTGGAGCCTTTTTACCAGTATAAAGTATTTTGGATCAGATATTTGTTTTTCCCCACTTAATAGGACAAATCACATTAGAAATTAATACATATTTACCATGAATTCATAAATGACTTCACAAACACTGTACCAGTAGTGATCTAAGCCACATATTCTTTTATTTCAGCCAATTGTGATCACCTTTTTGTCTTTGATTTCATGGAACGTTTAGTCTTTTTTTTTGAATCTCACTTGTCAATGGATTACACGTGAGAAGATAAGCCTGCAGCAGCACAGCTTTGCAAGGAGGCAGTAATAGACAAAAATGATAGAGGTGGAATACAGATTTTAGGCAAAGTTCCAGGTAGGCTACAATAGCAACATCCTTGAAGACTTAGAACTTCATTCAAATCTTTCGGAATGTTGACTTTGCTTCTGGGATTTAAGGCTGCATAATTATTTTCTTTCTTTATGCCTTAGATCATTCCTGACAATAAAACATGATTTACATGAAAATCTGGAGTATAACAACATAATTACTGAGTTTGCTAAAATGGGGTTAAAGGGTTTTTTGCACAGTGTAAGAGTTTTGAGTTAAGTTTCATTTGGGGCAAAATGAGGGCTGCAGCCTGGTAGGCCGTGTTTCAAATAGCTCTGAGAAACTCTCTGAGGACATGAAAGGAGCAGCCAGGATATACAAAGCGTTTTGTGGAGAGTCAGGAACATCATAAGATTCCGTTCCGTTCCGTTCAGTCGCTCAGTGTGTCTGACTCTTTGCGACCCCATGAATCGCAGTACGCCAGGCCTCCCTGTCCATCACCAACTCCCGGAGTTCACTCAGACTCACGTCCATTGAGTCAGTGAGGCCATCCAGCCATCTCATCCTCGGTCGTCCCCTTCTCCTCCTGCCCCCAATCCCTCCCAGCATCAGGGTCTTTTCCAATGAGTCAACTCTTCGCATAAGGTGGCCAAAGTACTGGAGCTTCAGTTTTAGCATCATTCCTTCCAAAGAAATCCCAGGGTTGATCTCCTTCAGAATGGACTGGTTGGATCTCCTTGCAGTCCAAGGGACTCTCAAGA
>SJXQ01002628.1:11844-24878 GCA_006408695.1 Aepyceros melampus
GGTACACTGCTAATTGTCACCTGGCGCCTGATGTCCCAGGCAGGGGCGAGGGAGTGGGGGGGGGGTGGTGGCGGAAGCAACCACCTCACAAAGGCGTCTTTGTTTGCTTGGGCAGCAGAGAAGTGGGCCTGAGCTCAGCTTGGAGAGGAAAAGGCACCGTCAGAAGGCAAATTCCTAAGGCCTGGGCCTGACCGTGGAGCCTGGTGGGAGGAGAGGGGCAAGCAACCTGGCCGGGGAGGAATAGGGTTACTTGGTTTCCCAGGGGGCTCAGTGATAGAGACTCTGTCTGCCAATGCCGGAGACGCAAGAGACATGGGTTCGATCCCTGCGTCGGGAAGATCCCCGAGTAGGAAATGGCAACCCACACCAGTGTTCTGGCCTGGAGAATCCCATGGACAGAGGAGCCTGGTGGGCTACGGTGCAAAGGGTAGCAAAGAGTTGGCCACGACTGCGCGACTGAGCACGCACAGGCACGGCAGAGCTGGCGGCTTCCGGGATGGTCCGAGTGCAGAGAGGACAGCGCTGTTGCAAGGAGCAGCGCAGCTCACTCGCTCATTCTCTGGTTCACTCACTGGCGCACTGCTCCTGGCAGTCAAGCATATGTCGTCCTAGAAATCCAGACGAGAAGGAGTAGGCGAATTCTCGCCCTCGTGGGGCTTGCGGAGCTGTGTTCAACATGGAGCCATGTGCGACAACCCACATTTACATCAAAACGCAGCAAAGTGTCTTGGCTTTTGTTTAACTGAATTAAACAGAATTCAGTTTTTATGCCACATTTCAAAGGCGCAATAGCCACACGTGGCTGGTGGCTCTTGTGTTGGACAGCACAGCCTCCATCATTGCGTAAGGCTCCACTGGACATCACAGGTCTAGGGGAGTGTCCCTCCCACTGGCAGTAAGTGATGAGGAATCCCAGAGAGGGAGGGTCTTCCCACTTCCTTTCCCATGCCATCCTTCTCCTTGTGCCGAGGAGAAAGCCTCAGGCTGATACTGTCAAGCTCTGACACCCTCTTGCTTGCTAATCTCTTTTTCCAACAAAACAGGTGTGGGGCAGCACGCCTGCCGTGAGCCAGAGGAAGTCAAAGTTTTAATAGCAGTGTTTTGTTTTCATTATGATTCTTTTTCAGTCACCCTCTGTTTAAGGCAAGTGAGACTGGTTTGCCATTTGGGGCAGTGATTTAAATTCTCTTTCCCTTTTTAAAAATGGCTTATTTAAGTTTAAAAAAAAGAGAGTCAAGTTTAAGAAAAGCGTTAAGTGCTTCGTGGAGCAGGTGGCGTGCGAACGTGGCCAATCTGGGAGGTGTGAGTGTTTGAGGCTGGGAAACTGCGGTTCCGGTGGAACGACACAGGCTTTGAGGGCAGGCAGAGGAGGGCTGGGATTTTGGCGCCACTGTTGGGAAGCTCTGTAATTTGGGGACAATTTATTTCCCTCCATATCAACCAAGTTCCAGAAGGAAACACCAAGCTCAGCCTGGCCGGTCCGTGAAGGGCTTCTTTAAAGGACTACCAGGTTCGATCCCTGGGTTGGGAAGATCCTCTGGAGGAGGGCATGGCAACCCACTCCAGTGTTCCTGCCTGGAGAATCCCATGGACAGAGGAGTTTGGCGGGCTACAGTCCATGGGTCACAAAGAGTCTGGGACAGAACTGAGTGACTGACACTTTCACTTTTCACTGGCTTTAGGGCTTAGTCGGGGCACGGGGGGGCGGGGCAGCCCCTGGGGCCAGGATCAGGGGGAGTTTCTCCCGCCTGCAGACTGGAAAGAGGGCTGAGAGGAGAGGGCTGCAGGCAGGCCTGGGGCCCGGGCAGAGGAATGCAGCCAACACCTGGGGACCTGGCAGGCAGCTGGAGGAAGAAACGCCCCAATGTCCTCCTGCTCCTTACCTTTGGGTCTCTTCCTAGTTTTGCACATGGACGAAACTCAATTGCATGGGTGCCCATGCGATTGGGCCTCCAGGCACAGAATAGGTGCAGAAGGGGAGAGAGTGACCTGGGGAGCAGATAGCTGAGACCTAGCACCACCCTGCCCAACCCCAGCGTTCCTGTCTAGAAAACAGGGTTGTACTACGTGCCAGCTGAGTTGCTGACACGATGGAACGAGACAGTGTGCGAGCTCATAAGTGATCGGTCGCTTCTTGTAGTAACAACAATCGCAGCAATAAAATGCCTGCCCTTATGCCCCATCCGGTGCTGGACGCTGGATTTTCCTGAGCCAAAATGTAACTCATGGGTCTGGGGCCTTAGAAACGGGGAACTGGCCTCCCAAGGGCCCAGGAACTTGAGGGGATGGGTAAGTTTGGGAGGGCACCGCAATCTGTCGAGAGGGAGTGCCTGCACCCCGCTGCTGCTGGTGCGGACCATGCTGATGTCATCTCTGCCCCAGACTCTTCCTAGTCCTCTGGTCCGTCCGCTGATTGATCCCTCCGCCCCAGGGCACACCGATGCTTCGCTCCCCAGTCTGTTTTCCACTCTGTTTCCCACGAAGAGGTCCTTTCTGTTCAGATCCATTTAGATCATCTTTCTTGCCGTCCCCACCGGCTCTCACTATGTGTGGTCCGGTCCACATTCGTCATGAACAGCCTCAGAGCTCCTTTCTTGCGAGGGTAAAGGCGGGTGTTCTTCACCTCTGAGCTAGTCTTGCCGGAGCTGCTCCTAGCCCTGCAGGTGGGGGAGGAGGGAATTGGCAGTAAGCTAGCCCTTTGGATCACCAGACCATTTATCCTTCACCTGAAAGCTAACAGTGCCAATTCCCTATTTAGAGGGATCTTCTCAGCGAGTAGCTGGAGTTTCAGGGGTGGCTGGCTTCTAAATGGAGCGACCATTTCTTGGGAAAACTTCCACCGACAGTCCCTTTGGCTTGCTGCTCCTGAACCGGCTCAGGGTACTTTCCTCGGGTCCCTCTATTTTCCTTTGTCCAGCCCATTTTTTCCATCCATTTTGACTGTTCAAATTGACTTTGACGAGGACTAATTTTGCCAGTTGAAATTCGAGACGCTTCGACATCCGGTGTTTTGCTGAAATTGCCGTGACAAATATCAGCAGAGATTTCTTCCCTGGCTTATTCTCTGAGGTGCTCCGGCCAAGAGAGAGTGCCCCTGCCCCACGTCCACATGCCGTCTGCCCCCCAGCCCGGCTCCTTACCCTGTCCCCATGCAGGGCGGTCTCAGCCCTGCCTACTGACTCAATGGCAATGTGACCCTTTGAGAGTGGAGGGTCGATCGCTCACTGGGGATCAATATTCCTTAGGAAAATCTCCACCAACCGCCCCTTGGGTCTCAGTGTCCCCGTCGGTTGAGGTGACATTCCTTTGTTCAGCCGCCCTTCCATCTACCTGACTGTTCACTTTACCTTAGAAGAGATTCATTTCCAGTCGAACATGGAGCCTGGTCCTGCGGGCTGGACCTTTGTGTGCAGGCTGTGGGGCATCCATCCATCCATTCATCCACCCACCCACCCATCGCGGTGCTGGGGGCTGCCCCCTGGCCCTTGGCTGGGGCCTGGGTCTCCGGGGGAGTCGTGTCAGCTGCCGTGCTCACGTCCCGGGTGGTGGAGTGCGGCTCTGCACCGCCCCAGGGGTGCACTGCAGACGCGGCCAGACCCCAGTCACTGCCTTCATGACTTTATCTCCATCCCACCCGCGTCTTTTCTTACATCACGATCGTCTTAAATCAAATTTAAATCCACTCCCTCTTTTTTTCACTGGTACGAAGGAGTAATGTATAGGCCTGTGGCGCTGAATACATGTTTTTTCTTCATCCATATTAAAATGAATGTGACAATTTGAATTTTTAAAAAGGCTTCCCTGTTCCATGTGACCTCATCCCGTGGGTGAGAATGGAAGACACTGGCTCAGTGGGAAGGAGGCCAGCCTCAGAGCAGTGACCCCAGGATCTGATCTCAGCTCCTCCGTCAGCTGGCGCCATCACTCGCTCCCCTCCCCCGTCTTACCTCAGGTCCGTAAAGCAAAGGGCTGAGTCTGGGTGGCCCAGTTCCAAGATTCTTTGCTGAGAATAAGATTGGGATGGAGAGTCCTGTCTAGGTCCAGAATACTTCCTTTAAGACATATCTGGGGACTTCTCTTGTGATCTGGTCAGTAAGAATCCGCCTTGCAATGCAGGGGACGGGGGTTTGGTCCCTGGTCTGGGAACTGGGATCTCACGTTCTGTGGAGCAAGGTCCATGCGCCACACCTAGAAAGGCCACGCTCCACAACAAAAGACCCCGCGCGCCGCAGCACCTGCCTGCCGCAACTAAGCCTTCCTGCAGCCACATACGTGAATATTAAAAAAGAAAAAAAGACACGTTTGATGCCCCCGGTTCCCACCTTGGGGTGAAGCGTCCTGCCTCTAGGGCTGCTGCTGAGAGCAGCTGTGTCGGCCGTGAGGCTGCGCCCACAGCCACTTGCGTCCTGGTGCACAGAGTCAGCCTCACTTCCGTCCCACTCAGCAGCCGTTTCCTGAGCACCAGCCCTGAGCTGTGGCCTGTGCCCTGAGGCACCAGCGAGACCTCCAGGAGTCCGCAGTCCCCGGGGCAGAGGAGCAGGCGCAGAGGTAAATTACTGATTGATATTGTAGACTCTAAAACTGAAATGGCTCCCAAGTCCTTACGGGACTGCAGCGGAGGGGACGACTAGTCTGCCTGAGGTGCTGAGCAAAGTCCCACATCATCAGAGAGGCTGAGCCACTCGCTCTTTAAGTAAAGCCCTTTAAATTTTAAAGAGCCGGGCTTGTGCGATCTCCGCGGGAAGCTTTTAGCAGCAGGCTGGAAAGAAATAATAATAATAATAACGAGGCCCGAGGCAACAGGGCAGAGTCAGCTGGGTGGCAGCTGGCTCTGCCCTGTTGCCTCGGGCCTCGTTATTATTATTATTATTTCTTTCCAGCCTGCTGCTAAAAGCTTCCCGCGGAGATCGCACAAGCCCGGCTCTTTAAAATTTAAAGGGCTTTACTTAAACAATGTTATTTCCCTCAGAAGAGAGACAGGAGAGGTATTTGCAGTGGATAAGTTTAGTGCTGTGTGTGGGTCTGAGCAGATGTGTGGGGCTCGGCGGTGTGGAGGTGGCCAGGGAGATGCTCCTGGCAAGGGCGTGGCTGTGGCTCGTCCCCCCCACAAGAGCAAGACCTCAGAGGGGACCTGTTGTGCCTAGGGTTCTGGGAAGAGCACTGGGCGCCACCTGCGGGGAACCACTGGGGGCAGGGGGGCGTGAAGCCTGCCTCACAGGACCTTAGCCCAGAAGACCGGGTGCTCCTAGCTGCCCCAGGGCCTTGGCACAGGCCACTCCCTCTGCAGGAGCCTGCCTCCTTCTCTGCACTAAGACCTGTTCATCATTCCGGTCTCCCCTTAGACGCCGCTCAGTTTATTCAGTGAACACTCTCTGTGCACCTACTCTGCTCACAGCGCCGGTTCCCCCCCACAAGAGCAAGACCTCAGAGGGGACCTGTTGTGCCTAGGGTTCTGGGAAGAGCACTGGGCGCCACCTGCGGGGAACCACTGGGGGCAGGGGGGCGTGAAGCCTGCCTCACAGGACCTTAGCCCAGAAGACCGGGTGCTCCTAGCTGCCCCAGGGCCTTGGCACAGGCCACTCCCTCTGCAGGAGCCTGCCTCCTTCTCTGCACTAAGACCTGTTCATCATTCCGGTCTCCCCTTAGACGCCGCTCAGTTTATTCAGTGAACACTCTCTGTGCACCTACTCTGCTCACAGCGCCGGGGGCACAGCTGGCACTGTAGCTCAGCTCCACGCTTCCTGTCCCTGGTGTGGCTCTGGCACAGGGCAGGTGTTCAAGGAACTGATAAGAGCCTGTGTGGGCGCTGTGGGACCTGGAGGAAGGATGGAGTTGCCTCTCCAGAGCTTAGAGCCGCATAAGAGTCATTTGGGTTGGCCAAAATGTTTGTTTGCCCCCTCACCCCCGCCCAAATCTCAAACATCTTGTGGAACATTCAGACAAACTTTTTGGCCAACCCCAGTAACAAAAGACATTTTGAACTCTGAACGAACCTATTAGGGCTGGCAGGTTTACACTGACTCAAGGAAGAAGAGGAAAATTCCTTCCTTCTTTCGTTGGCCATATGTCCATCCATCCATCCCTCCAGCCATTCATTCATCTGGCAAACTGGACACTTACTTTGTTCCAGACAGTGTGCTGGGCACTGGGGATATGGTGGTGAAGAGAAAAAAATAAATAAAGCCCGCCCTCCGGGAGCCCACCTCCCAGAGTGTATGAGCAGACAGACAGGCCATACGTGAGTACACGGCAAAGGGGAGCGATAACTGCTCTGGAGAACAGGCCTGGGGGCGGTGGCCGAGTGCAGATGCGTGCGGGCAGGGAGCACCCGCCGTGTCTCAGACGCTGCACAGCCTGGCTGCAAACAAGTGAAGGAGCACAGTCCCTGGCCCTGAAGAGTGTCAGGACGGTGAGAGCCGGGATGCGGCTGATCGTGCCCAGGACAGTTCACCGTTAGCGAGGCCTCCGATGAAGTTCTCAGACGTGAGCTGGGCCGTGAAGGATGCGGGAGTTAGGCAGGATGGGCCTACCCATGGTTCTCAAACTGTGCTCCTTGGAGCCCCGGGTTCCCACGGAGGCGCCCCGCGCCACTTGTGCGGCCACAGCGTCAGGCTGAACAACAGCTGGGGGAGTCCGCGTCCCCAGGTTGAGCCAGGAGTCTGCGCTGCTTCTTTAACAGACGGGCTTCGGCTCTACTTCGAATAAAGGAATTTGAAAATGAGTGTGCTGGCCTCGTGTTAGAAGAGTTTTCTGTTTGGGTTCAACCCTCATTTCATGTGGGGAAACGGAAGCCCAGAGGGGCCCATGACTGGTACCCGGCCTCCAGCAGGAGGGGGCCGTTTCTGGGGGGAATTGTCTCCGCTTGCTGCTGCTTTCCAAGCTGAAAGGGAGCCTGTGAGAAAGCCCCCCAACCCCGGCCCTGGACCAGACCCTCGGCCGCTGCTCCCAGCTTGTCCTGTTCCAACCCCCAGCCAGCCCCAGGCTTCCCTCTGTAAACCTTTCTCCGCTGCCTGCCCAGCTGACTGCCCCGCCCCCATGGGAGCCTGGAATGAGACAAAATATTTTAGGATCCCATGCTTCGTTATGCGTTATTAAAAGCGCCCATGCTGGCTTCTGCTGGCGCATCTGCCAGGCCCAGTCTTGGGGCTTCCTCCCCCCAACCCCCACCCCGCCACCATCTCTCAGGGCTGGTGGGGGTGCCGACGGCTGCCAGCCCACCCCCACCACCTCCCCTCACAGAGCAGGGCCCCCAGCCTGGCTGACTTGTCCATAAGACAGAGCGGAAACCTGCCGCTCATGGCAGACCTGGGCATTTAGAGAGATAGAGATAATTCTGAGTGTTCACACATCTAAGCCCATCTGGTCCTGCAGCCATGCCCCCTCCCCTGCTGGAGGGGACTGGTTCAGAGACGAGGAGGCGGAGTCCAGAATTAGAGTCGCCTGGTCTCGCCTTCTTGACCCTCTCCACAGACCGCGCAGATCCAAGATCAGGCTGACGCCCCTCCCCAGACTGGTGGCCAGAGGGGCCAGTGGCCAGAGGGAAGGCCCTGCCCTCTCTCTTTAGCTGTCAGTTTCAATCTGGGAGCCAAGAGGGAAACTCTGGCATCCAGACATGTCTGGCACAGAAGGAGCTGTCTGCGTTCCTCCTGGTGGGACATGCTGTGCCCTACTGGGGGCTCGGGGGAGGGCTGAGAACACGTGGCCCACCTGGATCTCAGTGACAGCCGAGTCACCCGCTAAGAGTGTCTTCTGGGACAAGGCGTGTGACTGCTCTGAGCCTCAGTCTCCCATCCGGCACCTGCTGCTGCTGCTGCTAAGTTGATTCAGTCATGTCCGACTCTGCGAGACCCCATGGACTGCAGCCCACCAGGCTCCTCCGTCCATGGGATTTTCCAGGCAAGAACACTGGAGGGACACTGAATACACAGTTGCTGTGGTTTTTCAGTCTCTCGGTCATATCCAACTCTTTGCAACCCCATGGGCTACAGCACGCCAGGCTTCCCTGTCCTCCACCATCTCCCGGAGCTTGTTCAAATTCATGACCATTGAGTCAGTGATGCCATCCAACCATCTCACCCTCTGTTGTCGCCTTCTCTTCCTGCCTTCAATCTTTCTCAGCATCAGGGTCTTTTCTAATGAGTCAGCTCTTCACATCAGGTGGCCAAAGTACTGGAGCTTCAGTTTCCTAATCAGTCCTTCCAGTGAATTTTCAGTATTGATTTCCTTTAAGATTGACTGGTTTGATCTCCTTGCAGTGGAGACAGTGGCAATGCCTTTTTAATAGATGCCCCACTAAAGGAGAGAGGGCATTTAATCAGCTCTTCATTTAAGGGGAGAGGAAAGTGATAATCTTGCTTATTTTTATCAACATTATTATTATTATTGGCTGATATTAATGGAGAATTTGTTATTCACTTATCAGATACTTACTGATCTCCTGTCTGCCCAGGGAAAGTGAAAATGTTAGTCGCTCGGTGGTATCGGACTCTTTACAACCCCATGGACTATAACCCACCAGGCCCCTCTGTCTATGGAATTCTTCAGGCAAGAATACAGGAGTGGGTTGCCATTCCCTTCTCCAAGGGATTTTCCCAACCCAGGGATCGAACCTAGGTCTCCTGCGTGGCAAGCAGATTCTTTACTGTCTGAGCCACCAGGGTGCCCAGGGAGATGATACCAAACAGGACAGTCAAGTGCTTAGGCCTCATGGGACTGACATTCTAATGGATGAGACAGAAATAAACAGGTAAATAGCCTAACTCTGGATGGTACTATCCTGTGAGGAGAATTCAGGGCTCTTGGATAGTCCAGGGCTTAGGACAGACCAGTGTCTCTAGACTGTGTGGTTCAGGAAGGCTTCTTGGAGGACAAGGTGCCTTTTGAGCAGAAAAGGGAGAACAAAAGAAGCAGGGAAAGTCTGGCTAAACTCCTGATTTGGCCTGAGTCAGTTTCGGCTTTGCAGTCTCCAAACCAGACTGTATGTTGTAGCTAATGTCTTTTATTATTATTATTCAGTTCAGTTCATTTCATTCGCTCAGTCGTGTCCAACTCTTTGTGACCATGTGTACTGCAGCACGCCAGGGCTCCTTATCCATCACCAACTCCCGGAGCTTACTCAAATTCATGTCCATCAAGTTGGTGGACATCCTATCATCTCATCCTCTGTCATCCCCTTCTCCTCCCACCTTCAGTCTTTCCCAGCATCAGGGTCTTTTCAAATAAGTCAGTTCTTCGCATCAGGTGGCCAAAGTATTGGAGTTTCAGCTTCAGCATCAGTCCTTCCAATGAATATTCAGGACTGATCTCCTTTAGGATGGACTGGTTGGATATCCTTGCAGTCCAAGGGACCCTTAAGAGTCTTCTCCAACACCACAGTTCAAAAGCATCAAATCTTTGGCGCTCAGCTTTCTTTATGGTCCAACTCTCACACCCATACATGACCACTGGAAAAACCATAGCCTTGACTAGATGGACCTTTGTTGACAAAGTGATATCTCTGCTTTCAATATGCTGTCTAGGTTATTGGAGTATAATTGGTTTACAGTGTGTATCTGTAGCTGACTCCGATATTGGGGCCTTCCCTGGAGCCTGCTCCCAGCACTGGGAATGACCACCTGCCCATTCCCTGACACCAGTACTGCAAACTCAGCTGGCCCGTGGCGACGGCACCGGCTCCAGGCCCAGAACCAAGGCCCCGAGGAGGCAGGAGGCAGGGACTGCGTCAGGCACATTCTGCTGCGGTGGTTCTGTCGCCGACTCACGTCCGCTCTTTGCGACCCCATGGACTGCAGCATGCCGGGCTTCCCTGCCCTTCGCCATCTCCCAGAGTTTGCTCAAACTTATGTTCATTATGTTTATCCAACCATCTCATCCTCTGTCGCCCCCTTCTCCTCCTGCCCTCCATCTTTCCCAGCATCGGGGTCTTTTCCAGTGAGCCGGCTCTTTGCATCAGGTGGCAAAGTATTGGAGCTTCAGCTTCAGCATCAGTCCTTCCAGTGACTATTCATGGTGGACTTCTTTAGGACTGACATTCTTGACCTGACCTTTAACCTCTCGTAGATCCCTAGGAGGTGGGTGCTGTGGCTTTCTCCATTTTGCAGACAAGCAGCCTGGGACCCAGAGGTGGAAATCTCAGAGCTGATGTGACTGGGGGCTGGGATGTGAACCACGATCTGACTCAGTCCCTTCTGAATTAGGCTCCGCCTCGTGCTCCCTGGCTGTGTCTGTGTGTCCAGTGGGAGGATGAGGAGAGGGGAGGAGCCCACCTTTCCTTGTTCCACCTCGAACCCCCCAGGCTGCTTCTGACCTGGGGCTGGAGTCCCGAGTGGTGGGGGTGAGTGGCTGGGTGGCAGGGAGCCCGTAGAGTATTGATGGCCCTCAAAATTGGCAGGCACAGGGAGGCAGAAAGGTATTAATTAGCAGTTATTCCCCGGCAGCGAGGAGATGGATAGAGATAAAGGTGGTGGCCTGCGCATCCGTTTTGTAGCAGCCGAGAAGCAACAGTAAATCAGAGCTATGAATCGATGCTGTAAGTAAGAAGTATGTTTTAATCTTATTGGCGGGAGAGTATTATGGGGAGTGAGGCAGGAGGGCTCCTCACGGACGGAGCCTGGGTCAGGGAGGAGGGAGAGAGGCGACAGGAGCTTGGGCCAGTGCTTGGAGGACACCAAAGGAGAACTTTGCTCCTGGTGGGAAATGGCCGGCGGGATGGGAGGTGGGAGTGGGTGAGAGCTGGGAAGGTGTCCTGGGGCGGCAGGGGGATCCTGCCGTCTCCTGAGGCCTCCACCACATGCCTAGGTCTGCAGCCCACCCCTCCATCCCTGCCATGAATAGGGGGCTCTGGGCTGGACATGCATTCAACTGCTGGGCGCAAACGGGGTTCTCACTCAGGCACTGGCCCTCTCGGGGTTCTTGGCCTGACCACACCCCTGCCCGTGGTAAAGGCTCACAGGCTGAGCGATGAGGTGGTGGGTGGAGGTAGGGTTTGGTGCCTCCGGGCGGTGGAGGTCTAAGGGGGAGGGGGGCGAAGTCATGGCCTTTAGTCCTCCCAGCAGCCACTGTAGGGGTGTTTGGTCCCCACGCACCGAGGGGAACAGACATCGGAGTGAGGGACACGCTTGAGTGTGGCAGCGCCATCATCTCTGACCAGCAAAAGCATCGATCACCCCCGGCAAAAGCCATGGGAAAGCCCACAAGCTCCAGCCTCTGAGTGTGAGGAGGGGCTCAGAGACGGTGCCCCTCTTCTTCCCGTCCGACTCCTGGATCCCGCTCTCCACACCAGGACACGGAGACTGGGAGGCAGAGGAAAAGGAGGGCAAACCAAACCAGGCAGGATAAATCCTAAGCACCCACTGTTCTGTTTCAGCCAAGGTCAGTGGCTGACTCCCTCTGAACCTAACTTTTCCCTATCAGATCTCTCGGGGCTCTTCTAGCTGCAACACTCTCAGATTCTGTCTCTCCCTTCATAAATTATCAGGTGCCTGCTATGCCATTTAATCCTCTCCCTTGTTCCTGTGACGCAAGCATTATTAGTCCCATTTTACAGAGTAGGTAAACTGAGGGGCTCAGCGAGGCTTAAGGCCTTGCCCAAGATTACACAGGCGGGGAGTGTCAGAGCCTGGATTTAGACCCGGGTGGCTCTCAGAAGCTCAGCACTGTTCATTTCACGGCACCGTCTCCTTGTCTGACAGTCATACAGGCACAGAGGGAACAGTGTCGCCCGAGAAGGAACTTGACTCCAGGCCTGCAGTGGAGACCGGCAGCCCTTCTGTGGGGCTGCAGGGGGCCTTCCTGCCCCACTGCCTCCAGGACCTGTCCCTCTCTGTCTGCCCCTTGTCAGCCACTCTGCTCCAAGGCCTAAGCCAGCTCTGCCCACGGCTCTGACACCTGAACGGGGCACCCTGAGCCCCTCTAGCTCTGGCAGCCTTGGGCCAGCCGACGGAGAGGTCTTGGAGGTCGGTCTGGGCCAGGCCTCTGGAGGAAGCCTGCTGCCTCCAGGGGGGAAACGCAGCGTCTCAAGGATCTCGCTTCCTCTGGTCCTGGGGGAGGGAAAGGGCCTGCTCATGGATTGAGAAGAGCGCCTCTGGGAAGACGCGATGCTGAGGAGAGGGGCCAGCCGGGGGCGGGGAACACCAAGGGCAGACTTTTGGTTTTTCTTCTCCTTGTGTCTTGGTGACCGAGACCGCGCCAGTGGCCCACGGACAAGCGTGCTCCTCCAACGTCTGCGCCCAGAGGCAGGGGACGACGCCACTCTTCCTGTCCACTGAGGGCCCCTATCTGCCCCCCTCCTGGGAGCCTGTCGTCACACGAAGTGAACGGACGTGGGAGTCAGGTTCAGAGCTGGCCCTCTACCTGCCAGCGTGTGACTCTGTGCCGCAGCTTTTTCATTCCTGAATGGGAGCAACAATTAGCTACCACATTCAGCTGCTATGAGAAGCAAATGACGTGTTCTTATCCCTTCGTGCACTTACAGAAAGGCGTTCTGGAAAACGGAATTACATTAGATTGGGTAATGCCGCTGTAACAAGCAAACCCCAAATTTCACTCGCATGGACTCAGTAATTGTATTTTTAAGTTACATTGCAGATATCTTTGTGGGTGGGTGCCTTTCCTTCATGTGAGATTGAGGGGTGCAGGCTTCTTATATTTTGCGACTTGGCCGTCTCTTGGGGCTTCATAAGCCTCCTTTCCAGCCAGTGGAGTAGGGAAGGGAAAATAGAGAGGCATCTGAAACGTCATCTGTGTGATGAGGGTGAGAGTTGCACCCAGAGACAGTTCTGTGTTCCAGGTCCAGTGGTGGGGGCGCTGTGTGTGTGTGTGCAAGGGGTAGACAGATGCTGTCTCTGCTCCAACAGATGTCTTGTTCACTTTACTGTCTCACCTACACCATGAAATCAATAAAGACAGTGTTGCTGTCTGTCTTATTTACTCTGTATTATTGCTTTTTGTAAGCCTAGCATCTAACATTGTGCTTGTACACTATATGTACATACAGGTACTTGAATTGATGGAAGAAAGAAGGATGGGGATGGGGG
>SJXQ01002628.1:25102-46840 GCA_006408695.1 Aepyceros melampus
TGGACGCACGACATGGATGGGTGATTACATACATGGCTGTCAGATGGACAGGAGACAGATGGTTGCTAGATGGGCCGATGGATGAGACGGTCATCAGTGAGCCAAGCCACACCGACCCAGTCCAGGGGAGCATGTAGACTTATGGCCGACCCTTTGGGCGTTCTTGCCCCGCTGACTGTTGGATCCTCACCGCTAAGCAGGCTATGAGACAAATGGCAGACTTTCAGTGTTTGCTGGCTGGAATTCTTAGAGGACCTTTGGGAGGGTCAGCGCGTGCCCTGGGCTGACTTTGGACAGAGTATGGCTGAAATGTCCTGAGAGTGTGCTGCCTCCGAGGCCTGGGAAGTGAGTGCAGACTTTTGCGCCATCAGTGGATTCTGGGTGCTGGCCGCCCTTGGGGCTGCCAGGGAAGGAGATTCTGCAGACATCCCAGTGCACCTCTCAAAGCACCCTGCCCTCACTCGAGTGGCTGCCGGGGCCCATGGAGCTGCCCTGCTCCCTCCTCTGGTAGGGTCTGGGCCTGGGAGGCAGACACAGAGGCTCTGTGTGGTGGAGAAAGGGCTGGGGGTGGGGAGACCACCCAGCCGGGGTTGAGTGCTTTCCTTGCTTCTTGCCAGACCTTTACATCTTTAGCCTAAATAGAGTTATGTTCATCCTCTTTCCCACTAGATGCAAAGCTTTTTTTTTTTTGAGCAATTAAGGAAAAGCATAAATCAGTCCATTTTTAAAAGCTCAGGCTGCCTTTGTGGCTGGCTAAAATTAACGTCTCCATAAAGAAGGAGGAGGGAGTGGGGGAGAGAAAGCTGGATTTGGCTTTAAGACATCCATTCACTGAGGCCTGGGGGCAACGCCAGTCCTCTGCCCTCTGGTGCCCAGACCCTGGGGAGCAGGGCCCCAGCCCCATTTGGCTTCTCCTGACTGGCACACCCTTTCTCTTCCAATGGCTGTCTTAGGATCTTCCCAGTTCTCTGACATGGTAGAAGGAGAGGGTTTGCAGAGTCTTGGCTTGCTCTTCAGCTTCACTCCCTACCTGCTGTGTGACCCTGGGAATGCCACGCCACCTCACTGAGTTCCCAATTTTTGCATCAAGTAAATGCCACCATCTCATCTTCAGTCCTGCCGTCTACCACCCGACCATCCACAGGCTGAGACCCACACAGCTCAGAAGACGCAATGACGGCCCTTCTCCGGTGGGTTTACAACAACCCGTTCTTACCATGTGTATCTGCTGTCTGACCACAGCTGGCCTTGCCGCTGGGCCAGAAGCCCCACAGGCCCGTCCGCTTGTTCATTTCTGGACACAGTAGGTGCACAATGAGCGCAGATTTCTTTGTTTTTTGTGTTTTTTTTTTTAATTGTGGTAAAAGTCTCATAACATACTGTGCCGTGCTGAGTTGCTTCAGTTGTGTCTGACTCTGTGATTCCGTGGATTGTAGCCCGCCAGGCTCCTCACTGCGTGGGATTCTCCAGGCAAGAATACTGGAGTGGATTGCCACACCCTCCTCCAGGGGCCCCAGGGATGGAACCCGTGTCTCCTGCAGCTCCTACACTGCAGGCAGATTCTTTCCCGCTGAGCCATCAGGGAAGCCCCTAGCGTAACATACTGTCTTCACCAGATGTAACTGTGCAGCCCTCACCGCCATCAGCTCCCGAAGGTTTCGCCTCCCTAAACCAGAACTGTCTCCGTTAAACACCAGCATGTCCCCACGTCCCCTCCACCTTCCAGCTCCAGCCCCTGGCGTCCACCAGTGGACTTTCTGAGTCTATGTGTTTGACTGTTCTAGGTATCTTGGATAATGTAATCAAACAGTATGTATCTGCACCTAATGTGTATTGAAGTGTCTTTCTAACGTTAACTGAACGTATGTCCTACAAACAGATTGTACCTTCTTTTTGTTCCCTTGTGCTGTAGTAGGTTTTCATTAGGTCCCTATTTTATACATCGCAGTGTAATTCATAATGCGCACATGGGCCAGTCATCTCAGGCCAGTACCTCTCAGAACCTCAGGTTCCTACCTGTAGAATGAGAATGAGAACTTCTTCTTTGCAGATGAGAATTAAGAACAATAGATTCTATATTACTGAGCTCACGCTACCCACCAGGCTTCAGGGATAGAGCAGAGAGCAGCTCAAGTGTGGTTCACAGTTTTAAGGCGCCACAGACTAGTGGGAGACAATGTACATTTCAGTGCCTGGAGCATCTGACGGTTCCTCTCAGTTGAATAGTGAATGAGTGCAGGTATGCGTGAGCGAAGGAGCAACTCGTAGTGAATGAGTGGAGGGAAAATCTTCTCCATTTCACGACTGCTCTTAGCTCTCATTGCTGCGTCTTCGCTGCTCATCACCTGGGGGACTTGCCTTTCGTGCTGACAGTTTAGAGACCGGTTCCCCCCTGGCTGGGTTGGCCTGCCCCGCTCCTCAGTCCCGTCACTACCCCCTTCCTAACCAGGTCTGATTCTTCTCGAGGTTCATCTGATGCCGGTTCAGCTCCCTGGGGGAGCGTGAATTACTCACAGTCGCTATCTGCTCATCTCCCTTGCTCTTATCTAGGACATAAACATTTAGGCAAACACATTAGGCCAAAGCAGGCCAGACACGTGGGAACGAGATCCTTTTGACAAACACCTCTGGGCTTCTTGCGGGTTCGGCCACAGAGGCTATTCCCAGACACTGGCTGGTGTTCGTCCGTGCCTCATCCCCAAAGTCCTGACGGCGCACACCCGTGGGTCCTGAAAGTTCCAGTCCTCCATTCCAGGACTGGGCGGGTCAGAGCTCTGGGCCTGTGTCTTCCCCACCAGCCAACTCGGCCAGATGGAGGCACCCCAACTGGGGCCTCAGTCAATCAGAGAGAGGCGGAGAAATCCTGCATAGACTTCCACTGCCATGCCTGGGAGATTAGGGGATTCTTTGCGATTTAGATTAATCAACAGATTTTTTTCCAGAGGAAACGGCGCTGTCACAGAGCATCTGGCCCCCCAGGACTGGGCCTCAAGGCTGCACACCTCCCCCAGGCCCAGTGCCCGGGTGCATGGGGCTCCCATCACAGGTGAGGGACTCGCATCCTCAAAGAAGCGAGGGGACGTCCCCTGGGGAACGGGCGCGAGAAACGGACATGAACTGGGCTCTTTGGCGGGGGCAGGCCTTATGCCAGGCGCCCCCCGGTCTGTCTCCCCCTAACGTCACCCCAGCTTAAGAGCTGTGCTAGCGCTTCCCTGGCGGTTCAGCGGTTGAGACTGTGCGTCCACGGCCAGGGGCACGGCTTCCATCCCTGGTCAGGGAACTGAGGTCCTGCGTGTTGCGTGCAGCGCAGCCAGAAGGTTAAAGAGAAGAGATCGAGAGAGGTCAGGTACTGTTACTACCCCGATGGGGAAGCTGAGGCCCTAGGGTATGAAGGCACGTAGGACTGGTGAGGGGCAGAGCCGTAGTTTACACCTGGCTCTGGAGAACTTCCAAGTCCCTTCCCGGTGCTCAGCACTACAGGGCCCGTGGAGGGAGGCTGCTCTGAGGAGATAGAGATATAAAGAGAATCCATAACTATAAAGTATTTGCATGGATTTCTACCACGTCTGAAGGATTTTCATCTATTTATCGTCTGGTGGAACCACAGCAACCCTTTGAAGTAAGCAATATAGGTGTTTATTTAACAAATATTTGTGTAGTACTTACTGTGCGCTGGGCACTTTTCTAAGCGCTTCATAAATATTAATGTGTTTAACCTGCATTAAAAGCTCCGTGAATCGGGCTGTTATTTTCCTCATTTTGTGAATGAGGAAGCAGAGGCGCAGAAAGGGTCGGTAACTGAGTCACGGCTGACCAGTGAGTGGCTGTCCCTACTCCAGCAGCCCGGCTCCCGGCTCTCCCCGCTCGCTCTGTGGTGGCCTCCACCTTTGGGAGGAGGGGAGGTCAGGCCCAGAGCAGGCAGTGATGGAACGGGACAGGCTAGGGGCCGAGCCGGGGACACCCCTCTTTCCTCTGCCCGGGGTCCGCCAGACCCCGCGCGGGGGGCGCTCTTTGTCTCGTGGCCTGTCTTGATGAGGCTGGGTCCACTTGAGTGCGTCTGCCCCGGGGTTGCGGCTGAAGCGAATGTGCTCTGAGTGACAGGCAGGGGCAAGCGGGATTAGCAGAACAGGAGGCCGTCAGTGCCTGAGCCCCACACTCGGGCTACAGAATCAGCGCTCTTTAAGATCTTTATCTCACCGTGGAAATATCATAATCCCTGCCAGGACATGCGGCCTCCCTTTCTTCTTTTCTGCAGCTTTGTCCTGCTGTTTATCACAGTCTTCCCTTCCGATGCGAGCCCGAGAAGCAGGAGGGAGGGTGGGGGTACTCAGGGGTGTAGGGCCGGGACCCTAGGACGACCTCTGCATCATCACCACTTGCTCTGGGGGCTCCCATCTCAGTGAAGCCCGAGACAAGAATATGGGTGTAGCTCATTTATTTGGGAAGGACCCCAGGGCTTCCCACGCGGTGCTAGTGGTAAAGAACTTGCCCGCCAATGTAGAAGATGAAAGAGACGTGGGTTCGATCCCTCGGTCGGGAAGATTCCCTGGAGGAGGGCATGGCGACCCCCTCCAGTGTTCTTGCCTGGAGAATTCCGTGGACAGAGGAGCCTGGTGGGCTGCAGTCCACGGGGTCACACAGAGTCAGACACGGCTGAAGAGACTTAGCGCGCATGCAGAGAGACAGCGACACGGGAGAGGGCCAGGGAGACGGACAAAGAAAGGAAGGTGGCATGGCTGTGTCGGGACGGCCGAGGGCAGCACGGGACACGCCCCAGGGCAGGGGGCTGGGGTCTTATCCTGCAGTCCCTGTTCCTCATCGACGCGGGGTCTCTGGGGACGTGACGGCTCTGGCTCAATCTCACCGGGAGGAGCGGAGCCTCCCTTTAGGTCTGTGCAGACGACGCCAGCCCAGCGTCCGCTCCACCCGCCCCCGTACTGCACAGCTGACACCACCCCTCCAGCCAAGCACTCACTGTGAGCCGGGCTCCTGCTCAGGGCCTGCCCAGGGCCATCTCACCCCCATCCCTGCAGATGAGGAAACTGAGGCAGAGAGAGGGCCACATGCAGAGCCTGGGGGAGGGCTGCGAGTCAGTCCCCAGATGGCTCTGTTCCTGGCGGCTCAGTGGTAAAGAATCTGCCTACCAATGCAGGAGACACGAGAGAGGCAGGTTTAGGCCCTGGGTTGGGAAGATCCCTGGAGTAGGAACCGGCAACCCACTCCAATATCCTTGCTTTCGAAGTCCCACGGGCAGAGGAGCCTGGCGGGCTACAGTCCATGGCGTCACAAAGAGTTGGACGCAACTGAGCACGCATGCATACACCCGTCACTTAGCCATCGAGCATTTAATAAGGGCGTCCCTGGTGGCTCAGCTGGTAGAGAATCCCCTGCAGTGCGGGAGACCTGCGCGCGGTCCCTGGGCTGGGAAGATCCCCCGGCGAAGGGAAAGGCTACCCACTCCAGCATTCTGCCCTGGAGAACCCCATGGACCACATAGTCCATGGGGTCGCAGAGTCGGACACGCCTGAGCGGCGTTCACCCTTGTGTGCTCAGTCTGGCTGGGAATTGAACATCCACATTCATAATCACTGAGCCCTCCTCAAACAAGCTCTCATCCTTTTTGCGTACAGAGACTATGTTTTCTAGCTTCTCCTGGATGGTCGACGTTGCAAGTATTTTTTAAATCCTTTTCAATAAAGACAGTTTCTGACATATATAACCAAATGCACGCTAGCGTTTAAACCTTTGTAAGAACGTTCGCATGAATAAATTCGCTCTTCCCTTCCCAGTGGGAAAGCCACATCTGACAAGAAATTCTAGTCTGGGCTGGAAAATGTGGTCCTTGAACCAGAGGGAGGGGCGTCTGATTCAGGCTCAGAACCTCGGGCTCTGGAGGGGCCCTGCCTGAGCTGTGTTGATGGTGAGGCCGGGGGGGTGGTCCCCAGTGCGGAACACACACCGTGGCCGCCGGGTGGGACGCTTCACCCACTCTCCATGTTGGCCTCCCAGGCTTCTTGCCCTCCTTCCTGTCTTCGCCTTTCATGTTCCCCTTCCCTCCTCTTGGGAGTGGACCTCGTTGGGCGGTGTGGCTCCAGGATTATGACTGTAGACTCTGGAGCAGAATCCTGGGTTTGAGCCCCATAACGTGCTGGCTGTGAGCACCTGGATGTTCTGGCCTCAGTGTCCTCATCTGTTAATCGGGTTAATAGAGTAGCCAACATGGTCAGTGTCCAGCTGTAGCCCCATGGCCTTTTCGTCTGAGAGCCAAATCTGCTCTCTGTGAATGCAGTGACCTTCTGCATTCTGGGGGTGGCATCCCTCCCCCCACCCTTCCTCTCTCCTCACCGCCTCTGTGGCCACCCAGCAGGACAGGACACTGGGGCAACCGAGACTTGAAGAAGGGTGAGCTCTCAGGCGATGGGGACTGGCTTTGGGAGGAAGGGTTAGAAAGGACCTTAAAGCCACAATTTCCTCTGGTCAGGAGAAGACAGGAGGGAGAAGGAGGGGAAGTTAAAAGCTCTGGAAACTGCTTTGCTTTGTTCCCATTTATGACGATGATGATGGTTATTCAGCAAATAAGATGGTGAGCCAGATTGTTCCCCATCTGCCAATGATGAAAAAGGGGATGCAGACTGGTTCTAAAGCAAGAGAAACTGCAGCCTGACACAAGACGGAACTTCCCACTCTCTGGTTGAGCAGGGATGGCTGTCATCATATTCTCAGCAGGCACTGGATAGAATGAAAGACTCAGGGAGTAGAGAGCCTAGAACATAGAGATGCGGACAGAGGATGAAGACTCAGAGAGAGAAAGGAGAGAAGTGGGGAGAGGCTGAAGCACAGCCGTGGGTCTCCAGCAGCTGCCAGGCCAGAAGGAGCTCAGGAGAGGGAGCGGCCTGGCGGGGGAAGGCCTTGCTTCGCCGCCAACTTGCTGATTGACTTCAGGCAAGTCACTGCCTCTCTCTGGGCCTCGACTTCCTTATCTGTAAAATGAGGCTGTATCGCCAACCAACTTCACCAGCTAGTTCCTAAGTTACTGAATGGAAATGTGCTTTACACCATTTAAGTCACAGTTTATACAGAGGAGGAGATAGCTGAATAGCATCACCCACTCAATGGACATGAGTGTGAGCAAGCTCTGATAGATGGCGGAGGACAGGGAAGCCTGGCGTGCTGCAGTCCATGGGCTCACAGAGTCAGACAGGACTCAGAAACTGAGCAAGAACAAGAAAAGCACAGTTCAGATAAAAACCCAAAGCGGCAGGGTGAGGAGAACAGAAGCAGAAGAGAGGCAGGCACGTGCTCCTCACTCTCGCAAACCACGGCCGCTGACACAGGGGAGCTGTTGGATGAGCAGCTACTTACACCCAGCAGGGCTTCCCTGGGGGCACAGTGGTAAAAAAACGCGCCTGCCAGAGCAGGACACGCGGGTTGATCCCTGGGTTGGGCCTTAACTTGGAGAAGGAAGTGGCAGCCCACTCCAGTATTCTTCCCTGGGAAACCTCATGGACCATGGAGCCTGGTGGGCTACAGTCTCCAGGGTCACAGAAGAATTGGACACGACTTAGTGACTAAATGACCGTTTATACCCAGCACCCCACTATGAGGATTCTTTTAATCTTCACAATAGCCTATGGGGGAGGCAGTGTCTCCAGTTTACAGATGAGATAGCTGAGGCCCAGAGAGGCCATTTAAAGTATCCATACTCACACAGCAGCACGTGGCAGCGTCTGGATTAGAACTCAGGCTTGTCGGAGTCAAAGCCGTGGGCTGTCCCCTTCAGCATATCATCAGAGCTGCGATGGGGAGAAGCCCCTCATGTGTCTCATGGCCCGAAGGCCCTCCTCCCTCCGCCCAAAGTAAAAGATAAGAAGCCCACACCCAGCAAATCCATGGGCCCTCCCTGATCCTCCCCAGAAAGCCCTGCCCCGCCTCCCTTGCCCTCTGGAAGGAGGTGTCACGCCCGTTCTGAGACTTGTCTCCCACCCAAGGAGACCTCGGCTGAGGAGAAGCTGGGCACGAGCCCAACAGATGAGACTCTAGGCGCCGCAGCCCGTCCCGGTGGCCTTGCCTGGCAGTGGGCTGTGCTGATTGCTCTGCCAACAGTGGACCTTGTTTGCATATATGCAGATTGAGGGGTTATTAGCTCTTCTCCGAGATGGGTCAGTCCAGGCCTCAGGCTGACCCCTGCACGGCCTGGTTTGAAGGCTTCACTAGCCACGGGGACTAATGTCCTTCCGGATGAGGACTCAGCAGGTGGGGGTGGCCCGTGACCTTGGCAGCTGAATGGCTCAACTGGGACTTGGGTGTTTTAACGGGGGTATGGGGGCCTGTGGCCCGGCGGGCCCCAGCATATCCCAGGGCCTGCCTGGGACCTTCTCCTCTCTGACCTTGACCCCACATAGGCCTAGTGACAGCAGAGGTCTGCTGTCTAGCTGTCAGGACGCCTGCAGTCGATGGGCATCTTCAGAAGGGGACCCCGGACCTGCGTCCTTGAGCCCAGCCAGGCAGCTGCTCAGAGAGCAGACATCGCTGAGCCTTGTCAGGGCTTCGAGACTTCCCCCCAGCGCCCTCCACCACCAGGGCTGGCTCTTCTACCCCACGGCCGGGCCTCAGGCTGGGCCCCCATCACCCCGCCTGGATCATCTCAGCAGTCTCGCCCTGCATCCTGCATCCACTCGTCCCCCGCTGCCTCCTCCTCCCTGCAGCCCAGCGGAGTCTTTCAAACTGCAAACCCAACCACCCTCTCCCCTGCTTAAAACTCTTCATGGCTCCCTGGTGCCCAGGCATAAAGCCCAAGCTCCTAACCCGGCCTAAACCCACGACATGGTTTCCAACCCCAGTCTCTCTTTTTCTGTGTCCAGTGCTCTCCCCTCTGCTCCTGCCCCTCGAGTTCCTTGAAGGCAGGACCCAGCACTGTTGGCTGATGTGTTCTCAGAGCTTGGCATGGAAATCACCTTCTCCAGGAAGCCTTCCTGGATGCAGTCCATGAGATCTCCCTTTCTGGATTGAGTCCCTTAGGAATCACCTAATGCCGATGAAGAGGTGAGCCTGCAACCTCATTTCTGTGGCTCTATTAAAGGAGTCTGGGGGCTCCCCTGGTGGCTCAGATGGTAAAGAATCCGCCTGCAATGTGGAAGACCCAGGTTTGATCCCTGGATTTGGAAGATCCCTTGGAGGAGGGCATGACAACCCACTCCAGTATTCTTGCCTGGAGAATCCCTTGGACAGAGGAGCCTGGTCCCCTACAGCCTATGAGGTTGCAAAGAGTCAGACACAACTGAGTGAATAAGACTTTCCCTTTCATTAAAGGGGTCTAGGTTTCTTTCTGGGTGAGAGTCTCGCCTTCTTTTTTAGGTGGGGAGTTCTCAAATAGTACAGGGGTGTGTCTCCTTCACCTGACGAGGGACCTCCCGAGGGAAGGGCTGTGTCTGTTCCACCAGACATAAGATGCTTCACCACGGCTGGGGCTCTGTCCCCTGCATAGCGTGGGAGCCCTCAGGGTCTGCGGTCCTTGTCACATTCTGATCTGAGGGGAACGAGAGTGTCCGTCTGTCTGATTTTGTTCCACGATGTTTTCACAGGGTTGTCTCGGAAAAGACACACACAGAGGAAGGGAGGCAGGATACAGGGAGTGGTCTGTCCCTGCTCCCTGGGACAGGGCCACCTCTCAGGAAGTCTGAGCTGAGTGGGAAGAATCAGGGTCCACAGGGGACTCACAGACACCCGCTCCTCTTCTCCAGGCTTGGAGCCAGGGCCTCACATCCCCTGCTCCTGATCCAGCCAGGTCCTGCCCAGAGAGGGGGCTGCTCCCCATTCCTTCCTGCCCAGGTTGGCTGAGTCAGAAACAGCTGATTGAGCTCCACTCCCCAGCCCAGAGGGAACCTGGCCCGCATTCCTTCCACACCTGGTTTCTGCATCTGCTCCATCCTGACTTAGACTAACCTGAGTCTGGAAACTTCTGGAAGCATCTTGGTCCAGTCGCTTAGTCCCCCGAGGAACCCGCAAGACATTCTGAGTCTGATGTGAAAAGCTTCCAGTAAACACAACCGTCAGACCACGAGAACAGAATGCCCAGGACCCTGCAAAGCAAGAGGAGCCCCTCACCCCATCTGAGGGCTATCAGTGGTGATCTCTCTGCCCTGGAGCCGCAGGGAGCCTGGACAGGGGCAAGGGCCGCGCTGGAGGGGCAGAGGGCTGGCTCCCGGTGAGGCCAGCGGGGCCTGGAGTGGGACGTGTGCACTCTCAGTGCCTCAGTGTCCCCACCAACGAGGCTGGAGGGCCACGCCAGGACACAACGAGCCCCAGCGAGGGGTTATCATCACGGGAGAATTGTGGGTGCCTCGGAAAACATTCCTTCCTGCTGTTTTGAATTTTCTGACTTTTTAAAAAATCATGGTTTTTTTTTCTTCTATCACAAAAGTAATACCCAGAAGCTGGAGACAATTTGAAGCATTTAGAAAGGCACAGAAAGGAGAATGCCGCCGCTCAGATGACCGTGTTAACGCCACAGTGATTATCCCGCCAGACGCTTCTGTGCTTGGAGACAGAGAATTCTGGAGGAGAAACAGAAAGGATTTTATGTGAATTTTTTTTTTAAAGTTATCATGGGCTTAGGTGTTTTTGTGGGGAGATGGCAGCCTCTTGCCTTTGTTCTCTGACCCTTGCGTGGGTACCTGAAAGCTGCCCATTACCCTGTTTTTGCCACCAATTTCCTCGATTCATACTCCCTATAAAGCACCACGGGGAACTTTATAGACCCACAAAGGCATTCAAAGTTAATGGCAAAACCAACCATGTGAAAACTCTGCCGTAAAATCTGCCTCCCTCCTCTCCCCAGAGCCTGAGTGCCCCGTCCCTCTCGGGTCCCTCGAGGCCGCCCATTCTCTGCTGCCCGAGCGGCACTGGGTCCTGGGACAGGGGACGGGGTGGGAGGCAGGGAGAGAGTCCTCGGGGTGACCTTCCCGCTGCCAGGGCATGGAGCACTCACGCGCCCTTCCCGGCACAACACGGAGGTAATAAATACCGGGGCTGTGATTTATGTAGATGTTTTGGAGTCCAAACAGAAGGGCGGGAAGGGGCTAATGAAATGACATCCCTCATGTCAGCTTCTCGGGGCAGGGAGCAGAGCAGGTTCATAACACGTGGGGGCACGTGCCAGCTTGAGGATGGAGCTTAGATCAATCCCACCGCTGCCCTTGGGCGCCCCTGCTGAGGTCGAGGCTCTGTCAGGGGATGGATCCCATGATGGGGAAGAGAACACAGCCACTCTGTTATTCATCCCTTCAATAAATATTTCCAGGCTCCAGTTCCATCTCTTTTCCAAGCCCTCCCAGGCAGAAAAGGAAAGACTCTGCCCAGCTTGGTCCTTTAGGGGAGAAATGTGTGGCTTCTGCCAGAGCAGTGGCCAAAGCATGGGCTTGACACTGGACTTGCCGTTGCTGTGTGGCCTTGGGCAAATAGCTTGCCCTCTCTGATCTGGTTTGGCCATCCATCTACTGGAGAAAACAGGAGTGTCATAGAGCTGAGCGCTATACCACAAGGAGCGGGCCGAGGGGAGGGCGCGATAAAGGGCAGTTTCTCCCCATCCTCCGTCCTACTCCCAGCTTCTCGCAAGCTGTGACGGCGGAGCACAGAACCTCAGAACCCTCGCCTCTTTGTCTCCGAATCCCTGGCTGGAAGCTCTGGACTGGGCAGGCTGAATCAGTTTGGGTCCTGCCCTTCCCTCTCTCTTGGGAGAAGAGGCTGGTGAGGTACAGGGAAGGGGATGGGGATTATAGAGGAAGTGGGCCGCTCTGCTCTGCTCTGGGCCCTTAACTGGCTCAGCAGGTGACCGGGGCTGAGTCCCTGCTTCTCTGGAGGGGCTGGATCAGAGCCCCTGTCCTTTCTTGTGGTCCTCGGGCAGCATCACTCCAGGGCAGGGAGGGGAGGTGATGCTGAGGGGTGGGGCCGCCCCTCCCCCAGCTCCTGCACAGCCCTGCCACACCCCCGGACAGGGGTAGAAATACCCGCCTGTGGTCCACGTGGGAGGGGCCGGCTATCGGATCGTTCCCTTCACCCTCATTTGGTGAGGAAATGACCTGCTTTCCGGTCAAGGTCAGAGCCACAGAAGGTCTCAGGTGGGACCAGAACTTGGTCCAACAGAATTTAATCTCTCCGCCCCAAGCCCTTTTCCCCTGCTCTCTATCTATATACCAAGTTCACGTTTCTGTAACGGACTGGGTGACATTACCCCTGATTAATAAATGAAGAAAGCAAGGCTCAGAGAGGTTAGATGATTTACTCAGGGTCAGAAATAAAGCATGTCTCCCAGCAGACACCAAAAAAAAAGAGAGAGGGAAAATCACCCTTGATTCCACTCCTTAGAACATCCCGGGCTGCTTTCCCCCCAGCGCCTCCCAGACCCGGCTGCGCTCTCGGTTGCCGCTGCCACCCCCGGTCCAGGCCCTCGCCCTGTCTGCCAGAGCCCCCAGCTGGTCTCTGTGACTGCCACTCTCATACCCACCGCCTCCTTGAGCTCCTCAAGGAATCCGGAGAGCTGTTTTAAAATGTGAATCAGCCCAGATCACCCCCAGGGTTGAAACCCTCCCAGGCCTGAAACCCTCCCAGGCCTGCCATTGTACTTGGAGTCAAGCCCCTATCCTGCCTTGCCTGCTCCTGTCAGGACCACCTCTCTCCCGCCTTGCCAAGCCCTCTTCACGCCCCTGCTGCTCCGGCCACACTGGCTCCTGGCTTTCTTCTGGGTGTGCTGGGAGCTGTCCAGCCGGTGGGCCTTTGAACTTGAAGTTTCCTCTGCTTGGATCGCCCTTCACAGGATCATCCCATGGTTGCGCCTTGCCTTTTCCTCTTGCAGGACTTTGATTAAGTCAAAGGGACTAGGACCTGCCTTCCCTGGCCCTAGTCATTGAAATGTTTCCTTCCCTGCTCTCTCTCTATTAGCACATTTGACTCATCCTTCAGGGCACTTCTCAATATCCCTAAGAATTTTGACCGGTCGTTTCTCTGCGTGTTCATCATCTGATTCTCTGCTAGCACATATAATTATTACTATGGAAAAATGTGTACCTCTTACATGCCAGGACTGTTCTAGGTTTTTAGATACAATTCATTTAAATTCACAGCACCTCTGTGAGACTTCAGTTCGCTTAGTCATGTCTGACTCTGTGACCCCATGGACTGCAGCACGCCAGGCCTCCCTGTCCATCATCAACTCCCAGAGTTTACCCAAACTCATTGCCATTGAGTCACTGATGCCATCCAACCATCTCATCTTCTGTGGTCCCCTTCTCCTCCTGCCTTCAATCTTTCCCAGGATCAGGGTCTTTTCAAATGAGTCACTTCTTCTCAGGTGGCCAAGTATTAGAGTTTCAGCTCCAACATCAGTCCTTCCAATGAATATTCAGGACTGATTCCTTTAGGATGGATCTCCTTGCAGTCCAAGGGACTCTCAAGAGTCTTCTCCATCACCACAGTTCAAAAGCATCGATTCTTCGGTGCTCAGCTTTCTTTATACTCCAACTCTCACATCCATACATGACCCCTGGAAAAACCAAAGCCTTGACTAGCGGACCTTTGTTGATAAAGGTCTGTCTCTGCTATTTAATATGCTGTCTAGGTTGGTCATAGATTTTCTGCCAAGGAGCAAGAGTCTTTTAATTTCATGGCTGCAGTCACCATCTGCAGTGATTTTCCGTTCAATTCAGCAGCTCAGTCGTGTCCGACTCTTTGCGATTTTGGAGCCCCAAAACTAAAGTCTCTCACTGTTTCCACTGCTTCCCCATCTATTTTCCATGAAGAGATGGGACCAGATGCCATGATCTTAGTTTTCTGAATGTTGACTTTTAAGTCAACTTTTTCACTCTCCTCTTTCACTTTCATCAAGAGGCTCTTTAGTTCTTCTTCACTTTCTGCCATAAGGGTGGTGTCATCTGCATATCTGACGTTATTGAGATTTCTCCTGGTAATCTTGATTCCAGCTTGTGTTTCTTCCAGCCCAGAGTTTTTCATGAGGTACTCTGCATAGAAGTTAAATAAGCAGGGTGACAATATACAGCCTTGATGGACTCCTTTTCCTATTTGGAACCAGTCTGTTGTTCCATGTCCAGTTCTAACTGTTGCTTCCTGACCTGCATACAGATTTCTCAAGAGGCAGGTCAGGTGGTCTGGTATTCCCATCTCTCTCAGTATTTTCCACAGTTTATTGTGATCCACACAGTCAAAAGCATTGGCATAGTCAATAAAGCAAAAATAGATGTTTCTCTAGAACTCTCTTGCTTTTTCAATGATCCAGCAGATGTTGGCAATTTGATCTCTGGTTCCTCTGCCTTTTCTAAAACCAGCTTGAACATCAGGAAGTTCATGGTTCACATATTGCTGAAGTCTGGCTTGGAGAATTTTGAGCATTACTTTACTAGCATGTGAGATGAGTGCAATTGTGCAGCAGTTTGAGCATTCTTTGGCATTGCCTTTCTTTGGAATTAGAATGAAAATTGACCTTTTCCAGTCCTGTGGCCACTGCTGAGTTTTCCAAATTTGCTGACATATTGAGTAGAGCACTTTCACAGCATCATCTTTCAGGATTTGAACTGAATTCCATCACCTCCACTAGCTTTGTTTATAGTGATGCTTCCTAAGGCCCACTTGACTTCACATTCCAGGATGGTCTGGCTGTAGATGAGTGATCACACCATCATGATTTTCTTGGTCATGAAGATCTTTTTAGTACAGTTCTTCTGTGTATTCTTGCCACTTCTTTTTAATATCTTCTGCTTCTGTTAGATCCAGACCATTTCTGTCCTTTATTGAGCCCATCTTTGCATGGAACATTCCATGTTCCCTTGGTATCTCTAATTTTCTTGAAGCGATCTCTAGTCTTTCCCATTCTGTTGTTTTCCTCTGTTTCTTTGCTTTGATCACTGAGGAAGGCTTTCTTATCTCGTCTTGCTATTCTTTGGAACTCTGCATTCAGATGTTTATATCTTTCCTTTTCTCCTTTGCTTTTCGCTTCTCTCCTTTTCATAGCTATTTGTAAGGCCTCCTCAGACAGTCATTTTGCTCTTTTGCATTTTTCTTGGGGATGGTCTTGATCCGTGTCTCCTGTACAATGTCACGAACCTCATTCCATAGTTCATCAGGCACTCTATCTATCAGATCTAGGCCCTTAAATCTATTTCTCACTTCCACTGTATAATCATAAGGGATTTGATTTAGGTCATACCTGAATGGTCTAGTGGTTTTCCCCACTCTCTTCAATTTTAGTCTGAATTTGGCAATAAGGAGCTCATGATCTGAGCCACAGTCAGCTCCTGGTCTTGTTTTTGTTGACTGTATAGAGCTTCTCCATCTTTGGCTGCAAAGAATATAATCAGTCTGATTTCGGTGTTGACCATCTGGTGATGTCCATGTGTAGAGTCTTCTCTTGTGTTGTTGGAAGAGGGTGTTTGCTATGACCAGTGCATTTTCTTGGCAAAACTGTATTAGCTTTGCCCTGCTTCATTCTGTACCCCAAGGCCAAATTTGCCTGTTACTCCAAGTGTTTCTTGACTTCTTACTTTTGCACTCCAGTCCCCTATAATGAAAAGAACATCTTTTTTGGGTGTTAGTTCTAAAGATCTTGTAGGTCTTCATATATCCGTTCAACTTCAGCTTCTTCAGCATTACTTGTCAGGGCATAGAGTTGGGTTACTATGATATTGAATGGTTTGCCTTGGAGACGAACAGTGATCATTCTGTCGTTTTTGAGATTGCATCCAAGTACTGCATTTTGGACTCTTGTTGACCATGATGGCTACTCCATTTCTTCTAAGGGATTCCTGCCCACAGTAGTAGATATAATGGTCATCTGAGTTAAATTCACCCATTCCATCCAGCCCATTTTAGTTTGCTGATTCCTAGAATGTCGATGTTCACTGTTGCCATCTCCTGTTTGACCACTCCCAATTTGCCTTGATTCATGGACCTGACATTCCAGGTTCCTATGCAATATTGCTCTTTACAGCATCAGACCTTGCTTCCATCACCAGTCACATCCACAAATGGGTGTTGTTTTTGCTTTGGCTCCATCCCTTCATTCTTTCTGGAGTTATTTCTCCACTGATCACCTGTAGCATATTGGGCACCTACCGACCTGGGGAGTTCCTCTTTTGGTATCCTATCTTTTTGCCTTTTCATACTGTTTATGGGGTTCTCAAGGCAAGAATAGTGAAGTGGTTTGCCATTCCCTTCTCCAGTGGCCCACATTCTGTCAGCCCTCTCCACCATGACCCGTCCATCTTGGGTGGCCGTACACGGCATGGCTCACAGTTTCATTGAGTTAGACAGGGCTGTGGGCCACGTGATCAGACTGGTTAGTTTTCTGTGATTGTTTTCTGTCTGTCTGCCCTCGGATGCCCTCTCCCAGCACCTATCATTTTCCTGGGGTTTCTCTGACCTTGGATGTGGGATATCTCCTGTCGGCCAGTTGCCTAGAGGTACTCTTATTATCTCTGTTTTACAGATGGGGACACTGAAAGCCAGAGAGGTTAAGAAATCGCCCAAGGCCACACAGCTGGTTAGTGGTAAAACTGGGATTTGAACCCAGGCAGGCAACCCTCTCCAGTATGATTGCCTGGGAGATCCCACGGACAGAGAAGCTGGCAGGCTATACAGTCCATGGGGTTGCAAGAGGCGAACTCAACTTAGTGACTAAAGCACCACGAGACAGCTCTAGAGTCCAGGCCCAGCAGCACGCTGTAAGCTGTGGCAGGATGGGGCCAGGTCTGTGTTGTCCCCACCGTGGCCCTGGTGCCTGGCGCTGCCTTGCTCATGCGGTGCCCAAGTTAAGACAAAGGGAGAAGGACCCGGCTTCCCTGGCTCTAGTCATTGAAATGCCTCCTTCCCCCGCTTTCTCTCTATTAGCACATTTGAGCCATCCTTCAGGGCACTTCTCAATGTCCCCAAGAATCCTCCCGGTCATTCCTCTGCTTGCTCATCATCTGATTCTCTGATTGCACATATAATTATTACTATTGAAAAGCGTGTACCTCTGGGTCTCTGGCGCAGAGAAGGAGTTCAGTAGATGTTTATCGAGTGAAGGTATGTGTGTAACGGTGAGCAAGAGGTTGCACATCACAGCCTATTTCATTGCTCAGGAGTAAGGGGGAATAAAAATAAAATGGAGGAAAAAAACAAGCCTGTATGGTTTAAAGAATGAATGTTTTATCCTTGAATGAGCGACGTTGTTTCTATTCAAGTACAGAGTAGCCTGCCAGCCTTCCTAGCAAACAAGTTAATGTTTTATGTCCATTTTAAAAGCCAGAGCATAATCCCGGCGCTTGAACTACGCATCCACGTGCTCTTAACAGCGTCAGCAAGATGTGTCTCCCAGCATGTGTCTGCTGCGGTCTCAGGGACGTGTGGGGGGCTAGAGGCACAGAGAGGGTTCCCCGGTCACACTCCTGTGGCCCACCTCACCTGCACCCACAGCCAGACCACAGGTGTGTCTCCCCCAGGGGCTGCAGCCGTGAGTGACCCAGCCCCTGCTGCTGAGCACGGAGAGCCAGGGCCAGAGAGTCTTCAGGGGAAACGTGTGGCCACTGTGAGGCAGCGTCTGGGGTTCAGGGGAGACCCTGGGGGCCGGGCTGGTCCCCAAGGCTCCAGGGAGAGGGCCAGGCGTAGTGGTCTTACGAGGTAAGGGTGACACGCATGAGGGGCAGGGGCGGGCTGTCCGGCACGGTTCAGAGGCTCGGACTCATTGCTGTGCTAATCATTAGTGTCAATACCATGAATGTTCTCGAATCACGGAGCTAATGTTGCTAATCACCAGGGGTGATATATCCTGCCTCCGCTGCTCTGGCTGGGTGCCCAACCTGCAGGATCTGCCTCTCCCACCGCTCAGCTCATGGGCTCTCGGGGGCCGGCCAGTCCCACCATCGGTCCTAACAGACCTCTGTAATGTGGGCGGGTTCTGGAAACCTTGAATCGCTTTTCCGAGGGCTCCTCCAGGGTAGCGCCATGGCTTCATGTACCTGTTTCTCCTTTCTGGTTCCACCATTTCCAAGCTGTGTGACCTTGATTGAGTCCTCTCTCCCCTGTGCTTCTCATCTGTCCAGTGGGAACTGCAATGCCTAACATCAAAGGTAGCTCTGAGGAGCCTCTGAGACAGCGTGAATGCAGCACCGGGGGGCGCGTCTGCTGCAGGTTCCCTGTATGCTAATGATCATCATGGTTAAGTCATCTCTTTGGAAATTAGGCTTTGTCACCAAGTTGTTCTGGGGTTGAAACTGCTGCCACTCATTTTGAACCTGGGTCTCTCTGGACCTCAGTTTCTTCATCTGAAAAGTGGGGATAAACTTCCCTATGGGGCTTCCCTGGTGGCTCAGCAGTAAAAAATCCACCTGCAGTGCAGGAGATTTGATCCCTGTGTTGGGAAGATCCCCTAGAGGAGGGCATGGCAACCCACTCCAATATGCTTGCCTGGAGAATCCCAGGGACAGAGGAGCCTGGTGGGCTACAGTCCAGTGGGTCGCTAAGACTCGGACACAGCTGAAGTGATTGAGCATGCAAACTTCCTTCTGGGAGGCTAGGAAGATGAGAGATGGTCCATAAATAACCCCTGGTCCAGGAGACTGACGGTGGCTTCAAGTTAGGTCTGGGCTGTGTCCCAGTCACCATGCCCTCCCTCAGGGATGGGAGTCCAGGATTCTGTTTCAGCTGCAGGTATTTGAAGAAGGGTGCTCAGGGCCAGAAACACTGGCTTCCTGGAAGAGTTGCGTGTGGGGGCTGGCTGAGAACAGATTTGTCGATATCTGGTTCCGGGACCAGGCGCTCCACAGACGTTCCACCCTGCCCCCTCCCTGGATGCTAAGCCCCTTTCCCAGAGCCTCCCCTGGATCTGAGAGCTCTGCACTCACAGTAGCATCTTCCAGGCGCCCCTGTGACCTACTGCCCCACCAGGGCTGCCAGCACGCTCGCTGGGGCGCCCGACACCTCTCCACGGTCTCACCAAGTGTGGTGCCAGATGCCAGCGCCTTCTGGACTGCTCCAGGTGGAGAGTGTCTGGTCTGCCCCAGGCCTCTGAGCTGATAGCCCTTGTCCTTCTCTGTCACCCACCAGCCTCCCCACCTTGGAGCCTTAAAGGAGGGAAGCTGGGCAGTTTGATTGGCGGAAACAGCATTTCAGGCAGGTTATGTGAAGCTGGGCAGGGTGGCCAGGTGGTGAAGGACGCGACTCAGCCCCCGCGGGTCACTGAGACCTCTGGGCCCCCGGGGCCTTTGCGCGCGCCCTGCCCTCTGTATGAAGTGACACTTTCTCACTCCAGCTGGGTCTCTGTTCAAATGTTCCTCCTCAGAGAAGCCTTCATTGACTACCTGTAACAGTCAGGGTGATTAACACGAGCTGCTGTGATGAACAACTCCAAACTCTTAGTGACAACACAATAAAAGTGAATTTCTTGCTCAGGCAAAATCAAAAGCGTTTATTCTTCCCTTTGTGCAGAGGCTGCCTTGGGTGGCCCACCTCCAAGCAGGGGCTCAGAGACCCCAGCCTTTTCTACCTCGTGTTCTTGTCATTCCTAGGCCCCCCTTAGGACTCTCCACTGACCCCTCTGTATTTATTCTGCCAAAGAGGAAAGAGAAAGAATACATAGAGCGTCTCAACTGGCATGCCCAGGGCGAGGATCAGAGCGGCTCGCATCGCTCCTGCCCACATTCCAGTGGTCAAGCAGGTCCCAGATCGTGCCCCACTTCAGTGGGGCAGAAAGTGCACTTCCCAGCAGTGGCTGGGGGGCGGGGGTGAATGCTGGCTCGCCAGTGGTTCATTCGCACGAGGGCAGGGGCTCTGACAGGGCGTCTGGGGTGGAAGTGGCATCCGACACTTATGACCTCCTTTCATTGACCAGGCCCTGCTTTACCACAGGGAGCCTGGGGGATATTTCTAGCTGCATATTGGTGAAAAACAACAGTTTCTGCCCCATCACCTAATCAAAGGTAGCCCACTGGTGTCTCCCATCATGGAGATGACCAGAGAATCTGTCATCCATAGGGGACAATTTTAAACCAAAAACAAAGACACTAATGAGCAACACTCAATCAGGGTTGCTCTGGGCCTTCCAGGACGTGTGGTCACCTACTCTCTATCCCCGGGGCTGGATTATTGTTCTTTTTCCCTCTCGTCTGTACATGACATTTATCTTCTATGTATGTGCCCCGGGTCTACTGTCTGCCTTCCCCACCGGGATGTGGGGTCCATGAGGGCACGACTTTTCTTTGTACATTGATTGCTGTCTCCTTGGAGACGGGAACTGGACTTGGCACGTCACGGGGGCTCACTACCTGCTTGTCGAATGGATGAATGCGAACAGTCATCCGCAGTCACTTTGCAAACCAGCTACGCATTAGCCCCAGTGCTCCTGCCCCCCGGGAGCTAAATTCTAGAGGGAGAGTAGACTTTGAATCAGGAAGAGTGAATTTCAGGGGCTCTGGGTGGGGTCAGAGAAGATCCTCCACGGTGCCGATGTTTGGGCTGAGGGTGTTTAGAAAGCAGAGACCACGGACTCCGTTCTGAATAGCTTTGAGCTAGCCCAGTTTGGCCTTTAGAGGCTGTGTGGGCCCCTGTGAGTTGCTTGGCCTCTCTGCACTTTAGTTTCCACACCGGGAAAGGGAGACCAAGTGTCTGTGCCTTTGCAGGCTGGAGGCGATGCCTGCCGTCTTCCTGGCGATGGTGGGCACCCAGCAAGTGGTGTGGCCACCATCATCGTTTCTCTTTTGTACATTTTAGACTGGAGCTTCCACCCTGGTGGGTTTGGCCTCTGGTGGGGTAGGGGACATGAAGCTCCTGCCTCACTTGTTACGTATTCACTGAAACTCACCAAGAACAGCTCCCAAGTCCCTAGTGATGGAGCCATTGAGGACCCGAAGCTGCTTCCTGGAGTGCAGCCCCTTGCTCTGGTTTCAGCGTGGCCAGCTGGTGATCCTGGAAGCTTACTCAGTCTCCTGACTCTTTTCTTTGGAATAGGGATACAAAAAGCTATCTTACGGGGCTAAAGTGAGGATTAAAAGAGATAATACAATTAAAGGGCCCAGCACAGTTCCTCCCCCACAGCTGGGATGTAATAGCACGGAGGCCGACATTTACTGATGGCTTTCAGTGTGCCAGCCAACAGCGGTGGCGTCCCCAGGTTCAGGGCTCCAGAGGTGAGCCCCCAAGGGCGCCCAGGACCCACTCAACAGCAGCAGTCACGGGGCTCCCCGGCCCTGAAGGGAGGCGGGCGTCTCGAGTTTTGTTCCTGTTGTCCTCCGCTGGCTTAGAATAGGTGGCCGGTGGCAAGGAGGCTGGGAGAGTGATGGAGGCGTGCCTGGGCACTGCTTCAGCTTCGGTACAAACCGCGGAACAGTTATGGATGGCTTTGTGCTCTCGAGCTGTTCCTCCCATTACCGGCCGCAGACGGCCGTAATGGGCTGCGGGAGGCTTATGCCAGCATCCTCGCCTCCACTCTGCAGAGGGGGCCAGCCAGAGGGCTGGAGCGGAGCTCAGAGCGGCTCAGGCATCCACGGCCCCAGGAGCATCGGAAGGCCCCAGTCCGGCGGTCACACCAGCCCTGCTCCGCCAAGCCCTGGCGACTCGGCTCACTAACGGGGACGAGAGAGGAAGGTGCGGTCCCAGGGAGGCCGTCATGGTGTGCGCCCGGGCCGGGAGCGGGGCAGTGCTGACTCTGAGCCCACGGCCAACGGGCCACATCCTCCTGTAACGCTCATCGCCTGGGGA
>SJXQ01002628.1:47055-76888 GCA_006408695.1 Aepyceros melampus
GGGGGGGGGACGGCCGGGGATGGCGAGGGCGTGGGGGGTGCGGGGGCAGGGCCAGGACCTAAGTTCCAGGTGGTCCAAGGCCCAGACCCACTGCTGATGGAACGGGAAACCTCCTTGGTAAGGAGCCCGCGTGTTCATTGGACGCACTGAGGCCTGGAGCAGGGGCGTGCCTTCCGCTGCCTCAGAGGGCGTTCATCGCAGGCCCCTGTCTGTCCCCAGGGCTAACGTCTTCCAGGCCCCCTTCCTGTCGCCTGTGTGTGCTGCGTCAGTGAGCTGTCGTGCCTTCAGGCGGGGCACACGCCCCCCTTTCGCCCCGGCCCTCACCACGCCCCCCTTTCGCCCGGCCCTCACCACTCCCTGTTGCTTCCTCCTGGACAGATTCGTTCCTCTGTCCTGCCTGGCGCCCGCCACGCCTGCCTCCCTGCCTGGGCTGCCCCACGGGCACTTTGTAGAACCCGGCCTTGGTGCTCTAGTCTCTTCCTTTGAGGACGCCTTTGCCCCCTTCAAGGCCTGCCAGTCCCAACTCCCGTTTCACACCTCCTTTCAAACTTCCCTCCTGCATGAAAACGTCCCCATTCAAAGCCCACGCCCGTTTCTTCTGATTCTGCTTGGTATTGAAGGAAAGCCAAGGAGAGGAGCATCAGCCGCTCAGCCATCTCTTCTCTGACCTCAATGCCTGGCTCAGGGAGGCTGGCGTCAGCCCTGTGCTCAGCGCTGGGTCCTGCCTGGAGAAAACACGTGTGTGTTTCTGATCACAATGCATCTTGTGCTGAGAAAGCTTCCCTTTCATGAGCAGGGAGGTGAGAGAGGGGCTCTGTCCCCGGGAAGGAACCACCATGAGAGGCTGGTGATGGGCAGGGGCTGGCAGGGGAAGAGTCACTCATGCTTCCTGTGGGTCCCAGCTGAGGCAGATAGGGACAGGAGGTCAGAACCACTAGTTCCACTCTTCCTCCAGGCAGCCCTCCAGGACCTCTCCTGATTCTAGCCAGTCTCAAGGGTCTCCAGGAAGTTCCTCCTCTAAGGAAAGGAAAGATAAGAAAGGAAGAGACAGGTGCGAAGGAGAAAAGTGAGTGTGGGGGAGGGGAGAGGATGGACTTTGGCTACACAAGGCAGCTCCATTTTCTTTGACTCCAAATGGCTTAGCTTATGCTGTTCCCACCTGGAATGAACCCATCCCTACCCCTTCTAACGTCCTTCAACTTTTAGCCCAGAAACCACCTCTCTACCTCCCTGCTTCCCGTCGTCCCCCGCCCCCCGGCTCCTGGGTCGCGTGGCACTTTGCTTGAGCCTGGGTTTCCTCCCTGCCTTGGGTGTCTGCACCGCCCCCCAACACTGTGACCCCTTGCGGGGGTCACTGTCACCCTGGCACCCAGCCCAGGGGGCTGCGCAGAGACCCTGACTCGTGCGTGGGGGTTGTCTGAGGGGTGATCCGAGTCTCCGCCTGGACTCTGCCACTTTGGGGCCCGTAACCTTGGAAGAGCTGTCTGCCTCTCTGGGCCCCTGTGAAATGGAGGTAACACTGCCTGCTCTGTGGAGTTGCTGTGGGAATAAGAATCCAGCACCTGTGTACGCTTGGCATTTCTTAAGGGTTCATCAAACACAGCTCTGGAGCAGATAAAAGGGGGGCCTGACTCAGGCCAGAGGCTTCCCTGAGAGCTCAGTTGGTAAAGAATCTGCCTGCAATGCAGGAGACCCCAGTTGGATTCCTGGGTCGGGAAGATCCCGTGGAGAAGGGAGAGGCTACCCACTTCAGTGTTTTTGGGCTTCCCTGGTGGCTCAGCTGGTAAAGAATCCGCCTGCAATGCGGGAGACCTGGGTTCGGTCCGTGGGTTGGGAAGATCCCCTGGAGAAGGGCAGGGCTACCCTCTCCAGTATTCTGGCCTGGAGAATTCCATGGACTGTATACTCCATGGGTGGCAAAGAGTTGGACACGCCTGAGCGACTTTCACTCCTAACCCAGGCCAGCTCGCCCACTCCTCCAAGGGCAACTCTGCCGGGGCCCCAGATGGAAGGGCACGGGGGCAGGGCATGCAGGGGCTAGGGTCCCCAAAGAGCTGGGTGCTGGGCAGAGGGCCCCATCATCCCTCTCCAAAGCACGTGTGGGGACAGAGAGCAGCTAGGCAACCCTGAAATCGGGAAAGTGACCCAGGCTCAGGGGCTGGCTGGGGGCCGCGGAGCCACGTGAGTGGGGCAGGCTCAGGCCAGAGGAGGGCGAGCCGGGTCCCTCTGTCGGTCCCGAAGGCCCAGCCTGGCCCGGCCGCCCCTGAAACCTGGGCCGTGACCTTGGTGGAGTCTGGCTCCCAGCCCCCCCAGGGTGAGGAAAGAGAAGCTAATAACGGCGGGCGGTCGGGGAGGCTGGGCGTTTAATTGATTAACGTGGGTGCGTGTTTGACGGGCCCAGAAGCAGTGCTGGTGGAAGGTGAAGCGTTGATACGTGTGATATATAATTATGATGTACCTCCGGCCCGGCAGGCTGTGTAAACAGTTTACCCAGCTGGGAGCTGATCCGGGTAAGTGGCTGCCTGCAGGCCCCTCTCAGACACTGCAGACCAGCCCCTGCCCTCTTGGGAGGGGCCGGGCCCGGCCTGGCCTTGCCCACTACCGGGGCCTGTCCTGCCTGGGTGGGAGGGGGTCACTTTCAGGGCCTTCATGAGCCCTAGACCTTTAAGGGGTGGCAGAGGCTTCCCTGGTGGCTCCAATGGGAAAGAATTCACTTTCAATGCAGGAGACTGGGGTTCAATCCCTGGGTCGGGAATATTCCCTGGAGAAGGAATTGGCAACCCACTCCAGTATTCCTGCCTAGAGAATTCACTGGACAGAGGAACCTGGCGGGCTATACAGTCCTTGGGGTCACAAGGGTCGGACACGACTTAGTGACTTAACCACCATGGCCAGGGAGGAAAGGAGAGCGGGATGGGCCGAGCGCGCTGCGCACACTCTCCCACTTCCGCCCCATTTGCGTTTCATCCTTTCCTTTTCGTAGAAGAGGAGACAAGTTCAGAGAGAGTAAGCAAGTTGCTTAAGGATGCACAGCCAATGGGTGGCAGAGCTGGGCCTCACCCATGCCGCCCTGGGTCCAAGCCTGAGTGCAGCTTCTTAGAGGCAAGACCACGGCCCCCAGGCCCACCCGTGACCCCCTAGAGTGAGGGCCCTAAGGGCAGCCTTCAGCACCCTGGGCTTTTTCCTTAATGTCGCTTGAGTGTTTAGTAACCAGGTTTCATGAAGAGGGCTTGGGGAAGACCCCAGGCAACTCTAGTTTTCCCTAGCAGCCAGCTCTGTGGCTTTTGTCTCTGAGTCTGTGTAATCTGGGAAGCAGAGCATGACCAGGCGGTAACGGTGTGACGGGCAGTGGGGTGCGGCCAGGGGCAGGACAGAGATGGGGCTGAGGAGGGCTGGAGTCAGAAAGACATTCAGACTCGAAATGCCTCGCAACAGCCCTGGCTGCAGCTTCCCGGACCAGGACCCAGACTCCCCGGTGCCCGCCCCTCTCTGCCCCGGAAGAGTTTTTGAGGATGGGGGGTGGGGTTCTCTTTCCTTTCGGGCGCTCTGATGCTGCCCCTGTCTGGGTGCTCTGATGCTGCCCCTGTCTGGGCGCTCTGATGCTGCCCCTGTCTGTCTCCAGGCTGGGCTGGAGCAGGGCCCCTTCACGATCCCTCACCTGCAAGGTGGGCCCAGGCACGTTCTGGTTCTCACGTCCTTCCAGGACCTCAGACCCTGCACTGCAGCCCACCCCGGGGGCTTGCCAGGTGGGGCACCCGTGGTCTCTGCATTCGTCTCATCTCAGCGCTCGGCCTGGCGCCCTGCCTCCCGCTGGGCTCCAGCAACACAGCACACCCGCCCTTCCTCCTCCCAGGCTGCGGCGGCTAATGGGACGCTAAGTGCCTATTCTGCAGATGAGGAAATTGCAATTAAGGGAGGTTAAGTAACTTTCCCGGGGTCACATGTTTGGTTTGCCTGATTCCCAACACCAAGAATTTCCCACTTCATCAGCTTGCCTCTTTGATGGAGGGTACTTCCAGGGAAGGGGCTTGACACCCCATCAGACTCAGGGCTCCCACAGGAAAAGGGCTGGTCTCCTCCGTCAGGGTAGGCGTTTGCTCAGAGCAGGAACTCTGTCTCCCTCCTGGACCATGAGCTTCCCAAGGGAGAGGCTGTACATCTCCCATCTGCCTGGGACCCGCCAAAGGTAGGACCTGCGCCTCTCCCATCAGACTGGGGGAGGCCCTTTCTCCCTCATCAGACTGGGATCTCCTTAAGGGCCAGCTCAGTGCCTCCCCCTCAGACTGGGAGCTCCCTGAGGGCAGGGGTGAGTCTGAAGTGCCTCTGCCTGCCCTCCACCCCACGCCACCTCCACCCTGAGGACGCCCAGCCCGCGGCATTCCTCACCCTGACCGTGTCCCGCGCGGGACTCACTCGCAGCCCAAGCAGAAGCTGCCCACGGGCCGCCGAGCCACCGTGCAGCCCCGGCATTAATTAGTGTTGCCTCTGTTAAGTGTTTCTTCCCGTTTATGCAAATCAGCGAGGTAAGAGGCATATAATGAAGTGTTTGTGGTTTAATACTGTGCGGTAGGAAGGAAGATGAATTTTAATTACTGGCTCCTAATTGGACGGTCGGCTTGTTAATATCCTGCTGATGGGTTGTCTGAGCCGTTTGCCACCCACCCACCCAGGCCCAGGTGTCTGCTGACCTGCGCTGCAGGGCACCTCGAGGAGCCTTTCCACCTGCCCTTGTCAGGGGTCATGCTGGGCATCCCTCTGCTGTTGCCTTTGGAATCCCCACAGAGACTTGCAATTTCTCTCCTCCTCTCTCTGCCTTTTGCAGGGTCTAGGGGCTCACTGTGCTGCTTGCTTGCTGGGTGACCTCGGGCAAGTCCCCTGCTCTCTCTGAGCCTCTGAGCCTTGGTTTCATCAGGTTAAGTGCTGAAGGGCATGAAGGGGGT
This sequence comes from Aepyceros melampus, assembly GCA_006408695.1. Classification (NCBI taxonomy): domain Eukaryota; kingdom Metazoa; phylum Chordata; class Mammalia; order Artiodactyla; family Bovidae; genus Aepyceros; species Aepyceros melampus. Next base: position 51,996 of record SJXQ01002628.1, read on the forward strand.
GGCAGTGGGAAGTTGTCAGAGCTAGGTGTTTAAGAGAGAGTGAGCCGGGGAGGTCCTTCAGGACCCTGAGCACCCAGAGACGGCAGGAGAGAGGGAGGCCGGCAAGAGTCTGGGGGGAGAGGCAAGCGGGATGTTTGGGCGAGCTGGAGACGCGTGCCAGCCCGGAGTCACAGGACGCTGAGGACCGTCCCCTCCCACGCATCCCCAGGGCTCTGCTCCGGCGGCTCCCCTCCAGGACCCCTGCCCCCAAGGCCCCTGGGCGGAGGGTCCCTGCCCTGGGTTTGGTGCAGGACGGCTGGGTCAGGCGACTGCCCCCGTCACCCTGTCTGTCACCTGGAGCCATCACTGCGCCTTCATCAACTGTTCCTCCCCCGTCAGACTGCAGGCTTCATGGGAGCAAGGTGTCTGTCTGTCTGTCCTGAAGCCTAGTGTCCAGCACAGCTCTGGGACCCCCTGTTCATCCAAGATGAATTTGTCCAGTGAAAGAATGATCAGTGAGCAGGACCAGGTTGAGGCTGGACCTGTCTTCTGAAGACACTCTAAGCAGGGTGCAGCCTAGACTCCTAGACACCAGATGACAGATTTAGAAGCATTTATGGATCTGCCGGCTTCCCTGGTGGCTCAGTGGTAAAGAATCCATCTGCCAATGAAGGAGACTCAGGTTTGACACCTAGGTTAGGACGATCCCCTGGAGGAGGAAATGGCAAACCACTCCAGTATTCTTGCCTGGAGAACCCCATGGGCAGAGGAGCCTGGCGGGTTTTAGTACATGGGGTCTCAAAGAATCAGGCATGACTTCACGACTAGTCCAAGAGTTAGTCACTCAGTTGTGTCCAACTCCTTGTGACCCCATTGACTGTAACTCACCAGGCTCCTCTGTCCATGGGGCTTCCCAGGCAAGAATACTGCAGATGGTTGTCATTCTCTTCTCCAACAGATCTTCCCAACCCAGGGATGGAACCTGGGTCTCCTGCATTGCAGGCAGATTCTTTACTGTCTGAGCCATCAGGGAAGCCTGTTCATTTCAGTCACTCAGTCGTGTCTGACTCTTTGTGACCCCATGGACTGCAGCATGCCAGGCCTCCCTGTCCATCACCAACTCCTGGAGTTCACCCAAACCCATGTCCCTTGAGTCAGTGACACCATCCAGCCATCTCATCCTCTGTCCTCCTCTTCTCCTCCTGCCTTCAGTCTTTTTCAGCATCAGGGTCTTTTCCAATGAGTCAGTCTTCACATCAGGTGGACAGAGTGTTGGAGTTTCAGCTTTGGCATCAGTCCTTCCTAAATGAATATTCAGGACTGATCTCCTTTAGGATGGACTGGTTGGATATCCTTGCAGTCCAAGGGACTCTCAAGAGTCTTCAACACCACAGTTCAAAAGCATCAATTCTTTGGCACTCAGCTTTCTTTATAGTCCAACTCTCACATCCATACATAGCTACTGGAAAAACCACAGCCTTGACTAGATGGACCTTTGTTGGCAAAGTAACGTCTCTGCTTTTTAATATGCTGTCTAGGTTGGTCATAACTTTTCTTCCAAGGACTAAGCGTCTTTTAATTTCATGGCTGCAGTCACCATCTGCAGTGATTTTGGAGCCCAAAAAAAGAAAGTCTGACACTGTTTCTACTGTTTCCCCATCTATTTCCCATGAAGTGATGGGACCAGATGCCATGATCTTTGTTTTCTGAATGTTGAGCTTTAAGCCAACTTTTTCATTCTCCTCTCTCACTTTCAACAAGAGGCTTTTTAGCTCCTCTTCACTTTCTGCCATAAGGGTGATGTCATCTGCATATCTGAGGTTATTGATATTTCACCCAGCAATCTTGATTCCAGCTTGTGTTTCTTCCAATCCAGCGTTCTCATGATTTACTCTGCATATAAGTTAAATAAGCAGGGTGATAATACACAGCCTTGACGTACTCCTTTTCCTGTTTGGAACCAGTCTGTTGTTCCATGTCCAGTTCTAACTGTTGCTTCCTGACCTGCATACAGATTTCTCAAGAGGCAGGTCAGGTGGTCTGGGATTCCCATCTCTTTGCCTGACTTAGAGACTAAACAACGAACAGTGGATCTTCTAGGAGGGGCAGGGTCTGATCTGGAAAGGGCATGACTAGAGGGAGAGAAGAATTTCTTAGTACCAGGAATTTCACCAGACTGGCTCGAGGAGCATAGTAAACAGGAAGAAAAGCTATATCTTGAGTTTTTATTAATATGCAGAACTGTCTCTTTGGAAAAGCACACTGGAGTTGAACCTAGTTTTGAGATTTAATTAGCTTTGAGGTCTTTCTGAGCCTCAATAGACTGATCTGTAAAATGGGCTCAATCTACATTACAGGGTAGGTTGAGAGAACAGTCAGCAAAGTCCTCAGCATATAGTAGGTGTTCAACAAATGATAGATATATTTATTAAATCTCCCATGATGAGCGGGACAGAAGAGGTGAGTGCCGGCTGAATTCCCAGGCCACTCAGGTGGGGTGCAGGTTTCTGGGGCGCACAGCTGTCTCTGCCACTTTCCGGCGGGGTGACCTTGCCTCAGTGTCCTTCTCTAAGTCATAATTTCTTTATTGGCAAAATGGGAATGATACACACAAAATGGGAAACCTGCTCACATGGCCTGGGCAGGTTTGAATGAGGAAACACACGGGAAGTGCCTGGTATCAGAGCAGGGCCATTCAGAGAGCTGACAGCTGCTCCTGTCCTGGGGTTTTCACCCGCTCACGGAGGGAAAAGCAGGCCTTTTTCTCTCCCTATCAAGGATCTCGGTTTCCGCCCAGACGCCTTTCCAGAATCGTTGCAACACCAGCCGAAGGGGTCTAGGCGCAGCCTTCCTAAACTGTAATGTGCTGGGAGGGTTGGGGTCACAGAGGGGCTGGTGGGTGAGGTCGGAGGGGCGGAGGCAGCGTCTCCCACAGGCCAGGTGGCAGCTGGCTGTGACCCCACAGACCCCCGTACCCGAGTGGACACTGAGAAAGCCATGGCTCAGGGGACCAGCTGCAAAGCCTCTGGGTCTACCTGGGGCTGGGGGGGTTCTCCTGGGCCTGCCCCTCTGCTCAGCTCTCCACCTCCTGGGGGTCACGACGAGGCTAGGGCTCTGTCCTCCCCGATCTCAACCTGCTGCCTCCTCCTTCTCCACCCAGAGTGCTTGGGCGGCTCTCCTTCCCCACTGAGATGGGGGTGGGGGAACCAGCCCTTATGGAATGCCTACTGTATACAGCAGGGCCTCCCCTGAGCACTGCTTTCATCCTCAGGCCGCCGGTGAGGAAGCGAGGGGCTCATGGGAGGTGGCGACGTGAGTGAGCGTCCAAGCCGGGACGGCACCCAGGCCTGCGTGACTCTCCCCGGGGCCTGCAGACGCCTGCTCGCCTCCTAGAAGGGGACCCAGAGCACCGGAAAGCCTCCCTCACCTTCACCCCCTCATTCCTCGGGCTCATCAAACAGAGCCCAAGGCGGCTGCTCAGAATGCAAGCGCTTCTTCCAAAGGTCCCAGCAATGACAGGAGGACAGACAGGCCTGTGCCCACAGGGACCCCCTGGCCGCGAGGCCTGCCAGGGTTTCTAAGGAACAGAAAAGCTAGGAAGCAATGTTAAAACAACAAAAACATTTGTTTGAATGGAAAGCAGAGGCCAGACAGACGTGCTCCCAACTCACACTGCAGCCCTCTAATGGGATAGAAGGAGATTTGTCTTTGTGTTTAGAAACCAAATATTTATTAAGTGTTTTACTGCCAGAGGCAGAGTGATGGGGCCAAAGGCACCAAGGCTTTGAAACCAAGCAGGTGAGGGAGGCCTGGCTCTGAATCCCAGTGTCTCCTGAGTGCTGTGTGGCCTCGGGCATGTCCCTCAACCTCTCTGAACCTCAGTTTTCTCAGCTGCAGAAGAGACTCATCACACCCGCCTTATAGGGTTTATTGATATATGTCAGGGACATGGCATGAGTCCTGGCATAGTTACTGGTGCTCATAAATGTTCATTCCATTCCACTTATTACAGAAGCTTTCGCAAGTCAAGAATATGGAATTTACCAGCACTTGCCCCATTGACGAAGTTCACAGGAGGTGGTATTTTCCAGGAAAGATGACAGAAAGTGAGGTCCTGAAGGCAGGAGGGCTCCACTCCAGAGGACTTGTTGGACTGATGGGGGCGGGGGGCGCAGACCAAGACATGGACTGTCAGGGGCTTGGGGAGACCCGTGGTGGTGTGACACTTTCGGGGGGCCTTTCAGGGTGGTGAGTGGAGGGTGAATAACAGTTGGTTGGCAGGATGTGAAATCGGGGAGGTTGAATTTGATCCCCATCACTCTGGGGTGACTCTGCTAAACTGGAGAGGTCTTCGTGGGGGGTTCAAGGCCCTGTAGGAGAGGCTGGTGCCGCATTCTAGGGTCAGAAGTCCTGAGCACCAAGCTTGGCTCTGTTGGTTGCTAGCTGCTGACCTTGGGCAGGACTTCTCCAAAGCTGTTTCCTGAATTATAAAATGAAGATCATCACACTTACCTTGGCTGTTGCCAAAAAAAAAAAGAGAGAGAGAGAGAAAAAGCTAAGTGCCAGGCAGGTGGTGAGTACTCAGCAAATAGTGGTGATTATACTGTTATTGGTGTTGCTGTCCCAGGGGGAGGTCCAGGATGAGTTGCAAAAGGAATGGATGCAGATGAGAGGGCAGAGGGAAGAGCTGGGTGCAGGATGGAGCTCAGTGGATCTGATTCTATGCCTTCGTGTCCTGGGCCCTCAGGAGGTGGTTCACTGACGTGAACCTGGCACGTTCACCTAGGGCTGGGGTGGCTCTCCACGGCTCTGGACAAGCTTGGTATTTTCATGTGCATTGGCTTCCGTTTCCCCAGCAGGAGGCAAGGCTCCTGAGACAAGCCTATACTTTCCATCCACTCAGCTTTACGTGGAAGACCTGTACTTTGCCAGCTTCTCTCGGAAACACCATGGGTGCAGCCAGCTTTGATGGGTGGGGAAATGCATCTTCCTCTACTTTGGGGTTGGGGAGGGGAAGAACCGGAGGTGATGGAAGTGTCCATCTGGGTCTTCTTTGTCTTTATGGCCTGATGACAGCTTGGGGCGCTTCCTGAGTTAAGTGTGGGCATCAGACCTTTCAAACCCAGTATCAGGGCCCAGGATCCAGCAAGAGATGTTTTCCAATTCCTTAACATGTATTTAGTCCACAAAAAGGGAAATGCAGTGATAGCCATGAATTGATGCTTTTGAACTGTGGTGTTGGAGAAGACTCATGAGAGTCTCTTGGACTGCAAGGAGATCAAACCAGTCAATCCTAAAAGAAATCAACCCTAAATATTCATTAGAAGGACCGATGCGAAGCTGAAGCTCCAATACTTTGGCCACCTGATGTGAAGAGCCAACTCACTGGAAAAGACCCTGATGCTGGGAAAGATTGAAGGCAGGAGGAGAAGGGGATGACAGAGGATGAGATGGTTGGCTGGCATCACCAACTCAGTGGACATGAGTTTGAGCAAGCTCCAGGAGATGGTGAAGGACAGGGAAGCTTGGCAGGCTGCAGTCCACGGAGTGGCAAAGAATCAGAGAAGACTGAGTGACTGAGCGATAACAATAATATCAATCCAGGAGCAGCTGATTTAGTGAATCACTTAACTAAAAAGAAGTGAAGAACGTGAGGAGGATAGCATCCACTCGTGTGGGACCGCCCTGCGGCCAGCACACGGAAGGCCTGGCGATGACAGCAGTGGGGAGGTGCGAACCCCCGGCTGTAGCTCTCCCTGTGGGACGTGCCATTACCAGCCTATGGACAGGTGAGGAAACGGAGGCCCAGACAGGGTGAGCAACTGCCTCTCCCAAGGTTAAATGACTAAACGGTGGCAGGGCTGAGATTCGTGCCCAGATTTGACTGACTCCAGAGCACATATATTTCCTTTTCACCTCCCTCCTTTTCTTCATGCCTCTTTCTTACTTTCTTCATTTTCCTTTCAGTTGAATATTACCAAGTTGCCGTGCACAGAGCTGTCCAGTTTCCACTAACACCACCATTGCTGGGGAGTCCCTCCCTACTCCCCGCTGGTCTTGCCAGCGTGGCATTGGCAGACCTGCGGGAACTTGGTCCATCTGATAAGTGAAAGATGGTATCTCCGTGCAGTTTTATCATGAATGAGGTTGAGCATCTCTTCATGTGTTTATGAACCATTTGTGTGTCCTCTTTTGGTGACTATCATGCTGCCTATTTTTAACATTAGTTTGTTGGTCTTTTTTCTTATTGATTTCTAGGAACTTTTTATATATTAAGGATATAATCAGTAATAGGAAACTGTGTTCATTTGCTAGAGCTGCCGTAATAAGATGATATACATTGGGTGGGTTCAACAGCAAAAAGTGTTTGCCCCCAGTTCTGGAGGCCAGAAGTCCACGAGCAAGGCATCCGCCGTGCTTGGTTTCTCCTGGAGCCTCCCCGCTGGCTTGCCGGTGGCTTCCTTCCCCTGCGTCCTCTCGGGGTCTTTCCACTGTGCGTGCGCAGCCCTGGTGTCTCTTGTGCGCCCACATTTCCTCTTCTTTTAAGGACCCCGGTTATGTTGGAATAGGACTCACTTTCAAGGCTCTGTTTTTAACTTGATTACCTCCTTAAATATGCCCAGTCACATCTTAAGATGCTGGGGGTCAGGGCTTCAGCATAAAATATTGTGTGAATGCTCAGTCTTGCCTGACTCTTTGCGAATTAATGGACTATAGCCTGTCAGGTTCCTCTGTCCATGGGATTTTCCAGAAAAGAATATTGGAGTGGGTTGCCATTTCATCCTCCAGGGACTCTTTCCAACCCAGGAACTGAACCCATGTCTCTGTGTCTCCTACATTGGCAGGCGAATCCTTTACCACCGAGCCACCTGGGAAGCCCTTCAGCATAAAGTGTTAAGGGGACACAATTCAGCCCTTAACAGAGTCCTACATATTTTTTAAAGCCTTGCATGCATGCTAAGTCGCTTCAGTTGTGTCCGACTCTGTGACCCTATGGACTGTAGCCCACAAGGCTCCTCTGTCCATGGGATTCTCCAGGCAAGAATACTGGAGTGGGTTGCTATGCCTTCCTCCAGGGGATCTTCCTGACCCAGGGATCGATTTGAAAGCCTTCTTTGTGTATTCTTTCTATGCCCTAAAGCCTCCTCAGATCCCTGAATGTGAATATCTACAGTCAGGTCTTATCTAGGGAATGAGCCTTGCCTTTGCCATGGTCCCCTAATCTCTCTCCTGAGATGGTGTGGTCCCGGGGGAGGGGTGTGGCAGACCCTGGGGTCACTTTGACCCGGCCTGAAGTTCTGGCACTTTACAGGGCAGCAGGGTGACCTTGGGCCGGTCACTCTCTCCGAGTTTCAGTCTTGCTTCTATAAATGAAGCTAAACCTGTGACCTGGCAGGGTGGCTCTGAGGATAAAATGAGATGATGTCTGTAAAGCGTCTGGCCCGTGTCAGGGCTCTGCACGGTGTAACTGCTGTAATTTTCTGTGTGAATAGTGGCTCGTTTAGCAAGCGTCTGGGATGCGCAGGCATCAGGGGAGGGGCTGCGGAGGTGACTGTCTGGATCTGTTGCTCTCAGGGGCTCCTGGTCTGGGACGGGGCTGGCTGGAGAGGCTGGGCCAAGGCCCACGGTCCTCCAAAGCGCACGCGGGGAAGGGAGGCAGCCACAGGTGCACTAGCGCACACCTGAGTCGTGGAAGTGGACGAGAATTTCTGCAAGTGGTGGGGACAAGGCGGAGAGGGCGTTGCCAGGGGGAGGCGTGTTATGCAGGTGCAGGGGCAGGAAGTGCAGGCCACCTTCGCTGACGGTGTCTCCTTCCATCCAGGGGAATCTGGAAGGGGTGGGAGTGGCTGGAGGTGGGCAGCGGCCTGGAGCATCTGTTGGGGAAACAGAACTCCTTCACCTGAAACAAGCAAACCGCAGACGTGTGTGACGGCGTGTGGCCGGGAGGGCGTCAGCGCTGCTGGACGAGCAGCCCCATGAGCAGGCAGGGGTAGACCAGGCTTCACACTCATGGCCGCGGGGAAAGTCACGGGCCGCCCGGCTGAGACGGAGCTTGCAGAAAGTGGGGGGCGCAGCCTGGCACAGACCACTGAGGACCAGAGGCGGTGGGTCCAAGCCGGCATAAAGGATGACTGGAGACAGCACCAGACGGTGAGGACTGGCCCGAGGGCCTCTGTCGGCCCCAGGGCTCAGCGAGAGCTCCCGCACCTGGCACTCGAGCTCATCTAATTCTTGCTTCAAACCCGCAGCATGCGCATCACTGGCCCCTCTGTACTGGAGAGGAAACGGGGCTCAAAAAGGCAGAGGAGAGTCCCTGGGGCGAATCAGACCAGGTGGTGTGAAGAGCTGACTCCTTGGAAAAGACCCTGGTGCTGGGAAAGACTGAAGGCAGGAGGAGAAGGGGCAACGGAGGATGGGATGGCTGGATGGCATCACCGACTCAATGGACATGGGTTTGAGGAAGCTCCAGGAGTTGGTGATGGACAGGGAAGCCTGGCGTGCTGCAGTCCATGGGGTCGCAGAGAGTCGGACACGAATGAGCGCCTGAACTGAACTGCACTGAGGAGCCAGGCTTAGAACCCGGGGCGCTACGTGGCCCTCTGTGCCCCCTCGTGCTGTACAGAAAGGGCCTCAGATGGGGACCGTTCCAGTGAAATCAGTTTCCACGTCAGGGGTCGTGGCACCCTGACACCCCAACCGCTGGCCTGGCCGAATCCCCTCTGGGGACGCCTGTGTGGGGTTATGCTGTGCCTTCTCGGATTCCTTTCTTCAGGGAAGAGGACACCTGCCTTTCCGCCTAGTGCTGGAACCTCATTGCTCACTTTACCTTCTTGATCTGACGGACGTGAGCATATACTGAGCTTCACCTTTGAGCCCCATCCTTGCTGGCACAGAGGAGAGGAGGGGTCCCCCAGAGGATACACTCAGTTCCCCATAGCAAGAGGGGCTGGGTGGCCGGCACACTGTCTCACCGCGGGGCCCCAAGTGCCACTCAATTGTTTGGTCTGCTGTGGGTCCCAGAGACAGGTCTCCTCCCATTGGGCCCTCGTTCTCCCTGTTCCAATTCAGCGAAACGCCTTCATCTTATCTCTTGGAGGGACATCTGCTCTCCTTTTAAAGATCACATTCATCGCTGGTTGGAAGAGACCAGCGAGATCAGCTTTCTGGTCCAAAATGTCTCCCGGGGGCCGGAGGAGACCTTGAGAGCTCAGCGGACCCGCCTGCCGCTTTTGGGGTGGGGGCGGGGTGGGGGAGCAGTGATCCCTGTGAACTCCACTCAGGGTCTCCACCGCTGCCAGAGCCCCCCACCCCTCTGCCCGCTGCGGAAGAGCATCTGGCCGTTAACTTATATATAATAACCCTTAAACACTGCCATTAAGTCCCCTCTCATTCTTTTAAACTACCCAGGAAGGGAATTCAGGGTGATATATGGAGGCTTTTATGGCTGGTACTGGGCAGCTTAAGGACTTAGCGGCATGCTGAACACACACGTTGTTGCATAAATAAGAATCGCTGTGATATCAAAGCATCACTCAGCTCAATGTCCGGGCTTCCTGTGGCCCTGAATCCCCTCTCTGCATCCGAGTCGTCGCCACTCGCCAGGGACACTGAGGACAGGCACTGGCTCAGAGCTGGGGCCTTGGAGCCCTGCGATGTCACCACAGCTGGGTGCTCCAGGAGACGCGCTCGCTCTATGCCCCCATCCCCTCCTCCTTGCTTTAACGCAGTCTCTTCTCCAGGCGTCCTTCCACGTTGCATGAGGTGAGAGGACGGCAGTGCGCGGGTGCGCGCGTGCTGAGTCGCGTCAGTCGTGCCCGACTCTGCGGCCCCGTGGACTGTAGGCCGCCAGGCTCCTCTGTCCACGGGATGCTCCAGGCAAGGATGCTGGAGCGGGTTGCCGTGCCCTCCTCCAGGCGATCTCCCCGACCCAGGGATCGAGCTGGCAGGGGAAAGGCAGTTGTATTTGGGAATTAACCTGCCACACGCTGGGCTCTCTACAGGTTTCTCGCATCAGATCTTCGATTGTCCAGTGTGGTAAAGGTTCTCCCAGTTTTAGCTGAAGAAACCAGTAACAGGCCTGTCACTCCACCTGTAAGTGACACAGTTGGGCTTGAACCCTGCCTCTGTGCCTTTTGTGGGAGTCATCTGCAAGAAACTCAGGCTCTGGGGCAGGGACTGGGGGTGGCTCCGGGGGGCTAGGCACTCTCTGTTAGTGCCACTCAGTCACCCCAGCTTTTTGAGAACCATGAGCTGCAGCCCGCCAGGCTCCTCTGTCCATGGAATTCTCCAGGCAAGAAAGCTGGAGCAGGTAGCCATTCCCTTCTCCAGAGGAATTTCCCAATCCTGGGATCAAACCTGAGTCTCCCGCGTTGCAGGCAGACTCTTTACCCGCTGAGCCCCCAGAGGGGTGAGGATTGGAGCCCTGAGGGGGCTCTAGACACAGCAGTGAGAGGCCAGGGAAGCAGGGCTCCTGAGCTTCTCTTTGGGTTTGCAGGCAAGGGCGCCGTGCTCGCCCGGGCGGTGCATTCTGCTGCTGCTGCTAAGTCGCTTCAGTCATGTTTGCGACCCATATACGGCAGCCCACCAGGCTCCTCTGTCCACGGGATCTCCAGCCAAGAATACTGGAGTGGGTTTCCATTTCCTTCTCCAGGCGGTGCATTCACGGAGGGGCAAATGGGCCGTGTTACTGTCCAATGAGCAAGGTTGCCGAGGAGGAGTTGCTGTGTCCTCAGCAGCCCTCCCTGCCTTCCTGTAATGGGGGTCTCAGGACTCAGGCAGGGCTCTGAGGGCCCCAGCAGAGCCACCCTGCAGCCTCAAGCAGCGCTGCGGGACGGGCAGGGCTCACTCACAGGAAGGCAAGTTCCCAGACACACACTGAGCTCGCCTGGCCCAGTGTTAGGTCCTGGGGCGGGGAAGGGCAGAGAGCCCTACAGTCAGGTCGCCGTGCTTGAAGAATGCCACTTTTGCCCTGCAGCAGCTGAATATAAGGCCCACAGAAGGCTTCCTCCTCCTCCTTTTCCGCTGACCCTCCTCCTCCTCTCTGCAATGCTGGTTGAGATGCCAGCCATTACAGGAGGAGGGGGCGGCCCCCTGCTCTTTCCATTTTACAAAGGCAGCCCAAGCGGTCAAGAGCTCATACCATTCTGTGTTGGGACCTCAGGGAAATCATACCTTTCCTCTACTACGTCCCCCAGCCAGAGGGCAGCATCTCAGGTGGCAGAGTTAGCGAGCGGTTTCACTTGTGGCTGCAGCCCCTGCTTCCTGCTCGCAGGGTAGCCAGTTCTTCCTGGCAGTTAGCTATGCCTGAGTAACTGGAAGGTGAGCTTATGGCCAGGGAATATGTGCTGCTTGTTGGGTGGGGCGAGCGGGCTTTCCAATTGCAGAGTCCTGGGCACGGGGAGAGGACTGGAAGTGGGGTTCCTGGTACTAGAGAGTTTGGGGTCCACGGGTGGGTGCTTGGTGCTGGAGATAAGCTGCCAGTCTGGTGGGGGAGGCAGACAAGTTTGGAAATGTGTGGACCATAAGCCAGGCGAGGGCAGGCTCTCTATGAGTGAGGGCTGGAGGATGCCTTATTCTGCAGGAGATGGGACCAGGAAGTGTTTGATGGAACAGCGTGCCAGTAAGGCACAAGGTGATGGTTAAGGGCACAGGCCGGGGGCCAGATAGCTCTATGTTGAAACCCGAGTTCTGTTCCAACCCGCACACAGTAGGCACCTGAGCATGGCAGCGCTGATGCTGGAAAAGGCAGGAAAAACGTTCTAGTTAGAAGGCACGGGCAGGGGCACACCTGGACCTAGGTGCTGCATTGGTGGGAGCCCACGGTGATTAGAGGGTGCAGTGGCCGGGCACGGGGGAAGTCGGGGCGAGGAAAGGGGACTGCGGACCAGAGCTCTCGCTGTGGAGTGGGGATTCTAAGAGAAGACTGACCCATGGCTCCTGAATCCTTGTTGGCTGGCTACAAAAGACCCATTTGGGATGATCCATAAAAATACAGAATCCAGAGTCTCACTGCTAAAGAGTCTGATTCAATAAGTAGGATAAAACCTCGTATGTATCAAATGCCTTTTACTTGCTTGGTTTTATTCTATGTGCTTTACTTTTACAAACCTCATATAATCATTACAGCAATCCTTTTGAAGTAGGCACTGTTATTATCCCCATTTTACAGGTGGAGAAAGTGAGGGTTAAGTAACTTGTTCAAGGTGCCACAGGAACAATCGCCAGGACCAGGACTTGAGTCCAGGCTGCCTGACTCCAGAGCCCATGCTTTTAACACACTGCTATCCTATCTCTGATGTAGCCGGGAGAAGTCTTATTTCATCGGGCACCACCCACCCACCCAGTCTCTAACAGGCTGCAGGCTTGGGCGTGTGCATGCTCACACACCCAGCTCAGTTGTGTCTGACTCTTTGCAGCCCCATGAACTATAGTCTGACTCTTTGCGGCTCCATGGACTGTAGCCCACCAGGCTCTTCTGCCTATGGAATTTTCCAGGCAAGAATGCTGGAGTGGAGTGCCAGTTCCTACTCCAGGGGATCCCAAGGATCAAACTCAAGTCTCTTGCATCTCTTGCACTGACAAGCGGTAGTTTACCACTAGTGCTACCTGGGAAGCCCCACAGATTTGGGACCCACTGGCATTAACTGTGATGCCCTTGCATTCAGAGATGGGGAAGGATAGAGGTGGCTCCATCAGGGAGGGCTTCCTGGAGGAGGTGGACTTAAGGGCTGGGGTAGAGGCGGAGAATTAGGGAGGAGGGCATTTTGGGTAGATACAGAGCTTGAACAAAAGCCAGGGGAGGACAAAGATGCAGGCCAGCAAGGAAGAAGCCCCTGGGGAGGTGAGGCTAGATGCACAGAGTGAACTTGAATTTGAAAATCCAGAGATTTCTGTCCCCATGTAGCATGAGGAGGAGTCGGTGGGTTCCAGACTCTCAAGACCCATTTTTCCGAAACCCCCCAGGCTCAGTGAGGGTCTGCCCATGGCACAGAGACCAGGCCAGAGCAGGGACACCCACCACTTCTTAACCTCTTTCCTAAAGACCCATCAGGAGAGTTATCGGGACCCCCCTCGAGTCCAGCGGCTGCGGGACAGGGCGGGAGGAGCCAAGGCTTCTACAGCAACCAGAGGGGACTCGCTCTCCTCCCTGCCCTGGACCAGGAAGCACCTGCTGGCCCGTGAATCCCCAGCAAGGATGAAAATAACAATGAATACTGTAACAGCCATGCCGAGGATGCGGGGCAGCAGAATGGCTGGGGAGACCTAGTCCTCAGAGGCTGGAAGTTCTCGCTCCGGCTCGGCCACTCACTAGCCATGTGACATGCTCCCGCGACGTTCCCCTCTGAGCCTCAGCTTCCTCTGCTGCAAAGTGGGAATTCATGACCTGCTGGGCTTAAATGGTGAACAGTGCTTATCATAAACCAAAGCCGTTACTATGACTTCTTGTCGCAGACTCTCTGGGTCACCCACTGAAGGATCCTCCTTACTCATTTCCTTCCTACCAAGAGCTTAACGTTGTGCAGGAATGTGGACGCAGAAGGCGGCACCACCTCCACCCCCAAGCACTGAGCCAATCCCAGCCCTCCCGAGCCCTTTGCAACTGGTTAAAGTCATAGGCACTTCACACAGTTCTGGCCAATGAGACAGAGTCCTCGAGGGGCCTGTGGAAAACTTTATGTCAACTAATAAAAAGAAGCACATGGGGAGAAGGGATACCTTTTCTTCCCAAGTCAGAGCTGAGTCTGCAATTGATGGCTGGGTTCATTGCAGCCATTCTGCAGCCAATGAGGGGTACTAGCTTAACAGGCTGAGGAGGACAGCAAAGAAAAATAGATAAGACTTGAGAGAGATAGAAAGAGAGGCCTGGGCAGCTGAATTAACCAGCCCTGGAATTCCCCTAGCTCAACTCTTCTTATGTGGGATAACAGGTTTTCCATATTGTTTTAGCCAACTCCAGGTTTCTTGTTACCAACTTGTAGGCTCCCCTGGTGGCTCCGACAGTAAAGAATCTGCCTGCAATGTGGGAGACGTGGGTTCGATCCCTGCCTCGGGAAGATCCCCTGGAGAAGAGGAGCAACCCACTCCAGTATTCTTGCCTGGAGAATGCTGTGGACAGAGGAGCCTGGCGGGCTACAGTCCACAGGGTCACAGAGTTGGACAGGACTGGGTGACAGGCACACGCACGTAGCACCTGTGTTAAATAGGTACAGTTTATTAAGCACCTGAGCTGCCCAGAGCAAGACGTTACATGCATATCGTCTCGCACTGTCCTCACAATAATGCCAGTAAGCGAAGCACATGACCCCTCTTGCCTTAGTCTGCTCGTTGTTGCTCAGTCGCTCAGTTGATCATTCGAGTTCGACTCTTTGTGACCCCATGGACTGTAGCGCGCCAGGCCTCCCTGTCCATCACCAACTCCCGGAGTTTACCCAAACTCATGTCCATCGAGTCGGTGATGCCATCCAGCCATCTCATCCTCTGTTGTCCTCTTCTCCTCCCACCTTCACTCTTTCCCAGCATCAGGGTCTTTTCCAGTGAGTCGGTTATTCACATCAGGTGGCCAAAGTATTGGAGCCTCAGCTTCAGCATCAGTCCTTCCAGTGAATATTCAGGGTTGATTTCCTTTAGGATGGACTAGACTGCTGGGGCTGCCATGAAATGCCACAGACTGGGTAACTGTAGCAACAGACGTTTTTTCCTCACAGTCTGGAGGCTTGAGGACCAGAGTGCCAGTGTGGTCAGCTTCTGCCGAGGACCCTCTTCCTGGCCAGGAGACAGCACCTTCTCGCTGCACGCTCACATGCTCTCTCTCAGGATATGTTTGGGGATGGAGAAAGAGAAAGAAATCTTCTTTTCTTTGTCTTCTAATCTCATTGGTTTAGGACCCAATGACCTCATTTAACCTTACTTCCTTAATTACCTGCTAAAACCCCTGTCTCCAAATACACTCACACTGGGTGTTAGGGCTTCAGTGTATGAACTCTGGGGGACACAGTTCAGTCCATAGTCCTATTGTGCCCGCAAGAACTCATGGAGGGGGTGGCTGGCCCAAAGTCACACAGCTTGCAAGGGGACAGAGCTCAGGTTTGAAAGTAAAGCTGTCTGAATTCCAAGGGGTGTTGTCTGCACCAGTCACGTGCCCCTGAGGTGAGTGTGTGCGTGTGTGTGTCTTGATCCATGAGTCATTCCACTCTGAGATACACTGGATTTATCTATCTTCCTTGTTTTTAAAATCAGCTTCAGTGGAGGTATAATTTACCTACCAAAACATTCACCAACTTGAACCCTCCGGTGAGAACAATTCTGACAAGTGTGTGCCGTTGTGCAAACACCACCAGAATCATAGAGTAAATCCATCACACGTCTCACCACCGTCCCTTCATTCTCAGCCTTAGGCACAGGCAATCACTGATCCACTTTCAGACACCGTGATTTGGCCTTTTCCAGAATTTCACAGAAACAGGACCATAGTTTGTGTCTCCTGGGTCTGGTGTCCTTCACCCAGCATTATGCTTTTGCGATTTATCCACATGGTTCTGTGTATCAACAGCGCATTCCTTTTTATTACTGAGCAGCATTTTATTCTAAGGATCCACTAGCTCTCGGTTTATCTGAATGTAAAAATAATGCCTTCCACCCGTGGATGCTGCAGGAAGCTCAGCCCCGCTGGTCCTGGACGTCCCTCTCCACCGAGTTCCTGTGGGGAATACTCAGCGAGGCAGAGATGCCTGGGGCCATGGGGTTGGAGCTGCTCTCCACCAGCACAGCGGAGGCTCTAAGTCCAGGACACTCCAGGGAAGGGATCCCACACTCCCCCGTCCCCAGTCCCATAGCCAGTGTCTGAGCATCTTCACAGTGGGGCAGTTCTCCTTTTATCTGGTCCCAAGCCTTCCTGCTTCATTACCATGCTTCCTGCTGCTGATGAAATGGAAGCTTTGAAGTGAAAGGGGTGTTCGGTTCTGAAGGCAGGAGGAGAAGTGATAAGAAGAACCAGGAGTCCCTCCCCGCATTCCTGGTTGTACAAAAAGCAGTTTCACAACGCACAGATGCTGCTGGGACCCGCTCATCCCGCTCGCCCAGGTTCTGCTCACATCAGAGTGCACACCCGCCTCTCTCCTGCCAGCACCTGCATTTCTTTGCCGAAGGGCTTTTTCTGCCCGCAGGGCCTGTTTTGCACACCCCAGCCCTGTCTGCGTCTCCCCTCAGGCACAGTCACGCTGGTCTGTTCACACCTGCTCCACAGAGTTCTCGCGGGGGCCTGAGTCCCGGTCTCCCCCTCGCCCATGGGAGATCACACACTTGGTCTGGCTTCTCCAGGGTCCTGGCTGTGGCCCCTGGAATTGCTCCCCTCCCCACCTCAGCCCCCAAATAAATCGCATGCATGCAAATCCTTAGCCTGGTTCTGCTTCTGGGAGCCACGTATTGAGCACTTGGGGCTGTGAGGCTCTGGGCTAGATTCTCTTGGCTCTGTCCTTATCACCAGGGTCCCCTGACGTGGGACCCAGGCCACCACTATCATCACCATCATTACTTTGCAGGTCACCATGACTGAGACCCCGAGAGGGAGACTGACTTGACTCGCGTCAAGTGGCCAACCCAGGCCTCCACCTCCCAGCACTCACCCCGCCCCTGCCCTTCAACCTCTGTGTGCGTTTGAGAGACGCTCTCTGTTGTGGGCGCCCACAGACCGGGCTGCTGTCCCAGCTCCGCCTCAGATGCACCGTGTGCCTTTAGGCAATCACTTGCCCGTTCTGGGCTCTATTTCTCCGTTAGGGTCAGGAGGGCCAGAATTGCTTGATGCAAACCAGCCCTTCTAGCCCTGACGCTCGCTAAAATCTAAGGCCAAAGAAGGCGATTTTTGGGCAAAAGATGCTCACCCGTTTCACCCACTGGGAGTCAGTGTGTAGAGTCAGCCCTGACAGAGGGTGAAGAGGGAAAAAGAAGGAGTCGGAAGGGTTCCGGGACGTGGGGTGTGCGGTCATATGTAGTCCTAGAGGGATAATGGGGCTGGGCACTGAGAAGGCAGGGCAGACCTCCCAGGGCAAGGGCAGGAGGGTCAGCCTGGGCTTCTCTCTCCTGGCTGGAAGCGTCCTGGGCAGAGTCTGGGGCAGGATCCCTTGGTTGGATCCCTTGTGTGGGGTCCTCTGAGCAGAGGCTGCTCCACATCCTGTTTCCTGGAGGGCCCACTCTCCAGGGGTCACTTCCTCCCCTAAGGCTCAGAGCAGCGCAGAGAGGAGAGTGGGGTGAATTATGCCTGCGCCTGCGCGTCACACCCTCATTAAACGATCGCGCTGACATGGACTCTCCAGCCCTCCCAGAGGAGAGGCGCAGGGCCCCTGGTGGAGGCCAGGGCTCAGGCCCCTGCTCCTGGTGCCAGATCATGCCCCCTGGACCGGAGTGCTCCAGGGTGCTGGCTCTCCGCCAACCCCCTGATCACTGCCCCCAACCCCACTCCCCGCCTTGCGGAGGAGGGAAGACTTGGTAACCGCTGGGATTTCTGAACCTGAAGAAAGAAGCTCAGAGACGTCAAAGGCTTTCACTGTGGGCACACGGCGAGAGCCTGGTTAGAAATCAGGCTTCCTGCTCCCTAGGCTGTGGGCTGTGTCCCGAGGGTGGGGACAAGAAGGATTTGAAGGCAGTGTCATAGACGGGAGCTGCTTTAAACAGCAGAGAGCTCTGCGACCTGGAGCTTGTAACAGCCTAGAGGGGTGTCATGGGCTGAAGGCTGGAAGGAGTTTCGGGATGGTAGGGACGTTGTGTCTTATGGCTGATTCACATTGCCTTGTGGCAGCAACCAGCACAACACAGTAAAGCAATTAT
This sequence comes from Aepyceros melampus, assembly GCA_006408695.1. Taxonomy (NCBI): domain Eukaryota; kingdom Metazoa; phylum Chordata; class Mammalia; order Artiodactyla; family Bovidae; genus Aepyceros; species Aepyceros melampus. The sequence goes on from SJXQ01002628.1 coordinate 69,795, forward strand.
CCTTGAATTAAAAAAAAAAAAAAAGGAGAGCTCTTCATTCGGCCAAATAGAGGCCAGAGGGGATTGGGCTTACCCTCAGCTGACAAGTACCAGAGCTATGAACAGCCACACAGCCAGGGCTTCCGTTTTCAGACACCTAGAGACCTCCTGAAAGTGGAGAGTGAAAAAGTTGGCTTAAAGCTCAACATTCAGAAAACTAAGATCATGGCATCCAGTCCCATCACTTCATGGCAAATAGACTGGGAAACAGTGGAAACAGTGGCTGACTTTATTTTTGGGGGGCTCCAAAATCCCTGCAGATGGTGATTGCAGCCATGAAATTAAAAGACGTTTACTCCTTGGAAGGAAAGTTATGACCAACCTAGCTAGTATATTCAAAAGCAGAGACATTACTTTGCCAACAAAGGTCCGTCTAGTCAAGGCTATGGTTTTCCCAGTAGTCATGTGTAGATGTGAGAGTTGGACTATAAAGAAGGCTGAGCACTGAAGAATTGATGCTTTTGAACTGTGGTGTTGGAGAAGACTCTTGAGAGTCCCTTGGACTGCAAGGAGATCCAACCAGTCCATTCTAAAGGAGATCGGTCCTGGGTGTTCATTGGAAGGACTGATGTTGAAGCTGAAACACCAATATTTTGGCCACCTCATGTGAAGAGTTGACTCATTGGAAAAGACCCTGATGCTGAGAGGGGTTGAGGGCAGGAGGAGAAGGGGATGACAGAGGTTGAGATGGCTGGATGGCGTCACTGACTCAATGGACTTGAGTATGAGTGAACTCTGGGAGTTGGTGATGGACAGGGAGGCCTGGCGTGCTGTGGTTCATGGGGTCACAAAGAGCTGGACACAACTGAGTGCCTGAACTGAGAGACCTCGCAGCAAAAGTAAGGGGAGGGCATGGACTCTAGAGCCAAACTGACCTGAACTCCAGCCTGGCTTTGTCTGGGGTCTGGATGAGGGATCTTGAGGTGACTGGCTAACCTCTCCAAGCCTTAGAGGCTGCATCTAGAAAATGGAGTAGCGATGCCCACTCCTCAGACCTGTTGTTGAAGCTGAGGGATACCGGGTAAGCAGGGTGCCTCACGGTACCTGGTGGATGCTCCCAGGGATGAGTTTCTCAAGGAGAAACCCTTCATCCCATCGAGAGGTGTAGAGCCTCTGATGTACACGGGCCCATCTTCCTCCCCTCCAGCCACGTAACCGCACAGGCTCAGGAGGGCTTGCCTCCTATTCCCGCGTGAGGTGGGAGGAGCGCCTGAGTCCCAGCAGAGGACTTGGAACACGTGGCAGTTCCCCAGAGAAATAATTTCTGATCCTGGGCAGCCACAAATACAGATAAAGATAAAACTTTGGCAGATACCCCCAGCATGCTTGGAGCAGGGCATGGCAACCCTCTCCAGTATTCTTGCCTGAGGAATCCCATGGACAGAGGAGCCTGGTGGGGCAACAGTCCGTGGGGTGGGACACGACTATTGTTTTTGCTTTCCCAGCATGCAGGGGGCTTTGGGGGCTACCCTGAGGCTCCGGTGACCACCAGCCATGACAGAAATGCAGCTACAACGTTAGCCAAGGAGATATCAAGGCCACGCCCACGGCATACTGAGCTCCTGTTGGATGTGGACACTTGAAGTCCGTTGCGTCCTCTAATTTTTCTAGACTCCTTTGAGGTTGGCAGGCATTTTTCTTCCTCCCTTTCAGAGATGAGGAAGCAGAGCGGGTCGATGACTTGTTGAAGTGTGTTAGCCTCACAGGCGGTGTTTTTCACCACGACTTTCTTTACTGCGCCCACTGACACTGCTTCTCTGGGAAGATGTATTGTTTGATTCAAGCAGCTGACTTGTAAGTGAAATTCCAGGACCGACCCTTCCATGGACTAAGGAGGCCATGGACTCTGGAGGCCTGGAGGATCGAAAGCCAGCAGAAATCCAATCAGCGCACACTTTCTCGAGGGTCCAGGCCCTAGGGCAGGAGGGCCAGAGCTCAGGATGTTCTTCTGCCCAGAAAAGTGCTTGCAGAGCTCCAAGCAGTGTCCAGACGGTGGGCAAGAACACTGTGTGTATGCCTGGGTCTCAGATAGGTTTCTCCCCAGCTGATTACTGCCTTGCCCCAACCCCTTATCTCTGTTCAAAAACTTACTGATGTGGTCTGCACTGCTAGGGGCTTCCCAGGTGGCGCTCGTGGTAAAGAACCCACCTGCCAATGCAGATGTAAGAGATGTGGGTTCGATCCCTGGGTTGGGAAGATTCCCTGGAGGAGGGCAACCCACTCCACTGTTCTTGCCTGGAGAATCCCATGGACAGAGGAGCCCGGCGGGCTACAGTCATGGGGTCGGAAAGAGTCGGACAGGACTGAGCGACTTAGCACGCACACACGCACTTTTTTCATCTGCTTGAATTCGCACAATGCCTGACGTATGACTGAAAATCTTAGCCCTCTCTCACCATCACTCAAGCTGAGAATTCCCTCCATTCGGAGCAATGACCTTGTGCGTGGAAGGGCGCCTGGGTCTTGGTCGGGGGAGGGTGGCACCTGTGTTTTTCAAAGCAGCATCTAATATGCCTGTTGCCGTCAAAAGATATCCCACAGCAAACCAAGGTTCTTGGGGGTGGAGAAGACATTAGCAGTCTGAGTTTGAACCTCCTGGGGGTTGGACGGAGAGGCTCTGAGGTCAGTGAGTTACCTAGAGAGGCAGGGCTTGGGGCCGGGGAGCCTCCCCTCCAGGGCTGCGGGCCGGTGGGGCGTGCAGGTGCCACACCGGGATGCCTGGCTTCTGTCTCGGCTGCTCTCATTGGTCGGTGCTTTCGCGATCACGGAGATTTCAATCAGCTGTGACAGACACAACCTTGAAGTGTGAGGTTGTTGGGAAAGAGAAGAAGGGGAGGCAGATGGGGAGAGAGGAGACACGGAGACAGGAAGGAGAGGGTCAGCAGGACGCTTCCGGGATGTCTGGTGTGCCGGCCGGCCGTCCATTTCTCGCTGACCTGCCGTAGGTCAAAGACGCTGCAGTCAGGTAAGCCTGACTTATGCCCAAGCCGTCTTATCACTCCCTTAATAACTCTTTGTGAGCACGCTGTAGTTCCTCCTCTTTATAGGCAAGGAAGTGGAACCTTACAGGGGTGTCTTGGCCACCAAAGGAGAACTCGGGTTTCTGCCCCACGTCTGACTTCATGGGTTCAAATCCCCGCCCCACCTCCTACTAGCATGTGGTATCAGGCAAGCTGTGTAACCTCGTGTGGCCTTCACATCCTCATCTGTGAAATGGGGGCAAGACTACAAACTCACTGGGGGCGGTGTGAGCACTAAGTGAGTTACTGTGTGTGAAGCCCATGGCAGCGTGCCAGGCGCATGTTAAATTCTGTACGAGCATCAGCGGTTATCTGGTTATTGTTATTCTGTGTGTGTCGCTCATCCAGTGCCGCGCGGAGTGTCCTTTTCCTCTCTCCTTCTCCCTAGTTCCCCCTTTCTGACAGCTCCCTCTCCCTTTTAAAGTTAAGCCCTGGTGTCAGCTTCTCCAGCCAGCCAGAGATGCGGGCACCTCCCCGCCTCCCAGACCTGCCTGTGGTACTCAGGCCCCTCAGAGCAGGCGGAGCAGTGTGGGTGATGGGGGCCGAGACGTGGAGCCCCCGGCCCCCGCCCTTCTCTCTGAGCATCTGAGGGCATAAGTTAGATAACCGTGACACCTGTTTTAAATTAGCCTTCAGAAGCCTCCGACAGCTGAGAAATTATTTAACAGGGAAAGAATTGAGTACATGAATAAATATTAATATTAAATCACTGCTTCTCTAGATTTAAAGGGAAGGAAGAGAGACTCGCCAAGAAACGGAGACAGCAAGTCTCTAATAGACGCTCCCGAGTGTGGTTTGGAGAAGTGAGAAGCGAGAGTCGGGAGCAGCAGGCCGTTGGGCCCCTCTTCCTGGCTGAGCAAGGCGGGGGCTCCACCTGTTGGGGGGCGGGCAGGGGGCATGGACTCAGGGCAACTCAACGGTAGCTTCTTTGAACTCCAGCCTCCCCTGGCCAAGATCCTGAAGGGGCCGGGGGCAGCCAGAGGGCAGCCTAGCATCTCATCACCCCTTGGGGCGTGGCTGGGTGGTGGAGGTCACACTGTGATTCGTGCGTCTGGCACCATTGCTTCTGGGAACCCATTCCTCCACGTGAAAACATTAAAATGTCTGCTTTATGGCCTCACTGTATAAAAGCAAATACAAGTCAGGCTGGATTCAAGACTGCACATTCGTTACTGTTACACTCCCCCCCGCCCACAACGACTGTAAAAGGAGCCCACGTGAGAACAGCCTCTGCGTCCTGGGCGCCGAGCCTGCTGGCACAGATGGATGAATGGGTCTGCTCTGCCGGGGCTGGGGGTGCTGCTGCTTGACCTGGGGATGCCGGGACTGCTGAGGAGCGGCTGTCCTGGGGTGAGGGCCCCCCAGGGAAGGCATGTGAGTCTTAGGGTTGTGCGAATTTGCAAGCTGGGACCTCATCTTTCAGGCCAGATCAAATATCATATTAAGGAATAATAATAAATTAATAGCAGTAATAGTGATGACGGTAGCAAGAGCTCACTCGGCTCCAGCTGCCCTGGCGTCCTGGGTGCCCTCGATCTGCCCACGGCGCTGCAGGCCCTGGTGTTCCTCTCCCTCCTCCTGGAGCCCTCTTCCCCCGCACCCCTTTGCCTCACTCCCTGTGCTCTTGGAGGGTGTCTGCTATGAGGTCCTTCCCCGAAGTGGAGCCCTTCCTGACCTTTCCATCCAAACAGCCCCTCCCACCTTCTCACTCTTGTCTCCTTACCCTGCTTGGTTCTCTCCATGGCTTAGCACTAATATCACGTTATGTGGTGAATGTAAATATATGATACAATATATGCGTGCTCAGTGGCTCCGTGGTTCCAACTCTCTGCAACCCCGTGGACTGTAGCCCACCAGGCTCCTCTGTCTGTGAACTTCTCCAGGCAGGAGCACTGGAGCAGGTTGCCACTTCCTTCTCCAGGGATCTTCCTGACCCAGGGACTGAACCAGGGTCTCCTGCAGGGCAGGCCGACGCTCTGCTCCCTGAGCTACAGGGCGGCCCCATGACGGCATAGGCGCCGCATATAATAGACGCTGTCTGCATGCGCGGCTGCGGTCCTCTAGACTGGGGGTCCCCAGCCTCTGGGGTCTGATGCCGAATGGTCTGAGGTGGCGCTGATGTAGTAACAGAAATGAAATGCACAGTGAACGCAATGCGCTTGAATCATCCCAAAACCGTCCCCGCCGACCCCCCGCAGCCCCCTCCATGGAAAAATTGTCTTCCACGAAACCAGCCCCTGGTGCCAGCGGTTGGGGACCACTGCCTCCACGAGGGTGGGGTCTGCAGCTACTCACCCCTGTGTCCTTAGCGTGGAGGACAGTGCCTGGCATCCAGCGTGTGCTCACAAAGTATTTGTTGCATGGACAAACCAGTGAGTGGACGGGACATTTCCGGCACATGGAAGGTATAGCCGTCGTGGTACCTGGTGCGCTGGCCTCAATCCTTGCCACCCCGCACCAGAAGGTACCACCTCGCCAGGGATGCGAGGTCTGGAAAGACGGACACGCGTGCTCCAGAGTCACACAGCTGGTGGATCAACAGCAGCCCTCGATAGAACGAGGTGTGGAAAGGCCCCAGGTGTGAACCAAGGAGGGTCTGGAAGGCGTAGGCAGGGAGAGGGTGAGGCACAGGGCTGCTTCGTTTCCCTTTCCGGGTCAAGTCCAGTCCTCTGGCTTCTGTGTGCTCTGGAGCCTTCCAGGCCATCCTGTGGGAGGTGACCGGGAGTCGGGGGCCCTGATGGACGCGCCTGCCCCTCTACAACCTGTGTGGATGTCCCAGTCTCCTGGCCTCAGTCTCATGACCTGGGATTCGGGGGCTCAGGGTTCCCCTCTGGCAAAGCTCCTCACAAGGGAAGGGGAAGTACCTTGCTCATCTCTGCCCTCTCCTCCCGATCCCTGGCCCTGGGGCTGGTGGACCCTCCATCGTCAGCAAGCCCGTTCTGCACCAGCCAGCACCTCCTGGCATTTCTGAAACCCCATCCTACATGTGACGGAGAGCGTGCTGCTCCAGTGACACGAGACAGAGGCCCAGCTCCTTGTCAGTGTGGCGGCGACGCTGATGTGACGGGGCTTTTAATTAGAGGCCTGTGTGCACTCCCCGAGGGCTGTTTGGGCCCAGGATGTTCCGCCTGGAGCAGCCCAGACTTTGTGTGTGGTGATGACAACAAGGACCTTTGGGTCATGCTTCATATCAGATGGGTGAGGGGGGAACCTCTGAAGGCAGGGGCAGCCAGTGACCCGGCCTCCATCCCCAGCCCCTCGCTGCTCCTGAGGTCACGCCATGGCCTGGAAAGGCGGCCTCCACCCAGATGGGACAGAATTGTCAGCTTGTTCTCTCTTGGATTTGTTCTCCAAGTGTTCGCAGGGGTTGGCAGGGTGGCGGGGAGGCCTCCAGAGGTCACTGGCCGCCCCCACCCCACCCAGGGGCACGTCCGGGCCAGCAGTGTGGTTGGGTGTCCTGGACCGGGTGCTGGGGCCCAGGCCACTTCTAGGCCAGTGTGAAGGCCTCTGGGAAGCACAGCGCAAGCCCGTGCTGTCATGAGACCAGACAGAGCGGGGTGATGGCTTCCGTCCATTTGGCGTCTGGTGAGCTCAGTTATAAGTAAGGAAAGTGGATTCAGGGAAGTTGAGAAACTCGCCCAAACTCTCCCAGCTAGAAAGTTCCAGAGCTAGGCTGAGAGGCAGATCTGTGGACATCTGCCCTACACCAGCAGCCCGTTTGATGTCCTGTACGTCGGATCTGAACCCTTTCCCGATGGAGACAAAGCCTTGAGGTCTGGCAGGACACTCTTCTTTCTGCAGATAGCAGAAGGCTCACCACAATCTCCAGAAGGCATCCCTCGAGGGTAACTTGATGCTGCTTTTCCTGAAGCCGTGGCCTAGGTCCCACCTGCCTGTCGAAGGCCATCACAGAACCCCAGCCCTTTCCCTCAGAGCAGGTCGGAGCTGGAACTAGGTAACCCATGAGATAAAAGGCTCTCTCTGCCTTGGTTGTCACTGTTGGATGCATGGATGGATGGAAATGAGACTCATTCC
>SJXQ01002628.1:86944-106335 GCA_006408695.1 Aepyceros melampus
TGAGGATTCTTACTCGGGCTCCAGGAGCCCATTCGTCACCTCCGTGAGATAAGGATAGCCCCGCCTGCCTGGCGCTTCTGCCAGTGCAGAGGAGCTGGGCGCCTGCCGTGCCGCCCCGCCCGGAGGGGACCCACACAGCCTGAGCACAGCTCTGGGCTGGGCCTCGGGAGGCTGCGTCCTGATTCCCCAGGGCGTGTGAGTTAGCCTCTGTCTGTGCCTCAGTTTCCACATCCGCCTGCCTCACAGCGTTGACGGGAGGAATCAGCGAGTGCGTCTGTGCAGCGTGTGGAACGCTTCCTGACGCAGGCAGCACTGCCGACGCCAGCTCATCGCTGTCATCACCATCATCGCCATCACCAGCATCCTTAGTATCCAGGTGCGCGGCCTCGCGGCTGCCCCGGGACCACAGGTGGAGGCGGGGCACGCGGAGGACCCGTGAGTCCAGCGCCCCACCAGGACCACGCCTCTCAGTCAGGGCTTGAATCAGCGTGTGCGGTGGCGGGTGGGGATGACTTAGGCTGGGGATCAGAAGAGCTAGGTTTGAGTTTCTCCCCTTGCTGCTGTCTGGGTAGACTCTGGCTGCCAGATTCCAGTAAACCTTCAATTTTTGCCTACTTTTGCCAGAAAATCGGAATAATCTCCTTCCTAAAGCATTTGTGAAAATGAAGTGGGAAGATAAACTTGATAAACTTGATTATTGCTTGAAAAATGAAATGCAGATGGATTCAATTCACTCATTTAATACTGATCTGTCTATGGAGCGTCTCCTGGCGGGGGCACTGTCCTGGAGCCGGGCACCCCAGTCCTCACAGAACCTTCACTCTGCAGCGGTCCCCAGCTTTTCTGGCACCAGGGACAATTTTCATGGGAGACAATTTTTCCAGGGACCAGAGGGTAGGGGGTGGTTTGGGGCTGATTCAAGCCCATGACATTCATTGCGCACTTTGTCTCTATTATTACCGTATCAGCGTCATCTCAGACCATCAGGCATTATTAGATCCCAGAGGCTGGGGACCCTTGCTCTAGGGGAGCAACTCCCCAAGTTCATGGCGTTGAGATAAGTGTTCATCACAAGAGGGGCAGAGGGCTGCGTCTGTGAGGAGGTGACTTTTGACGGGGCAGCTGAATGAAGCGGTGACGAGCCTGCAGACATGGGCAAGGGGATGACAGGCAGAAGGAAAGTGAAGGTGAAGTCGCTCAGTCATGTCCGACTCTGTGACCCCATGTTCTGTAGCCTGCCAGGCTCCTCCATCCATGGGATTTTTCAGGCAAGAATACTGGAGTGGGTTGCTGTTTCTTCTGCAGGGGGTCATCCTGACCCGGGATGGAACCTGGGTCTCCCACACTGCAGGCAGACTCCAGGTGGCGGAGCCGGGGTCTGCTGGGGTGGGGTGCAGAATGCAGAGGGAACTGTGATCAGAGGGCAGCCCTTGTGGGCTTTGTGGGCCAGCCTCGGGGTCTGGAATCTGCTCCGAGGGTGGGGGGAACCATGGTGGCATCTGGATAGCGGAAGGGTGTGATCCGGCACGATGTTTGTCTGTTTCACTCATGCGGTATAGAAATATTCATTAGCCTACAGTGGGACGAGCTGAAGGAAAAGGACTTTTCCTGTGTGTGTGTTTGTGTAGGTTATTTGTGGGGTTATATGTGTGTAGGTTATAAGTGCTGTGCTTTAGAAGATGATCAGGAATCAGAAATGGATTGCAGAAGTGGTCTCTGAGATTTCTTTTGACCCACAGATTCTAATTTTATGAACAAACAGTCATATGGCTTGTCTTCCCAGTCCCCAGACCATAGGCGAATTTAAGGTAATAGGAGGAATTTAGGATGACGCTGGATGTGAAAGATGGTATACCGAAGAGGGCAGCGGGGAAGCCACAGGGATTTCTGCAGAGTGAGAGGTCTGTTTCCAGTGGAGGGAAGAGAAAGCCGACACATATACTGAACGAATAGAAAGCGACGTGCGCTAATGTGTTCTGAGCACCTACTATGCGCAGGCTCCACGCTCACCACTTTACATGAGCTGTTACACTCCCTGTATTAGTTTTCCGGGGCTCCCTAACACATTACCACCACCTGGGTGGCTAAAAACAACAGGAATTTATTCTCTCACAGCTTCGAAGGCGAGAAGTCTGAAATCAAGGTGTCAGCGGGGTCAGGCTCCCTCCAAAGCCTCCGGAGAAGAATCGTTCTTTGTCCCCTATAACTTCTGGTAGCTGCCCACAATCCTTGGTGTTCCTTGGCTTATAGACCCCGTCACTCCAACCTCCTCCATCATCACGGCCGCGTGGCATTCCCCATGTGGGCGTCTGTCTCCAGCTCTCCTCTCCTTACCAGGACGTCTCATCTTAAATAATTGCATCGTCCTATTTCCAAATAAGATCTCATGCCCTGATGTTCCAGGGGGCCATGAATGTGGAGGGCTTTCTTAAACCCAGTATGCCCACTCTTCTGAGGGTGCTAAGTCACTTCAGTCGTGTCCGACTCTGTGCGACCCCATAGACGGCAGCCCACCAGGCTCCCCCGTCCCTGGGGTTCTCCAGGCAAGAACACTGGAGTGGGTTGCCATTTCCTTCTCCAACGCATGAAAGCGAAAGGTGAAAGTGAAGTCGCTCAGTCAGGTCCGACCCAGCGACCCCATGGACTGAAGCCTACCAGGCTCCTCCATCCATGGGATTTTCCAGGCAAGAGTACTGGAGTGGGGTGCCATTGCCTTCTCCGCTTCTGAGGGTAGACAGCTGGAAAGGGAGGAGCCTGAGTTCCAACCCAAGAGCGTCTTCGTGGAGGTTCACTCCCGTTCTTTGCCGCCCGACTGCCTCCCATGGAGCGCCTGGAGCATCAGCCCGCAAAGAGGTGCAAGGCGGCCTCCTCGGGTGGACAGGCGAGGCTGGACTGAGCCGTATGGGAGATCAGACGAGATGGAGTGGGAATGAGGGTCCATGAGCCGCGCCTCCTCCATCGTGAACCTGCCACGAAGCCCTTTGCTCTGAGTCCTCCACGCACTCATCCTATTAGGACGTCAGCCCTTGCTCCGAGCTGCCTCAGCCCTGGCGCTTGTCTTTCCCTGGAACCAATGCCTTCTCTCTGCACCTTCTCTTCTTTGACAATAAGTCTTATTCTCCTCGGCGCTTAGCTCTGACTTCCTCCAGGCCAGGCATCCCGCTCTGCTCTGTTCCCAGCACCTAACACGGCACATCCTAGACGCGCTGTAAACGCATTCATTCCACCAACAGCTATCCTGCGCGGTTCTGCGCTGGAAACTGGAAACGTAGCCTGGAATGAGAGACCGTCTGGTAGGGCAACAGACAGACACACGAACAGGTCATGGGGGAAGGGCAGGGGATCATGGGAGCCCAGAGGCAGAGAAGGCTCTCTCCCCAGGGCGTGATGGGTGAGGGGGTGCAGTGATGGAAGGGAGGGGGAAGGTCCCTGTGCCTGAGTCAGGCAGCAGGTGCAAAGCCCTGTGGGCAGGAGCGAGAGCTCGGAGGTCTGCAGAGCTGCAGGCAGCTGGGTGGGGCCCGGGCTGTGTCCAGAGAGCAGCAGGAAGGGGCAGGGTTGATGGAGAGCTCCCAGTGAGGGAGCTGGGATACCCTCCCCCTCCTCCTTGAAACAAACACATCGGGGTGGGAGGCGGCACACGAGAGTTTTAAACAAGGGACTGAGTGTGGTAGAAAGCTATTCCTGGTAGCAGGACGGACAGAGGCTGGAGGCAGGGAGGCAGGAAGGAGGCCAGGCTGTGATCTGGTGGGCTGAATGGATTTGCTGGTGGCAAAGGGGAAAAGGGGAACATGTGAATATCGCTAAATGCTCGATGAACTGAATTCCATACTGACCTGCAGGACTTAAGGCAACCTCAGTGCAAGCAGGAAGAGCTGTGTCTTGGGGAACTTCTGAGTCCTTGCTGAGTGTGAAAGAGGGTCCTTCCTGCGGGGGGCAGGGACGTGAGGTGCAGAAGAGAAGCCGTCTCTCTCTGCCACTGCGTAGTGACGGAGCTGAACTGCCTGCTCCTCCATGCCGTAGCTCCCGTCTGTGGTCAGAAGTCCCCAGCTGACAGGGGCCGGCCTGTCTGCAGAATCCACACACACTGCATGACCAAGTTACAGCCGATACGCGCAGATGCCAGCAAGAGAGCCCAGGCTCTGCCTTCACAGCCAAAGCTCAGCAGGGGGCTCCAGGGGTCCTGCAGGTGCCACCCGAAACATCCCGTGGCCAGCATGTATTTTTAAAAAAATTTAAAGCAAACTATTTGGCTGTGTCAGGCCTTGAGTAGAGGCACATGGATCTTGGTTGGGTCATGCGGGATCTTTTGTTGTGGCATAGAGACGCCCTAGTTGTGGCGTGCAGGCTCCAGAGTGCACAGGCTTAGGTAGCTGCTGCGTGCAGACGTAGTTGCCCCTGGGCATGTGGGATCTTGCTTCCCCGACCAGGACTGAGCCCACATGCCCTGAATGGCGAGGCAGGTTCTTAACTACTAGACCGCCAGGGAAGTTGCAGGGCTGACATATATTGACAGCTCACTGTTCACTCGATTCTGTGGCTCTTTGCATTCTCTTATCTGAATTGCATCACAGCCCCTTGAGAGGCGCAGTCATACCCATTTGTCAGATGCAGAAACTGAGGCTCCAACAGGGGAAGTGACCTGCCCAAGGTCACACATCTAGGAAGCAGCAGAGCTGGGACTCGAATACTTGCTCTCCCAACTCCCAGCCCAGACCTGTGCCTCCAACCCCTGGAAGATGCCCTTTACCCAGACTGCTGATCTCTCCAGAAGATAACCTTCTCCTTGAGCAGCAGAACCAGGTGGGAAAGGACCCCACGCCCCCGTCCAAATGACTGAAGTAAGGACGACTGACGGGCCGGCTTCCTCTCTGTCCCTGGCTTCCCGTTACCAAGCATATATTTTTTCTAATCGGCCTCTCTGCTGATGGTTATCTGGCTTTGCGAGAGAGCGAAGAGCGAAAGAGACTTTGTGTCAAATGCTGAAAAATGACTTTTCAGGGAGCCTCTCTGTCTCCTGAAAGAAGGTGACGTGCTCGGAGCATACAAATCACTCAGCACTCGGGCTCCTCGAGGCGAGGAACAAGTGTGTTTAGATTGCTAAAACCACTTCCGTCCCTTCCCAGGTCACAGGTAGGCAACTCTGCCTTGTCAGCACCTGGAGGGCGGCAGGGCCCAGAGGGGAGAGCTGAGATGGCTCTGGACAGTGGGTCCAGGGGCTGGGGGCCCCAGGAGGGGCCCCTGGATGCAAAGGTGTGAAACTCTAGAAGGCTGGCCTGGGATTCCAGGTCTCCATCTGCCCATAGCGAGCTGTGTGACTGGAGAAGTTACTTAGCCTTCCTAGACCTTTGGACTAAGTGACTTCACTTTCACTTTTCACTTTCATGCATTGGAGAAGGAAATGGCACCCCACTCCAGTGTTATTGCCTGGAGAATCCCAGGGATGGGGGAGCCTGGTGGGCTGCCATCTATGGGGTCGCACAGGGTCGGACACGACTGAAGCGACTTAGCAGCAGCAGACCTTCGGATCCCCCACTGTATATACTCCCACAGACTCTGTGGTTAGCTTTGCCATGCATCCAGGCTGATGTCCTAATAACTGGTACTCAGTTCAGTTCACTTCAGTTGCTCAGTTATGTCTGACTCTTTGTGACCCCATGGACTGCAGCACTCCAGGCTTCCCAGTCCATCGCCAACTCCTGGAGCTTGCTCAAACTGACATCCATTGCGTCGATGATGCCATCCAACCATCTTATCCTCTGTCGTCCCCTTCTCCTCCTGCCCTCAGTCTTTCCCAGCATCAGGGTCTTTTTCAATCAGTCAGTTCTTCACATCAGGTGGCCAAAGGATTGGAGCTTCAACTTCAGCATCAGTCCTTCCAGTGAATATTCAGGACTGATTTCCTTTAGGATGGACTAGTGGGATCTCCTTGCAGTTCAAGGGACTCTCAAGAGTCTTCTCCAACACCACAGTTCAAAAGCATCAATTCTTCTGCATTAAGCTTTTTTTATAGTCCAACTCTCACATCGATACATGACCACAGGAAAAACCATAGCTTTCACTGGACGGACCTTACTTGGTAAAGTAATGTCTTTGTTTTTTAATATGCTGTCTAGGTTGGTCAGAGCTTCTCTCACAAGGAGTAAGGTCTTTTAATTTCATGGCTGCAGTCAACATCTGCAGTGATTTTGGATCCCCCCAAAATAAAGTCTGTCACTATTTTCATTGTTTCCCCATCTATTTGCCTTGAAATGATGGGACCGGATGCCATGATCTTAGATTTCTGAATGTTGAGCTTTAAGCCAACTTTTTCACTCTCCTCTTTCACTCTCATCAAGAGGCTTTTTAGTTCCTCTTCACTTTCTGCCATAAGGGTGGTGTCATCTGCATATCTGAGGTTATTGATATTTCTCCTGGCAATCTTGATTCCAGTTTGTACTTCTTCCAGCCCAGCGTTTCTCATGATGTACTCTGCATAGAAGTTAAATAAGCAGGGTGACAATAGACAGCCTTGACGTACTCCTTTTCCTATTTCGAACCAGTCTGTTGTTCCATGTCCAGTTCTAACTGTTGCTTCCTGACCTGCATACAGATTCCTCAAGAGGCAGGTTAGGTGGTCTGGTATTCCCATCTCTTTCAGAATTTTCCACAGTTTGTTTCCACAGTTTACACACAGTCAAAGGCGTTGGCATAGTCAGTAAAGCAGAAGTAGATGTTTTTCTGGAACTCTCTTGCTTTTTCTATGACCCAACGGATGTTGGCAATTTGATCTCTGGTTCCTCTTCTTTTTCTAAAATCCAGCTTGAACATCTGGAAGTTCATGGTTCACGTACTGTTGAAGCCTGGCTTGGAGAATTTTGAGCATTACTTTACTAGCATGTGAGATGAGTGCAATTGTGCGGTAGTTTGAGCATTCTTTGGCATTGCCTTTTTTTGGGATTGGAATGAAAACTGACCTTTTCCAGTCCTGTGGCCACTGCTGAGTTTTCCAAATTTGCTGGTATATTAGGTGCAGCATTTTCACAGCATCATCTTTCAGGATTTGAAACAGCTCCACTGGAATTCCATCACCTCCACTAGCTTTGTTCGTAGTGATGCTTCTTAAGGCCCACTTGACTTCTCATTCCAAGATGTCTGGTACTAGGTCAGTGATCACACCATTGTGATTACTGGGTCGTGAAGATCTTTTTTTGTACAGTTCTTCTGTGTATTCTTGCCACCTATTCTTAATATTTTCTGCTTCTGTTAGTTCCAGACCATTTCTGTCCTTTATCGAGCCCATCTTTGCATGAAATGTTCCCTTGGTATCTCTGATTTTCTTGAAGAGATCTCTAGTCTTTCCCATTCTGTTGTTTGCCTCTATTTCTTTGCACTGATCACTGGTACTGGAGCTCAACAATCCCCAGGGGGCAGAATTTACTGAGCATCCACTGGATGTAGGGAAGAGAATGGATTCCGGGACACACCAGAGAGGGCTTGGATTCAGGCTCTGGACTGGGTTCCAGTCCTGGTCCTACCACGTAAGCAGTGTGACCCTGGGTTTGTGTCTCTCCCACTCTGAACCTGTTTCCTCATCTGTCAACTGGGGGAATAATCAAGACACCTCACCAGGGGGCTGCAGCGAAGCAGAGGGTTTGGAGTGCCACCTGGCACGCTCTCAGTGTTGATGCTGTCACGGTGGCTGCTTCTTAGCTGTGCTGACTGTGCGGGTCTCCTAACCTCTCCAAGCCTTGCGTTCTTCATCTGTGAAAAAGGGGATAAGGATTTAAAAATGCAAAGTGCTTAGAATGCTTGACACCTATCGGGATCTTTGCTCTTGTTCAGTCACTAAGTCCTGTCTGACTCTTTTCAACCCCATGGGCTGCAGCACATGAGCCCTCCCTGTCCTTCACCATCTCCCAGAGTTTACTCAAACTCATGCCCATTGAGTTGGTGAGGCCATCCCACCATCTCATCCTCTGTCATCCCCTTCTCCTCCTGCCCTTAGTCTTTCCCAGCATCAGGGCCTTTTCCAATGAGTCGGCTCTTCACATCAGGTGGCCAAAGGATTGACTCTTCAGCATCAGTCCTTCCAATGAGTATTCATGATTAATTTCCTTTAGGATTGACTGGTTCGATCTCCTTGCAATCCAAGGGACTCTCAAGAGTCTTCCAGCACCACAGTTCGAATGCATCAATTCTTCGGCTCTCACCTTCTTTATAGTCTCACATCCATACATGACTACTGGAAAAACCATAACTTCGATTAGACAGACCTTTGTCAACAAAGTGATGTTTCTGTTTTTTAATACTCTGCCTAGGTTTGTCATAGCATTTTTCCAAGGAGCAAATGTCTTTTAAATTATGGCTGCAGTCACCAGCTGCAGTGATTTTGGAGCCCAAGAAAATAAAGTCTGTCACTATTTCCATTAGGGTCTTAATCACGCATAGATGTTATTCTGGCTCTTTACAGAAAAATAGTTTGTTTTTACAATTATTTTTATTGAAGTAGAGTTGATTTGCAATGCTGTGTTATTTTCTGCTATACATCAGCACAATTCACATATATATGTGTGTGTGTATATATTTGCTGATGTTTAGTCGCTAAGTCCTGTCCAACTCGTTGCAGTCCCATGGACTGCAGCACACCAGGCTTCCCCGTCCTTCACTCTCTCCTGGGGTTTGCTCAGATTCATGTCCATTGAGTCAATGATGCAATCTAACATATACACACCCTCTAAAAAGAATTGGGAGTTGGGATTGACATCCATAGACTATTCATACTGTGTGTAAAATAGGTAACTGATGAGAACCTAGCACAGAGCACAGGGAGCTCTACTCAGCGCTTTTGAACTGTGGTGCTGGAGAAGGCTCCTGAGAGCCCCCTGGAGAAGGCTCCTGAGAGGCCCTGGAGAAGGCTCCTGAGAGGCCCTGGAGAAGACTCCTGAGAGCCCCCTGGAGAAGGCTCCTGAGAGGCCCCTGGAGAAGGCTCCTGAGAGGCCCTGGAGAAGACTCCTGAAAGCCCCCTGGAGAAGGCTCCTGAGAGGCCCTGGAGAAGACTCCTGAGAGCCCCCTGGAGAAGACTCCTGAGAATCCCCTGGAGAAGACTCCTGAGGGTCCCTTGGAGAAGACTCCTGAGGGTCCCTTGGACTGCAAAGAGATCCAACCAGTCCATCCTAAAGGAGATCAGACCTGGGTGTTCATTGGAGGGACTGATGCTGAGGCTGAAACTCCAATACTTTGGCCACCTGATGTGAAGAGCTGATTCACTGGAAAAGACCCTGATGCTGGGAAAAATTGAATGCAGAGGAGAAGGGGACGACAGAGGATGAGATGGCTGGATGGCATTGCTGACTCAATGGACGCGAGTTTGAGAAAGCTGTAGGAGATGGTGAAGGATGGGGAGGCCTGGCGTGCTGCAGTCCATGGGGTCACAAAGAGTCGGATGTGACTGAGCAACTGAACAACAACAAAAAATAAACACATAAGTAAAGAAAAACATTTCTCTTCCATTGTGATTCATCGCAGGATTAAAATGTCAGTGTTTAAGTGTAGGTGATACTTGGCGATCCTTCAAACACTTCCTATGAGAAAATGTCTGGAGGGTCTGTCTCGGTATCAACAAGGGATTGATGAGAAATTCCTATTTTCCAAGTGCCTGTGATGAGGGTCCACTCGGTGGCAGAGGCTCCACGAGAACAAGGGCCCCGTGGAGTTGGAGAAGACTCCTGAGAGTCCCTTGGACTGCAAAGAGATCCAACCAGTCCATCCTAAAGGAGATCAGACCTGGGTGTTCATTGGAGGGACTGATGCTGAGGCTGAAACTCCAATACTTTGGCCACCTGATGTGAAGAGCTGATTCACTGGAAAAGACCCTGATGCTGGGAAAAATTGAATGCAGAGGAGAAGGGGACGACAGAGGATGAGATGGCTGGATGGCATTGCTGACTCAATGGACGCGAGTTTGAGAAAGCTGTAGGAGATGGTGAAGGATGGGGAGGCCTGGCGTGCTGCAGTCCATGGGGTCACAAAGAGTCGGATGTGACTGAGCAACTGAACAACAACAAAAAATAAACACATAAGTAAAGAAAAACATTTCTCTTCCATTGTGATTCATCGCAGGATTAAAATGTCAGTGTTTAAGTGTAGGTGATACTTGGCGATCCTTCAAACACTTCCTATGAGAAAATGTCTGGAGGGTCTGTCTCGGTATCAACAAGGGATTGATGAGAAATTCCTATTTTCCAAGTGCCTGTGATGAGGGTCCACTCGGTGGCAGAGGCTCCACGAGAACAAGGGCCCCGTGGAGCTCAGGGCTCCGGGAGAACACCGGGAGCAGGCCCTAGGAGACAGCACATGCCCTGGGCCCAGATGCCAGCTCCAGGGCCCCCCAGGGCAGAGGTCCTGCCTGCCCTGTTTCCTGGAATGCCAGTGGGGCGGGCAGTGGCCCCACCCATGCAGAGGGGAGTGGCCTCCAGAGCAACAGGCGAGACAGCAGTAGCCAGGCTCTCGGCTGCGGAGGGCGTTCGTCACTGGTCACCCCCATTTTTACTTTCCTGGCTAAAAAGTCACAGAGAAACCGCATAGCTGGGCCTTAAAAAATACAGGCGAATTTGTGATGCTGTCTTCATGCAATAGCAAACAGCCCTCCAGAGCCAGAAAACACTCTAAAATTAGGGAGCAGACGGGCAGAATAGGGTGCCCGGGATCAAAGAGAGAGCAGAGTGTTAAAGTGTGAGTCCACGAACGGGCGCCCGGCAGGGCAGGGTCTGGGCATCACTCGACAGCTGGGTGGCCCTGGGGCCGCCACCACTCACTTGGCCTCACTCAACTCCTTGGGTGCTGCGAGGGTCTAATGAAATCAAGAAGGGAAAAGATTTGCTATTTGCCAAGAAGCAGCATGAAGTGATGACAGGAAGGCGTCTCCCCACCCCCTGTGCCTAGACGCCTGCTGCAGCAGGAGCCTGGGGTGGTGCCAGGGGGAGGGGGGCAGTGAGGGAGCAGCTCTTGATCGGTCCACTCCCACCTCTTCCATCAGCCTCATCCCCTCCACAGCGGGCCCTGGATTGAGGCCGGGATGCCCTGTTGAATGGACCAGGTGCAGGGCCGGTGGCCTGTGTGGCGGGAGGACTCAGAGAGGAGCGTCTTGGAGAGAAGAGAAGCCTGATCCAGGTGGAGGGTCCCGGGGGCCGAGCAGAGACGGAGGTGACGGGCGAGAGCTGACAGCTCGGGGGGCAGAGGGGCGGACGGACCATACGAGCGGAACATGGGCGGCCCAGGGTTGAGGAGGGGCCCAGCAGCGGCCCTCCTGGGGCGCCTGCCACGCCCTCCTCCAGGGGGTCTTCCACACCCCAGGACTGAGCGTGCATCTCTCACGCCCCCTGCGTTGACAGGCGGGTTCCTTAACCCTAGTGCCACCTGGGAAGTCCCCACGGATGTATCCAACAGATAAAAGGGAGCTTCTCTGGTTCAAGAGTGGGTATGAGACCCACACCCCATTTATGAGATGCCCCCAAGTCTGCTCCTGCCACTTACCTGCCGGGTGATGGGTTCGAATTATTTGACCTCTCCGAGCCTCTGTTTCATTGTCTGTAAAATGGGGATAACGCTAGAACTTGGTGAAGATAAAGACAAAAGACGTGCCTGACGCAGAGTAAAACCCACATATATCCCCACTACAACGGTGCTTACTATGGGACTCTTTCATGCTCAGGGCCCCCTTAGATTCCTTGGTACCACCCCTGGAGACGGCCAGAGGGCTCGTCACGCAGAGCATCCTCTGGCTGAGGTTCTCACCTCCTGGACCCGGTGAGTCCCTGGGTCGCTTGCTTGGAGCTGCTGCCTTTGCTTGATGGGAGCGGTGCCCGGCGCCACTGTCCCCGTGGTTGTGGTGACACACCCCAGGGGGAGCGGGCGGCAGCCCCCTACTCCTCTCCCCTGCGCCCCAGGTCCCCTCCCCCACTCTCTCACCGCAGGCGGTCACAGCCACAGAGCTCCCAACTTTATGTAATCGGCTCCATTGTCTGCGCCACGCCGGGTGATCTCGGCTAGGAACACGTGTTAACAGACGGGCAAAGTTTTATCAGGAGCCGGCCTCCCTCCCTGCTCGGTCAGATAAGATGCTTACACTTCCTGGGCTCATACTTGGACAGCGGGTCCCGTGGGAACTGATCCCTGGCTAACTGTGTCATCAGCTGCAGGAGGACAGGCCAGCAGGTGAGGACAGTCCTAGGGAGCCCCCCAGACCCGGGTGAGGCCCCTCAGGGACTCTGCTGCCTCCCCTCCTGCCCAGGGGCCCCTGGCGACCCCATCAGCTGTAGGGCAGGGGGAAGGCGCACCTCGGTTCTAGATTCAAAGCGCATCTCCAAAATCGTGGGTTTGTGCAGAGTCATGTCCCTTTTCTGGGTCTTAGCTCGTTATAAAGTAAAAGATCTATCTGCTTCCCAGACAAAGTGAGGTTAAATGGGATTATGAGCATAAATTATCTGGAACCTAGTAAGTAAACAGTTTTCCCCCTTTCCTTCTTACCTGTATTAATTTTCTAGAGCTAGTCTATCCAAGCGGCTTAAAACAGCGGATGTTTGTTCTCTGCAGTTCTGAAGGCGGGAAGTCCAGGATCAAAGTGCTGTCGGGGTTGTGCCCCCTCTGAAGACTCTAGGGAAGCATCCCCCCAGCCTCTTCCAGCTTCTGGCGCTCCCCAGCCACCCTGAGCATCCTCGGCTTGCCGAGGCCTCCCTCCTGCCCCTGCCTCCATTTCACGGGGCTTCCTTCCTCTGTGTCTCTGCGTCCCAGTTTCCCTCTCCTTCCAAGAACACCGGCCATGTTGCGTCCAGACCCATCCTCATCTTAACTTGATTGCGCCTGCAGAGACCCTCTTTCTGAACAAGGTCGCAGGTCCTAGGGATGAGGACTTTAGCACGTCTTTTGGGGAGAAGCAGTTCACCCCAAGCACCACCCCTTGGCCAAGCCCTAAGTCAGGCGGTGAAAACGCTCCTTGTCCTTGGAAGCAGCCTGTGTCACTAAGCTCCCCTGCTCAGAGGTGCACGTGTCCTGCTCTCACACCTTACCGCGGCCTCCAGGAGGAGTGTGCAGTCAGTGGGTGACCCCATCTCACCCCTGCTGCTGCAGCCTGTTCTAAGCCGAGGACGGGTGTGTAAACAAATAACAGCGTGTGCATGAGATGGAGGGCCACGTCAGAGAGATGTGCCTTATGGAAGGGAAGACGCAGTGTCCTTTCCACACTGGGGAGAAGCAAAATCAGGCGCGCTCTCAAGGGACGAGTTGCTGAGCCTGGAAGCACGCAGAGGGTGAGAAGGGCCTCCTGGGCAGAGGGGGCAGACGGGGCAACGGGCTGGAGGAAGGGGTGCTCTTAGCTGTCCTGAGTGGGTGGGCAGCCCTGGGAGGCGGGGTCGAGCCTGAGTGTGTGCTGCGGGGATGGAGCCCTTAGGAGACGTGGCTCGAAGGGCAGCTGGACTGACCCCTAGAAGGACTGGCTAAGGAGCACAGACGATCTTCAGGCACCAGGGAGCTAGAGAAGGCCGTTCAGTTCAGTTCAGCCGCTCAGTCGTGTCTGACTCTTTGTGACTCATGGACTGCAGCACATCAGCCTTCCCTGTCCATCACCAACCCCGGAGCCTACTCAAACTCGTGTCCGTGGAGTCAGTGATGCCATCCAACCATCTCATCCTCTGTCGTCCCCTTCTCCTCTTGCCTTCAATCTTTCCCAGCATCAGTGTCTTTTCCAATGAGTCAGTTCTTCGTATCCAATACTCCAAAGATTGGAGTTTCAGCTTCAGCATCAGTCCATCCAATGAACACCCAGGACTGATCTCCTTTAGGATGGACTGGTTGGATCTCCTTGCAGTCCAAGGGACTCTCAAGAGTCTTTTCCAACACCACAGTTCAAAAGCATCAATTCTTTGGTGGTCAGCTTTCTTCACAGTCCAACTCTCACATCCATACATGACCACAGGAAAAACCATAGCCTTGACTAAACGGACCTTTGTTGGCAAAGTAATGTCTCTGCTTTTGAATATGCTATCTAGCTTGGTCATAGATTTTCTTCCAAGGAGCAAGAGTCTTTTAATTTCATGGCTGCAATCACCATCTGCAGTGATTTTGGAGCTCCCCCAAATAAAGCCTGTCACTGTTTCCATTGTTTCTCCATCTATTCACCATGAAGTTATGGGACCAGATGCCATGATCTTAGTTTTCTGACTGTTGAGTTTAAAGCCAACTTTTTCACTCTCCTCTTTCACTTTCATCAAGAGGTTCTTTAGTTCCTCTTCACTTTCTGCCATAAGGGTGGTGTCATCTGCATATCTGAGGTTATTAATATTTCTCCTGGAAATTTTGATTCCAGCTTGTGCTTATTCCAGCCCAGCGTTTCTCATGATGTACTCTGCATAGAAGTTAAATAAGCAGGGTGACAATAGACAGCCTTGATGTACTCCTTTTCCTATTTGGAACCAGTCTGTTGTTCCATGTCCAGTTCTAACTGTTGCTTCCTGACCTGCATACAGATTTCTCAAGAGGCAGGTTAGGTGGTCTGGTATTCCCATCTCTTTCAGAATGTTCCACAGTTTGTTATGATCCACACAGTCAAAGGCTTTGGTGTAGTTAAAAAAGCAGAAGTAGATGTTTTTCTGGAACTCGTTGTGGAGCAGACGAAATGGTAGAATGAGAACTGCGGGTCAGACGGCTAATCCAGCAACAAGGACATTTTAAGGATTTTGCTGAAGGGAAGAGAAGGCATTTCCATGCAGGCACACAATTGTTGCAGGAATTTTCAAGAGCTAGGAAGTTTGTCAATTAGAAATTTCCCAGTGGGGTCTTCAGCCTAGCTGGGTGTACAGCAGCCATTTCAACTCAGCCTTGCGATCCCGATTCCCTCTTCGTGTTGACAGTGGGGCTGAGACGTGGCCCAGGTTATCCAGGATCTAAGACTCAGATGTGCTCCTTCAAGGAAACAGCAAGGGTGCTCCTATCCCTGGGACCTGGCCCCCTTCTCCTCTGATCAAGGCCCGAGAATCTGCCTGTTTCCACTCACAGCTGCTCCTCTACCCCACTCCCAAATTTTAACTTTTAGAAGTTAAAAGCTTTCCTGTTAGAAACTCCTAGAAATCAGCAACAAGAGGGCTCCAAAAGGCCCAGGCATCCATTTCTGTGGACCGTAAGTAAGTGGAATCATTTATTTCTGTCCTCCAGTTTTGATTAGACCCACCTGTAAATGAGCCAGATATTAAATCCGTGACCTTAAATCTCCATCCTTCTGTGACCCCTCCCTCCCTCCTCTCACCCCAAGAGTGGTCAATTTAGCCCAGGAGAGCACCCACCGGCTGGAAAATCCCATTCTGGGCCTGCCCAGCTCATCTCCCACTGCTGAGTGCCCTGCTGCCTCCTGACAACTTCCCTTTCAACTCTATTTACATTCTGGAAAGTACATAAGATTTCTATCATGTACTTTCCTAATGTCAATTTTCCCATGATGAGAATAAGGCTGTGAACACCCATGTTTTCATAATCCTATTATAGTTCTCCAGGTATTCCCAGCAGCTGAGTGGCACCGTCTCCCTCCCCAGGGTGGTGGGGCTGGTGGGGGAGGGTGGCCCAAGGCCAGTGCCGGGAGCCAGAGCTCATAGGCGTTGCTATTTTCGTTGAATGACCGCTTTCATTACGTTCAGGTGGCCCTTCTCCATGCCTAAATGACTTGATCATGTCTGATTGGAGCCGCCACACCTGCTGGACTACTGCGAAGCCAGAGAAACACCAACATGGCCCCCAGGGAGGGTGGGGAGCGTGGGTCCCCAAGCCCTCGTCTTCCAGGGAGAGGCCCCTCGGCCTGATCCGCTGGACCTCCTGGGCTGGACGCTGGACGAGGGACACGTCTCCTGGTGCTCTAAGGGATTCCAGAGAACTTCAGAAGGAACAGGATGTGCGTGCCCAGGGGTGTGGCAGTGGGACTCGGAAGCCCGTGAGCTTCTGGGTGGGTTGGTGGTGGGCTTTCTCTGGAGGATGTCAGATGCCAGTCACTGGAGTTTTGCGATCAATCCAGTTTAACCAGGAGGCCTCCAGCAGTGAGCTGGCCTGGGCCTCTTCCTCTGCCTCTCACCCTCAGTAAGTAGCTGCTGGGTGAATGAGTGAATGAACAAACGCGTAGTGTTTGAATACCCTTCAGTCTATCCCAGAGGAGATGTCTTCACTCAAAGTGAAGCCGCAAAGTCTATATGAAAGGGGACAAGTTTGGAGGTCACAATCCCATCTCTCCCGTGTTGCTATTTCGTTGAATGACCGCTTTCATTACGTTCAGGTGGCCCTTCTCCATGCCTAAATGACTTGATCATGTCTGATTGGAGCCGCCACACCTGCTGGACTACTGCGAAGCCAGAGAAACACCAACATGGCCCCCAGGGAGGGTGGGGAGCGTGGGTCCCCAAGCCCTCGTCTTCCAGGGAGAGGCCCCTCGGCCTGATCCGCTGGACCTCCTGGGCTGGACGCTGGACGAGGGACACGTCTCCTGGTGCTCTAAGGGATTCCAGAGAACTTCAGAAGGAACAGGATGTGCGTGCCCAGGGGTGTGGCAGTGGGACTCGGAAGCCCGTGAGCTTCTGGGTGGGTTGGTGGTGGGCTTTCTCTGGAGGATGTCAGATGCCAGTCACTGGAGTTTTGCGATCAATCCAGTTTAACCAGGAGGCCTCCAGCAGTGAGCTGGCCTGGGCCTCTTCCTCTGCCTCTCACCCTCAGTAAGTAGCTGCTGGGTGAATGAGTGAATGAACAAACGCGTAGTGTTTGAATACCCTTCAGTCTATCCCAGAGGAGATGTCTTCACTCAAAGTGAAGCCGCAAAGTCTATATGAAAGGGGACAAGTTTGGAGGTCACAATCCCATCTCTCCCGCCTTTAACCCTTTCTAAGCCTGGGATTGGCAAAACTAAAGAGCCTGATAGTTTTGCAGGCTGAAAGGTAAAATCAAAGATATTATCTGGATGCTTATATGGCCATTTAAAATGTAATCCTTTCAAAATAGAAAAACGCTTCTTAGCAGGTGGCCCATACAGGAACAGATGACGGCCAGGATTTAACCCTGGGGCCACGGTTTGACAAGTGCTGCTCCTTGTTTCTTTAACTGCCCATCGTGACCAGGACTTGTCTTGGGGGTGACTGGAGTCAGTCCATGCACCAGAGGTACGGCGTCTGGCACCAGTTAACACATGGTCACGACCCAATCCTAAATGCCATGTGGTGTGGAAGGCTTCTCAGGTATCAGGCACTGCTCTGTGAAGACGGACTCCTCTGACCCTATGAGTCAGTGGCTTCTATTACGATCTCTGTCTCACAGAAGAGGAAACTGAGGCTCGAGTGGTACTTCCACTTGCCCAAGGCAGAGCTGGAATCTGAACCCAGGTAGTTGAGCTCCAGAGTATGCGCTCTTAACTGCTATAGTCAGCCACTCTAGGAGTCCTTGTTGCTGCTACTGAAGCATCCTCCAGCCTCCTAAAGCCATCTCCAGGGAGCCAGCACATGGGTCCTCTTCAGTGAATGGCACACCAGCTCCCCTGTTTGTCTCTGGCATGTAGCGTTTCTTTCGTTGGACCACTGACTGGCTGCCTGAGTTACAACCGCTTGGGTCTGTTGGTTTGACATCTCTGAGCACAGGCTCAGGGAAGGAGAGGCTGGGAAGGGAAGGAGGCCTGGGGATGGCTGAGCCAAGGAGGAGAGGCATCCGGCATGTGACATGCACGCACGCATGCCAAGTCGCTTGGTCGTGTCCAACTCTTTGTGACCCTATGGACTGTGGCCTGCCAGGCTCCTCTGGCCACGGGACTCCCCATGCGTGAATATTGGAGTGGCTTACCATGCCCTCCTCCAGGGGATCTTCCTGACTCAGGAGTGGAACCCGCTCCTCTTCCGTGTTCTGCATTAGCAAGCGGGTTCTTTGCCGCTGGCACCACCTGGGAAGCCCGCCAGTATATAGACACGCAGGCAGAGCAGCCCGTGTCTGATCGCTTTTGGAGCCCGAACTGGTTTCTCAAGTCCTGAAAAGAAAAAACGATAGGATATGGGGGTGAGGTGGGAGCAAGGACAGAAACTAGAGGGAAATCTTCTAAAAACTGAAATTCCCATCTAATTCGTGGCCTGGTTTCATCTTGGAAGCAGGAGAATGGACAGAGTGACCTCTCAGGGCTGCATGCTGCCTCCCTGTTGAGCTGGGGAGTGTGTGACCCATCGAGGGAACTACTTCTTAGGGGCAAATGTTCTCTTTACAGTTTGGGTGTTCAAAACCCACTTTTAAATATTTTTTAAAAATAGACTGAGTTTGGAGATAAGGGTCTGAGAGGACTTACAAAAGTTCTCATCATCTGGGCTAGTCTGAAAAAGGTTTAGCTTATGATGTTGCTGTTATGAAATGAATGTTTCTGTCTTCACCAAAATTCAAATGTTGCCATTTAACCTACAGTGTGATGGTGTTAGAGGGTGGTGCTTTGGGGAGGTCATTAGTTCCTGAGGATGGAGCCCCCGTGAATGGGAGTAACACCCTAATAAAAGAGACCCAGGAGAGCTCCTTCACCCTTTCAAGGACAAAGAGAGAAGATGTCTGTTTACGAAGCTGGATGAGGGCCCTCACTAGTCACTGAATGCGTCAGTACCTTGATCTTGAATCTCCCAGGCTCCAGAACCGTGAAAAATAAATTTCTGTTGTTTGTAAGCCATTCAGTCTATGATGTTCTTTTATAGCAGCCTGAACTGCCTGGGACAGAAATAGAGTCATTAACATCTTTAAATCTAATCAGGTTGGAGAGTCAATTCCAAAACCCCAGAATGAATTCAGAAATGGCGTGTTAAAGTCCTCTTCCTCTAGAACCATTCTTGGTACCAAAATCTGTGTTAGTCAAGGTTCCCCAGAGAAACAGAATGTGTGTGTGTGCACATAGGCACGTGTGTGTGTGTGCACGTGTGTGTGTGCACGTGTGTGTGCGCATGCGTGTGTGTGCATATGCACCTGTGTGTGCGCATATGTACGTGTGTGTGCGCATATGCACGTGTGTGCACGTGTGTGTGCACATGTGTGTGCACGTGTGTGTGCACGCATATGCACCTGTGTGTGCGTGCGCATATGTACGTGTGTGTGTGCGCGCATAGGCACGTGTGTGTGTGCGCATATGCACGTGTGTGTGTGTGTGCGCATAGGCACGTGTGTGTGTGCATATGCACGTGTGTGTGTGTGAATATGCACGTGTGTGTGTGCGCATAGGCCCGTGTGTGTGCGCATAGGCCCGTGTGTGTGTGTGTGTGTGAATATG
Organism: Aepyceros melampus; assembly: GCA_006408695.1. Lineage (NCBI taxonomy): Eukaryota > Metazoa > Chordata > Mammalia > Artiodactyla > Bovidae > Aepyceros > Aepyceros melampus. The sequence goes on from SJXQ01002628.1 coordinate 106,221, forward strand.
CACGTGTGTGTGTGTGCGCATAGGCCCGTGTGTGTGTGCGCGCGCATAGGCCCGTGTGTGTGTGTGCGCACATAGGCACGTGTGTGTGTGTGCGCATAGGCCCGTGTGTGTGTGT
>SJXQ01002628.1:114553-133074 GCA_006408695.1 Aepyceros melampus
AACTCACCCAGAGCTGGCCTGGGGCAACGTCAGCAGCTGTCCCAGACCTGTCTGGTTCCCAAGGCGGCTGCTAAAGCCTCTGGTGCTTAGTCACTCAGTCGTGTCCGACTCTGCAACCCCATGGATGTAGCCCGCCAGGCTCTTCCGTCCACGGGATTTTTCAGACAAGAATACTGGAGCGGGTTGCCATTTCTTCCTCCAGGGGATCTTCCCAATCCAGGGATCGAACACACATGCCCTGTGTCTCCTGCATTACAGGCAGATTCTCTACCCGCGGAGCCATCAGGGAAGCCCCTGGGCACTGGTGGTCCCCGGCAATATCCACAGCTTCCCATCCGTGCTCTTCAGATCACCTTGCCCTCTCCTGCCCCTCTCAGCGTCACCATTGCCCTGAGAAGTAAGCACCATAAACCCCCTTCTCAGGCCCGGCCGGAGGGGGAGAGGAGCTTGCCCTCTGTGTCAGTGGGAGAGTGAGAACTAAACCTGGGTTTAGGGTTCAGGGTCTGCAGCTGTTCCCTTTTACTTTAGCCCCTCCTCGGGTTCCCCATGGTTGGCCACAGTCAGCCCTGACCTGGTGGCCTGGCCCAGAGAGGCCACCGCAGGGACGGGTACGGCTGCGCGGGCATCTCACGCGCATCCTGCAGCCCGTCACATCTCGTCCCTCTTTCCTCTCAGCCTTTCTTTGGCTGCTGGACAGACCCAGGGATAAGAAACGATGATTCCCCTCACCCACCCGTAAGGACACTGAGAAAGTGCTAGAGGGTGAACAGCAGGCCGCCAGAGGAAAGGCCTTTGGAGGAAAGACAGTGGGAGGCGCGAGCTCTGTTCTCTCATCCTCATCGCTTGCTGATTGTCCCTGTGACCTCTGCCAAGGCCCTTCCCTTCTCTGTGCCTCAGTTTATCATCTATACAACAAAAAGCTTTCGATTCAAGGTCATAAAAGCCTCTCCCTGTGCTACTCTGTGATGAGGAACTAAGGTTTGGGTATCCAACTTGGTGTAGCTGAACCCACTGATTAATGTGGTTACTTGCTCGTTTATCTGCTTGTTCACTTCTCTTTTTTTCGTGAAGAACCTACTGAGTACAAACTTTGTGTAGCATAGTAGTGGGACGTGTTAGCAGAATAACTATTGGAACGAAGCACTTTAAACCTCAGTGACTGTTAGTTTTAATGATTTCTGTGTTTATTATGTTGTCGTTCTTGTTCAGGCACCCAGTTGTGTCCAACTCTTCACAGCCCCACGGACTGCAGCGTGCCAGGCCTGCCTGTCCTTCACCATGTTCTGAAGTTTGCCCAAGTCCATGTCCATTGCATCAGTGATGCCATCCAGCCATCTTATTCTCTGATGCCCTCTTCTCCTTCTGCCTGCAATCTTTCCCAGCATCAGGGACTTTTCCAGTGAGTCAGCTGTTTGCATCAGATGACCAAAATACTGGAGATTCAGCTTCAGCTTCAGTCCTTCCAATGAGTATTCAGGGTTAATTTCCCTTACGATTGACTGGTTTGCTCTCCTTGATGTCTGAGGGACTCTCAGCAGACTTCTCCAGCACCACAGTTCAAAGGCATCAATTCTTTGGCAGTCTGCCTTCTTTACAGTCCAGTTCTCACAACCATACGTGACCACTGGGAAGACCATATCCTTGACTATACAGACCTCTGTCAGCAAAGCAACGCCTCTGCTTTTCAACAGACTCTCTTTGTCATAGGTTTGTTTTTATTACATATAATATATTTATTATAAAGTTATTTTTATAATTAGTGGGCTTTTCTCATAGCTCAGCTGTTAAAGAATCCACGTGCAATGCAAGAGACGATGGTTTGATTCCTGGACCAGGAAGATCCTCTGGAGAAAGGATAGGCTACCCACTCCAGTATTCTTGGGCTTCCCTGGTGGCTCAGCTGGTAAAGAATCTGCCTGCAATGCGGGAGACCCGGGTTCAATCCCTGGGTTGGGAAGACCCCCTGGAGAAGGGAATGGCAACCCACTCCAGTATTCTAGTCTTTTATAGTTAACACAATAGCATTCCATTTCTCACTCATGTCACTGTCTGTAGGGGGCTGTAGAGGGACATTCCATACCATCTGGCCGTGCAGATAGCCAGATTTTCCCATCTCTCGGCTTCATCCTCCTCTGTATCCATCAGGCAGCTGACACAGAGAGAGGATGTGGGGCTGGCACAGGAGATTTCTAGGGGCCCGTCCTGGAAGCCATATTCCTCGGCCAGGTTTTAGTCACATGACCCTACCAAACTGCAAGAGAGGCTGGGAAATGTAGTCTGGCTGAGTCTCTGGGAGGAAAAGGAAACATGATTTGGGGAGCACATAAGACAGAGCAGGCAGGCACTGTGTGCAGGCGAGGCAAGGACGACTTCAGGGTGAACCTGGGCGACGGAGCCTGGGGCGAGCTGGTCCAGACGGAGGCTTGGTCGGCAGGCCCAGCATCAGCTTCCTGCAGCAGCCCAGGGCTTGGCCCTGCCCTCAGCCCAGGGCATGCTGCCTAATGGACCATTTCCCCGCTCGCATCACCTTGCCTTGCCTGCATCTCCGAGGCAAGAGGAATGAATGAGCAAGCTCTGCCCTTCTCTGGCCTCAGTGTCTCCTATCCACAAACTGGGAAGAAAAATGACCCACCCTGGCTCTCCAGACCCTCCAGAGAATCCATCAGAGAGGCATCAGGTGTCTTCAAAGCGCCACAGAACAGCTTTCCGAAGCCTTCTTATTAATAGTAGAACTACATCATTATCAATAATGAAACACAAATTAATAATAAATAAACAAACTAATGATAAATAATACATATGTCATGAATAATACATTAATACTACAAGGCTTTTGAGCATCTATTGCCTCTGACAGAGGGGAATTTGATTAGCTGGCTGGAGATCACAGAGGGGGAGTGTTTCAGAAGAGTCTGGGAGGTTTGGGAAGCTGCTGGACACCAAAAGTGGCAGGCACATCTCCCTGCAAAGGTGTGAAATGTTTAAGGTCCCTGGTGGCCCAGAACTGAGCTGACTTTCTGCTGGGGAGGCGAGAACCAGGAGCCTGAGGGTGGGGCCTTCCCGTCTAGATGTCTTCCCAGGGTTCAAATTTAGAGTGTAAATTCATAATCAAGTAAGACCAAAAAAAAAAAAAAAAAATCTTGCTGCCTCAACAGAATTGATGTTTGGCCAAGGTGAGGCTAACTGAAGATTCTGTAGACTTTATTTCCTCATCCATGGATTCATCCATCCATCCATTCACCCAGTAAGTATGTCTTCAGTGCCAACAGCCTGGCCAGTGAGAAGTTACTGAGTCATGCTTTTGGAGCTCATCCTCCAGGAGCTCATAGTTAGTTCAATGGTGGCAGACGGACTGGCAAAAAGGAAAAAAAAAAAGGTGACCCCATGTAACGTGTTAGGGTTATTTTTGATGCCATGAGAAGGGCACTTACCCATGATTTGGGGGTTCAAGGTGCAAGGTAGGTGAAGTTAGGGTGTATGTTGGGCAGCCTCTAGGGAAAATGGTGTCTAAGCTAAGATCTGAAGGGTTTATTGATGTGATGGGGGTAAAGTGATGGTAGGTATTCCAGGCAAAAGGACGGTGGGTGCCAGGACCCAGCAGCCAGACAAAGCATATTTCAGAAGCTCTAAGTAGTTCAGAATGACTGAGACTCAGCTTGGAAAAAGGCAGAGGGGCAAGAGATGAGCTGGAGGGAAGCAGGCTCTGAGTGAGGGGGAGGGGCTTTGGACTAAACTCTAAAGGCAACGAGCAGACGAGGAAGGACTCGGATCATAAGTGTGGCGTCAGCTCACTGGGCGGCAGCGCAGTCCGCAGGGCTCCGGGCTCCGCCGTCCACCAAGCCCTGAGCTGAGCACCGCACACGTGTTAGGTCACCCATTACTTCATGCCTGCAGCCCCCGGCCGAAACACTGATCGCACACCAAATATCCTACAGGGACGCGCGCCAGGCCCCTGACCTTGAGAAACTGCCGGCCTGATGGCAGAGACATTCACAAAGAACCCTGTGTTATACTACAGCGCGATGTGGACCGGCTGTGTCTGAGCTGTTCACAGGGGGCTGTGTTTTCAGACAAGGGCTCCCCCCATGTTCTTAGATGAGGGAGTGTCAGACTCCTGGAAATCAAGGATGGGGTGACTGTGGCATCGAACCTGGAAGGATGTGTTCAAATTTCCCCAGGTGCACTGAGAGCAAAAGGGCAACCTGGGAAGAGGAATGGCATGGGCTAAAAGAAGAACCTGAGAACATCTGGGAGGGCTGGGGCATGGATTGCGCACAGTGAGAGACTGATTGAGTTGGAGAGGCTGAGAGAGGCCAGATCATTAGCGGCCCGGTTGGCCATGACAGAAGCTGAACTTGATCCTGAATTGGAAGGCAATGGGGTGGGGAAATTGCATGACATTAACCAGAGAGGTGGCGTCACCACATATGCATCTGAGAAATATCATGGAGACTCCAGTGTGATGGAGGCATCAGAGGGACAGGGCTGGAGACTAGGGACCAGCAAGGGGGCCGTGCAGGGCCCTGGAGGGACGTTTGAGGGCCCACACCAAGGCAGGATCGGCGGAGGGCAGACACACTTCTGAGAGCCATTGGAGAGAAAGAATTGATCCACCTCAGAGACAAATGAGCTATTAACCTTTGCTCTTTGTTCAGAAGCTTTCTTTCCTTAAAAGGCCCCCTCCACCCTCTGTCCCACCTTTGTTTCTGCTGCCAAGGAGGTGAGGGCTGACAGCACCTGTTAGCCCAGCAGGGGAGGGTGTATTTCACACAACCCTCAGCACCTGCGTGGAAGATATGGCTGCAGTAATTGGTCTGTTGCCGTAATATTTATTATGGCAGGAATTACACGACTGCAGCGTCCGGGGGGGCTGTTACTGGTGCCACTCTCTGGTGTTCGTCTTCATGAGACAGGGTGACCTCTTTTCTTCATGGGTGGTGGTGCGTGGAGCTCCTGTTACCACATGGAGATAAACCCCAGCCCTGCAGAAAAGGGAGGGTGGTGTGAGCAATCCTGTGGGCCTGACTTCCACGTCCTCTCTGAAGGTGGAGCGGCTGCCACCACCCAGCTGTCTGCCTGCCCCAGGTCAAGTCTCGATGTGGTCCAAGCTGGTTCTCCAGGGAAGAAGTGTCCTCAGAGTTCTCGGCACCACGTCTACGCTCCCAGACACAGAAGAGGGTGGAACACCGTCTCTGTCCTCACAGGACGTCTAGTCTGATGGCAGAAACTGCCCCTCCCTCTGGTAGAAAGATGGTGTTCTCTTGCTGTTGACTCTTCTCCAGTTACTTTGAATCAACAAGTGTGGACTTGGGTGATACAAGGTAGGAACTTCTGGGCCAAGGGAGCTGCCCAGAGCTTGGTTCAGAGGACGGTGCGTCAGGAGTGGGAAGGGACAGAGTCACCCACCCAGCCTCAGGTCGCTCACAGTCCCAGAAGAGGTCTCAGATCCGTCATCCAGCCTTCCTGGAACCTTCCGCTGGCTTTGAGCTTGAAAATGGCCTCGACGGTCAGTCACCTGCCTGCTCCGATGTGGAAGCGCTGCGCCCTGCAGTGGTGTACGGCCCCACTGCACGGCAAGGAAGATCTTCTGAGTGCTTCTGGGCACCTCATCCCTCTACCCACTCCTGTTCTCAGCTTCTCCACTTGGAAGAAAGGGACAGGGCCTCCCAGGGGATGGGGCAAGAGTGGTGGATCAGATCAAAGGACCTTCTTGCCAAGCCTGGTTCTGTGTGAGCGTGAGAAAGTCATTCTGTATCTCTGAGCCTCAGTCTCCTTAACTCCACACTGGGGATATTATTCCCCAGGGTTGAGATGGTAATCAATGAGCTAGTAATTATAGATATCCTTTGAAAGCAGCCAGATACCACATGTTCATTTGCTTAGGTTTTTTCATTCATTTAATGCATATTTATTGAGCTTCTATTAATACTTATACTATTAAGTGCCAGGAACTGTTCTAATTTCTAAGGGATAAAGTAGTGATTAAAAACCACAAACCCCAGGATTTCTGGTTATGGTGAAATGGAGTCAAGCCCAGCATCTTTTTATTTTCCATTAATTTAGCTATGAGACCTAGACAGAATGTGTGGATATCTACTTGAAAAATCTGAAACATAGACAGTAGCAGGCACTTTGGGGAAGAACACCAGAATTCAAGGTACTACTGAATAATTAATATAAATAAGACCTACAGTCTCACAAAGTAATACTTAAAATGTTCAAGATACAAACTAAAAATCACATGACATAATGACATAAAAGAACTGCAAAAGTCTCAACTTACAGGAGAAAAGATGATTAATAGACTCCAATGATGAGATTGACACCTATGCTGGAATTAACTTACAAGGGCTTTGAGGTAACAAAAATACTTGAACAAACAATCACAAATCATCTTGAAACAAATGACACAAATTTCCATAAAGAAATGAAGGATATAAAGAAGAGCCAAATAGAAATTTTAGAAATGAAAAATACAATAACTGCAATTTAAAGACTCACTGGATAGACTCAGTAACAGGATAGGGCAGAGAGGAAAAAGTCAGCAGCCTTGAAATAGATCATTAGGAATGATCCAATCTGAACAACAGGAAAAAGAAAAAGGATTGAGACACGAACACACACACACACACACGAAGCTTCTGCTCAGAGACACACACACACACACACGAAGCCTCTGCTCGCACGGAGCTTGCAGCCCAGGTGGGTACTGGATGTGGGGCTGAGGGTAAGATGTCAGCAGAAAATAAACAAATATATATATATCCGGTAGTCATAAATATTTTAAAAAGAGAAGCACAGGGTAGAGAGTTAGAGAATGACAAGGATACAATTTTATATAGACAGGATGATTAGAAAAGGATTCTCCACGGCAGGGGCACTTGAGCAGAGGAAACATTGAGGTCTTGAGCCACGTGAGCATCTGGGGAGAGATTGTTCTGAGAGGTGGGAGCAGCAGGGGCAAAGACCCTGGGGTAGGGATGAGCTTGGAGGAGTCAGGGATCAGCAGGTTTCACTGTGTGTGGAGTGAAGGAGGCAGAAGGGGAGGGGAAATGGAATCAGAGGGAGGGGCAGGGGTGGAGGTGGGCACAGAGAGGCCAGCTGGGATGCACGGCAATAGGCCAGCAGCTTCCCCAGGGGCTCAGCAGTAAAGAGCCCTCTAGCAATGCAGGAGCCGTGGGAGACACGGATTCGATCCCTGGGTCGTGAAGATCCCCTGGAGGAGGCCACGGCGACCCACTCCAGTATTCTTGCCTGGAGAATCCCATGGACAGAGGAGCTGGAGGGCTCCATGGGATTGCAAAGAGTCAGGCATGACTGAAGTGGCTTAGCACGCACGCACACAACCCGTCTGCTGCAAGGTGCCTGGTTACCTGGGCTGACGGCAGGCGGCAGGAGAAGAGAGGGAGGCAGGACCCCAGCTCAGAACAGCGTTCCAGGAGAGGCAGGACCCTGTTCAGTCGCAGCAGCAGCTCTGGCCCCGGCCCTGAGCCTGCCAGCTCCCGCAGTCGCCTTGCCTAGATGGCGCCCACGTTCCTGCTCCAGGGCCCTGCAGGCCCAACAAGTGCTGCTGGGCCTGGATTCTGCAGCCTCTACCCGTGGCTCCCGCTGCCTGTGGTCTTTGCTCTACCCTCTGGGCTGTCTGTTGACTCCCTTGTTATGTCTCGTATCCTACCATCCCCGACGGGACGGCCACTCACCAAGAGGGGCTTCCTGCCCGACCTCTCTGAGGAGCTCTAGAGGGTGCTCTCAGATGACATCAACATCAGTCCAAGCAGGTGTGGCCAAAGAGGCAGGTTCAGAGGGCATCTGGGGTCACGGCCCCTTGGGCTGGGGCTGCCCCGGACCACAGGGATGAGGCGCTTCTGAGAAGGCCCTCCTGGGGACAGCACCTGCTCTCATTACGGAACAGTCTAGAGGGTGGGCAGAATTAATTCATTTCTTCTTTCAACACATACGCAGGTCTGGGCACTGTTCTCGCCATACAGGTGTCACAGATAGAGACAGCTGGCCCTGCGCATGGAGAACATACGATGAACACACCATCGCAGGAACCTCAAGTGTCCTAAGTGGTCGGAAGGGAGGGGTGATCGGGGGGACTGTGATAACCTGGGGAGTCAAGGAGAGCTTTCTTGCGGAAGTGAGACCTGTAACTCCTTGAAGGATGAGCAAGAGCGAGGCCTGTGCTGGGCCTGGAGGAGTCAGAGTCCACACTTGATGAAGAGCAGGCACAGTAGGGCCTGGCTGGGCTGCGAGATCCGGGCCTGGGCCAGCTCACCTCCCTTTCCATGGCCCGGCCTCCTTTCTAAGGAGCAGTGGGAAGCTCTGGAGGCCCTTTCCAAGGCCAGGGAGCACGCTTTAAAGAAAGCATACTGGCTGTTGCTGGTGGAGGAGGACTGAAGGGCATCCATGGATGCAGGAAGCCAAGACAAATCCTGATCTCACAAGTTACGTCTCAAGTGGCACCAACATCCAGCAAACATTCATGAAGAAGCAAGGGCTGGGGAGGAGTCAGCGTTTCCTCTCACTAGTCCCTGCAGCTGGGAGGGATGGATTGCCTTATGACTGAAACAGGTGGAGAGGTTTAGTGATTTAGCCCTTGCCATGGTAGGCTTGTAACTATGGTGACCAACTTGTTGTGGTTTGCTGGGGACTTTTTAGTTTTAGCATTGAAAGCACTTGTCCCAGGAAACCCCTCGGTCCTGGGCAGACTGATATAATCACCCTGATGTAATTCATGCCTCTTTTCACTAAATCACGGCGGGCCTGTGCCCCACCCACGGAAGCCCTCCCTGACTGCCCTCTACCCTTGAGGCCAGACATGAGCTGGCCATCTGGATACATCCCCCACCCCGAGTTGGGAAAAGGGAGGGGCGCAATGCTGGGATGTCTCCAGGGGGGTTTCCGGATAGAGGAGCCATTTGTCACCACCTCATTGGGAGGGTGCCTGATTCCTAAATATTGCCTGCGATTTTGCTAAATGTGTCTTAGCGGGAACGGCGTAAATGCTGTCAGAGATAGAGGGGGAGAGTGATGGTCCCGATCGGGATAATGACCTGCTTAGTTAAGATGAATCCATTTCCACTTCTGATCCTGCTTCTCGATACCCGTGCTTGGTGGGGGCCGGGGGTGGGGTGTGGGAGCTCATGCAGCAAGGCTGATTGGTGGCAAGTTTAATGCTGAGAAAGACAGAGCTCCGTCTTTAGCTGCTTCATGGACAAGTTCACATCTCAGAGAGATGGAGATGCGTCGTATATGCAATGATGGTGTCAAGATTTGAGCTCAGTGAACATCTGACATGGGACTGATCAGAGCTGGAAGACCCAAAAATACAGTTCACCCCTCATTTTGCAGATGAGAAAAAACAGGCCCAGAGAGACAGGCGGCTCACTTGAGGTCCCAGAGCCAGCAGGCCTCACAGCTGAACCCACAGTTCATCTCTCGCGCTTGTTCCGCTGGATCCGCTGCCTCCTGGCGGCTGCGTGGACCCATCTTTCCCATCCCTGCCCTTCCCACCCGTCCAGGAGCTTGATTCAGCGATCCTGGCAGAAGAGGGCTCTTTTTTCACCTATGCATGATTTTATTTCTTTTTTAGTTTAAAAAAATTATTGAAGTATAGTTGATTTATGACGTTGTGTTTATTTTCTGCTGTACAGCAAAGTGACTCAGCCACACACACACACACACACACACACACACACTCCTCCGTGTTCTTTTCCATTCTGGTCTGTCACAGGGTGTTGAATGCAGTTCCCTGGGCTGCACAGTAGGTCCTTCTTGCTTATCCATCCCGTCTGCAATAGCTTGCTTCTGCTCATCTCTAATTCCCACCCCGCCCCTTGCCCGCCCCCTGCGGCCACAAGTCTGTTCTCTGCACAGAGCGGGGCTCCTGGGGACTCCTCTCTTCAGCCTGCCTTCTGCTTCGTGGGGAGGACTCCTTGTGGGTCTCCTGGCTCTGACTGCAGTCCGGATGGGACACCTGGCTGAGAGGGTCAGCCCTGAACCTTCTCCCACTCTCTGACTAGCTTCCAAATGTCAGATCCCACTCTTCCCACTTCCATCCAGAGACTGCCCTTCTTGGACAGTGGGGACCGGGAGGGAACAGGGATCTGCTGGAGGCTCAGGGGTGCCCCGCTGTGGGCGGTGCTCATGAGCAAACTCCTAAAACATGCTTCACCGTGCGGGACATCCACATTACACGTGGGGAAACTGGGGCCTTAGCAACCACATAACCTGCCTGGTGACGATTGAGGCGTGGGGTGAGTGACGTGAACCAGACAACTGACTTCAAACTTGCTCAAAGTCTGTGGGTTCAGTTCAGTCGCTCAGTCCTGTCCGACTCGTTCGACCCCATGAATCGCAGCATGCCAGGCCTCCCTGTCCATCACCAACTCCTGGAGTTCACTCAGACTCACGTCTATTGAGTCCATGATGCCATCCAGCCATCTCATCCTCGGTTGTCCCCTTCTCCTCCTGCCCCCAATCCCTCCCAGCATCAGGGTCTTTTCCAATGAGTCAACTCTTCGCATGAGGTGGCCAAAGGACTGGAGCCTCAGCTTTATCATCATTCCTTCCAAAGAAATCCCAGGGTTGATCTCCTTCAGAATGGACTGGTTGGATCTCCTTGCAGTCCAAGGGACTCTCTAGAGTCTTCTCCACCACAGTTCAAAAGCATCAATTCTTTGGCGCTCAGCCTTCTTCACAGTCCAACTCTCACATCCATAAGTGCAGGCGGCTGCGAGCAGGCTCACTAAGCACGGCCGAGAGGAGCTACCCCACGTCCGAGGTCAGGGGCAGCAGCCTAGAGTGCCAGGCTGCGACGGTGCAGGAACGGCCGAGAGGAGCTACCCTGCGTCCAAGGTCAGGGGCGGCCAGGAGAGCCACCTCGTGCCTGAGGCCAAGTCTGTGGGTAGGAGAAGCAAAGGAAGTGGGGGAGGGTGTTTTCAGAAAAAGAACGAAAGCAAGCTCTTCAGAAGGTGATGAAAACCTGTGAAATAGGAGCTGAAGGAACATTCGCTGGACCTAGAGGAGAACTTTCGCTGTGGTTTTCTTTTGCAAAAAAAAACTCCTTGGTCATGAACTGCTGCTCTTTCCTCTCCAGCGTGTGTCTGTTTGGGAAGGTGAGTCTCACCTGTGACCCAGGTGTTGACGGGTAATGCAATCCCCGCCTGGTACATAGGTCAGAAAGTCACCTTGCCACCTGCTCTTCCCTCCCTTCCCAGCCCTTGATCCTGACTCCAGAGCCAACAGTTAGAGCCCACGCATTGCCTGAGGCTTGTCCTGGCCTTGGCTAGGAAAGCTCAAGACAGCCCAGCTTCGTGGTAAGGCTCTCAAGCCTGGAGGGAACGGGGCCCCATCCGTCGCTGGGCCTGCCCCCATCCCAGACCACTGTGTCTGCAGTCTCCATCTCTCCCTGGTCATCTTCCCCAACCTGAGAGCCAGGCTTCTGCAGGAGATGCAGTCGACACAACAGCCAATCACAGGCGAGCCCCAGAATCTCCACGTGACCTGCAAGTTTCATGACCACTCTGGGCAGTAGCAAAGGAAAGACTGGCCTCAGAGTCAGTCAGATCTGGGTCCAAATCCCAGCTTTGCTGCTTACCTGGCAGCAGTACTGAGCTGGGCCCTTCATCCCTCTGACCTGCCATTCTTCCTTTGAGGCAGAGGAGTAGTATTCACTGGGTGGTGTGAGGACCGAGATTGCCTGCCCAGAAGGAAGCTCAAAAAGCAGCACTCATACACTTATTTCAATACTCCACTGATATTAATGAAACTCACTTTCCAGAAGGAGAGGCAGATGTGCAAACAGACAGTCCCCCTCCCATGTGACACACGCAGGAACCGCAGCATCTTACAAGGAAGGCACAGGCAGGCTGCTGCAGGAGCCTGCGAAAAACTGCAAGGGACATTTCGGGAAATCCAGAAAGTGCCATGTGCCCAGGGAAGGAGGTTTTAATCCTTAGAACTGAGACCTCCTGCCTCTTCTGTGGACTGGCCCTACCCCTCCTCTGCCCCAGCTGCTCTCAGGGGGTCCAAGAAGAGGAGGGTGCTCAGCTGGGAGCGATTCACTCCCATCCCCCACCCTCTGTGACTTCATGGAAGGAAACTTCAGGAGTGGGAGCCACAGTCACTTCCTGAGGGCAGCGTTTGGTAGTGTTTGCTCAAGAGGACTCTGGCAGGGCAGGGACTCGGGGTCCGCAGGGGGAGTAATCGCCTCCTTAAATCCAGCACCCTAGGCACCTCACCTGCCCCACCCTCATCCTGGTCCTGTGAGACGCTCAGTCACGAATGGGCTTCAGAGGACACAAAGGTACAGAAAGGTTGCCACCACTGCCTGTTTGGCGAATCAAAAGCACACTCCAATCTCAGGGCCTTTGCACGTGTGACGGTTCTGTCTGCAGCGTTCGCTCCCTAGAATCACACGTGGCTCACACTTCGCTTTACTCTGGCCCTTTCAAAAAGGCCTGCTGGGTTGCACCCTGTCCAGATCAACCCTTCTCCCATTACTCTCTTTTGCTCTACCCTGATTCTCTTTCCTTCATTACGCTCATTACGTATTACATCACGTTACGCCGGGCACGTTTCCCACCATTTGTCCCTTTGGCTGTTGTCTCTTCTGCCGGAACGTCAGCAGGACGTGCCTGTTCTCATTATTGTGTCCCTAGTGTCTGGCACGGTACCAGGAAGTGAACGTTGTGCAGTCTCTAAGTCATGTCCGACTCTTGGCAACCCATGGACGGCAGCACTCCAGGCTTCCCTGTCTTTCACTATTTCCCAGGGTTTGCTCTAATGTCCCTTGAGTCAGTGATGCCATCCAACCATCTCTTCCCCATCTCATCTCATCCTCTCCTGGGATCAGAGCCAGGAGACCCACGAGGAGTCCTCTCCATGAAGCTGAGGACAGGCTGAAGAGAGGAGCCCCCAAGAGCCCCGCTCTGTGCAGAGAACAGACTTGTGGCTGCTGGGCGGCGAGGGCGGGGAAGGGAGGGAATTTGGGATTAGCAGAGGCGAGCTACTGCAGACGGGATGGATAAGCAAGAAGGACCTACTGTGCAGCCCAGGGAACTACATTCAACACCCTGTGATGGACCAGAATGGAAAAGAACATGGAGGAGAATGTGTGTGTGTGTGTGTGTCTGTGTGTGTGACTGAATGACTTTCCTGTACAGCAAAAATGAGAGGAATGAGTCGCCTCCTACTCCCGCCTTCAATCTTTCCCAGCATCAGGGTCTTTTCCTGATGAGCTGGCTCTTTGCATCAGGTGGCCAAAGTATTGGAGCTTCAGCTTCAGCATCAGTCCTTCTCATGAATATTCAAGACTGATCTCCTTTAGGATTGACTGGAAGTAAATAGACTCTCAATAAAAACCAGAGTTTCCACCATTTCCTCCAATGCCCACTGGACTCACACCGTGATTCCCTCAGGGCTCGCATGGAAATGGTGACCTTGCAAGTTGACACCCCCAGCAGCTGCCTCACACGCATATACCATCTGTGCCCACCTTGGGCTGGCTGGCAGATTTATGCATCTGAGAACCTGTCCTTTCTGTCTCCTTCCAGTGGGAAGGACCGTTCTCTTGTCTTGAGCCCCTCAGGCATCTGGACAAATGATGCTCATCTCAGTTGCTGTTCCAAAAGTGAGACACGCCCCCCTACCCAGGGTTAAGGCAGCGCTACTGGAAAGGTGGGCATGGGTCAGGCTGGGACCCATACAGAAGGGGGTCAGGTCCTGGTCTCCTGTCACACGCCCTTCCCCCCGCAACACACCCTTGTTGTGTCGGATGGGAAGTGTTTGCTGGCCCGCCCTCACTGCGTCCATCGTTAGCTGTGGCAGAACGGCAGTCAGAATAGAGTTGGAAGGTCTGGGTCTGAATTCCAGCTCTGCCACTTATAGCTACGTGATCTCGGCAGGTTACTTAGCCTCTCTGTTTCCGTGTGGGAAGTCGGACTAATCCTAGCTCTTCTCCCCTAGGATTGTCATGACAATTGAGTGAGTGTGTATTAAGCGCAGAGTCCGGTGGCTGGCACAGAACGAGTGCCATGGAAATGGGAACCACTATTACTGCATCACACTCGGCTTGCGCCAGGGTCCTCCCTCCCCTTGGGGTTCATCCTCCGGCAGGCGGCCTCCTTGTTTGTCACGGTTTGGCACCCGTGGGGCTTGGGGGCGTCGCTGAGCATCCAGGCTGGGTCAGGTTTCCCCTCTCCCCTCCCCTAGCCCCTCACAGTCACCTGTTATCCCCCTCGTCCAGTGGGGTCGTGTTGTGAATCTGCCCCTCCACTGTCCATTCCCAGAGAGCAAGGCAATGCTCAAGCCACTCTGCTTCCTGGATACCGCCCAGGGCCTGCTCAGAGCAGGTGGGAGCACAATCTGGGGCGGAATAAATGAGGAGAGAAGGGGACAGAAGACAGGCCCTCCTTCCAGTTAGCTTGGCACTGCTTTTGTGGGTCTTGTGTTCTCTGGGGCTCCCTGCGAGTCTGACCTTTGGTCTAAGTTAGAGGCCACCTGGGGTGAGCCCCAACTTCACTCCCTTGCCCTGGGCATTGGGAACTGAAGCTTTGGACCACACTGGTCGAGCCTGCCTCTAGCTTCCAAATTGATCCCCTTGGGGTCGATTCTTTTTTTTTTCTTTTTCTGCAGAATGTTGTAACCATTAACTTCCAGGCAGGGGTCAGACCCCTGGGCCCCATCTGCTCGGGTTGCCTGCACAATTGAAATCCCTGAGCCCATTCTGGCTAGTTTTCTCATTAAGACAATCGGACTGGATTGATCCATTAGATCAATGGTTGGATATCAACCGGCAGGAAGCCAATCCCATGAGCCTGGATGATCAGCCCAAGAATGAGATCCCCTGCCAAGCTGGAGTGGGTTCCTTGCCCTCAGGATGGGGCTCTGGGAGGCAGAGGGGTGGGTCAGAGGACTCAGCAGGCTGGACTTTGGTGAGAAGCATCAGTGTTGCCCGGCGGTGTCTTATCAGGAGAAGAGCCCCTGCTCCTGGGAGCTGGGCAGGGATTCCAGGGACAGCTGGTGTGTGAGAAACAGCATCTGTGCTTGCGGACAATCGAGACTCCTTCCCAGGCCGTCAGCCCATCACACTCCCACCTCCCCCACCCCTACCGTGGCCCAGGGTTGCAAGGTGTGTGTGATGGGGGTTGGGGGCTCAGGGAGCAAAGCAGCAGCTGCCTGGGGCTCTGTTTCTCTTTCACCAGGAGAAATTTTCTGAGACTGGAAATGCAGGTGTACCTAGAACACCAAATCGGCATTCCAGGGTCTGGGCGCATGGGATGCTGATGGGGTTTAAGGGTTGGCTAAGGGACCCCTATTCAAATACGTTTGGAAACACTAGTGTTAGCCGCTCGGTCGTGTCTGACCCATTGCGACCCCAGGGACTGTAGCCTGCCAGGCTCCTCTGTCCATGGGATTCTCCAGGCTAGAATACTGGAGTGGGTAGCCATCCCTTCTCCTGGGGATCTTCCCAACCCAGAAGCCGACGCTGGGTCTCCTGCATTGCAGGCAGATTCTTTGCCATTGGAGCCTCCATGGAAGGCCTTGGAAATGGATTTCAGCCTGTTCATTTCCTACAGAGCTGATGCCCCTTACAGCTTTCTAAAAGAAGTGGGGAGGAGTAGTGTTGGGTGGAAGGTCTGGGACATCTTACAGAAATACACTGAAGCGTTTCCTCCAGGAGTCAGTGGGGCCTGCTTTCACGGGACAGTTCATCCCAAGGAGCGTCTGCAGGGTCGACGGGATCCCTGAGGGCCAGGGAGGTTCTCAGAAAGGGAGGCACCGCTGAGGAGGAAGTGAGGGGGGCGAGCGCCACTCTCGTCCCCGCTCACATGGACTCCAGTGCAGACAGCACCACCTGCAGCCGGGGAGGCCGCCTCACCCACCCGGCGCCAGCCCTCCGGCTCGGCCCACACACTCACCACCCTCTCCTCTTTCCTCCACAGGCTACTTGACGGTCAACATTGAGCCTCTCCCGCCCGTGGTGGCTGGTGATGCCGTGACCTTGAAGTGTAACTTCAAGACCGATGGCCGCATGCGTGAGATCGTGTGGTACCGGGTAAGTCCCCTCTGCGGCCCGCCCCGCCCCGTGCCCCTGACCAGGATGGGGGGTGGAGTCCCCGGAGCCTCTCTGGAGACCCTCGTGGGATCGGCGATGGCCTCAGCCCTCACCAGCCCTGAGCTGTCCTGTGCTCTCTGCCTGACCCTCGTCCTTTGCCGAATCCCTCCGTAAAGATCCCTCCGCCCAGTCTTCCCTTCTGACCTCAGACTCTATCTTGTCCTGGCATCTTTGATGCTCCTAACATGCCCTTATGCTCAGGAAACCCTCTGCGACCCGAGTATTAGTTACTAACGCTGAACGCACTGACTGCAGTGTAATTAAAGAACGCTAAAGGGTGAAATTTGGGGCATGAGGATTTGGGTAATGCTTTTGGCAGAGGAGAGAGGACAGGACAGCTTTCTGCCTTCTTAAAATCAAATTACGGATGTAGTCTGCCTTCTAATCTGATTACACATAGGCCTGGTGTCTGGCACCCCAAGGTCTAAGGAGATCTGAGAAGGGATGTTGGTAAAGATGAGCAGATGCCCATCTGCCCAGGGCCCTGGTGTTGGCAGCAGGAGAACCAGCGTGGGGTCTTGGGAGCAAGTGTTGGCCTTTGTTACCACCGAGACACATATCTGTGTGCGTGGACCAGGCATCCCGGCCTGGTCTCGCTTTGCCATGAGGAAGTCGAGGCTGGCTGGGCTCCGGAGAAGCTCGAGCTGGCGTTGGCTTTCTTGCCATGTGGCACCCAGCTGTACATAGAACAGGGTGTCGCCATCTTGCGTTGGGTGGAGAGCTCCCCTTCTGTGAGCTACAACAGGGGTTGGCAAACCCTCCGGTGAAGCCCAGATAGTAAACATTTTCCTCTCTGGGGCCATATTGCAACCATCCAGTTCTTGCTCCAGTGCAGAAGCAGCCACAGACTGCATGTCGATGGACCGGCATGGCAGCATTCCCCTAAAATGGTACTTACGGGCACTTGAATTTCATGTAATTTTCACGTGTCACACAATCTCCTCCTTTTTTATTTTTTCAATCCTTGAAAAAGGTAAAACACCACTCTGGGCTCATGGGTCACACAAAAACAGGCTGTAGGCTGCGCTGGTCCACCAGCCATAGTTTGCCAGCCGCTGATCTAAACCTGACCTTCTCCAACCTCCGCTAAGTTGTGTTGCCCTTTCTTCAAAGTGAAACCAATGGGTGATACAGTCAGGTGGAATTGCTCTGGACGTAGCGGGTGTGGCGTGGAGAGGGGGTGGGAGGTGGAGGCTGGGTGGGCACTGCTTGGTGGTCAGGCATCTGGAAACGGTTCCTGAGCTCCTTCAAGCTACTGCCACACCCGCGGTGTGGTGCAAGGACACCCAGCGTCAGAGGATCCTGCTGGGGAGTCCTCAGCATCCGAGCCATCACTCAGAACCGGGCGCCTAGCCTCCTTGCTGTCGGCCCAGCCTGCTCTGAACCATCCTCTCCCTACTGTGCCTTCTTGATTGTCTGCCTTTGAGTCATCATTTTCCAATCGCTGTGGTTACGCTGGGTGCTGTGACCTGGGTTCCTTTTAAGCAACATCATTGTTCTCCATCTTAGCCTTGTAGCCCTATCCCATTTAGAATCACTCCGAGGACCCTCCACCCAAGCTCACAGCCTCCCAGAACCCACAGGTGTGAATCTGACATTTGATTCCCGGAGGGCCCCCGCTTCAGGTGAGGTTTCCTTCCTGGAGAGATCGCTGGGGCATAGAGAAAGTCAAGTATAAATGTTAAATAGTGCCGTGAACCGCGTCACTAAGAGGCGTATTTACATGATACGGGAGCCGCTTGGCTGACACATGCTGTGAGCGTCTCATTAGCACCTGGCAGAGCGCTGCGATAAATTAACTCCGCTCGCTGCCGACGATGGCACTGCGTCTCTGCCCCGACCCTCCGTGAAGTGAAGAGTAGCGAGAGGCCTGCCCGGCTGGCAGAGAGAAACGTGGAGACCCAATGGAAACAATAGGGGTGAAGACGGGAGGCGTCTTGGAAACAGAAAAATACCAGTAGGCATCTCATTGCTCCCCCATCCCTTGGAGCAGCTATCTTCGCTCTTGTTTGAAATCGAATGTTCCTGCATCAGTGGTGAAAATCTCCCTGCAGAGGTGGCTGCCAGGGTGCGGCCAACAGCAGTGCCAGGCCCAGGTGTGGGGAACCACAAGCAGCCTCCCACGCGGCTCACCTGTGTGCGCTCTGAAAACCGGGGATGCCCAGGTTCCAGTGCAGACGGAGACACCCCCTTCCCCCTTCCCCCTCTCTACCCCAATGCTGAGCACCCCCAACTCCGCTCACCACACACATCCCACCTCCATCTCGGCTTGTGATCCCATCGACTGCTTTAAAAATCAGTTATGTCTCTTATGGGTGTCGGGCCCTGCCTATCAGGCTGTGGGAGGCTGCACTGATTAGTTTATTTTATTTCGTTTCACATCCTTTGACCTGAAAGC
>SJXQ01002628.1:134159-158531 GCA_006408695.1 Aepyceros melampus
AGCTCACAGAGCCCGCCTTGGAAGGAGATGAAAGATTACACAGGCCCGGCCAGCGCTGTGTCTCCAAGCCCTTTAGCCAGGAAAAGCAGGTCATTGTGATGAGGCTGCCTCTGCACGCTCGGCCCAGTGGGCGCAAAATGACCCAAAACGTGCGTCCTGTCCAGCAGCCTCCGCTCTGGTCCTAAAGGCATGAGCTTAGCAATGGGGTCATCCTAAGCTTTCAGAAGTGCAGCGAAGGCATTGGATTACTTGGGAAATTGGGGGAGCTGATGGCGTGGTGTGAAGCAAAAGGGATCCTTCCCTCGGGCTCAACAAGACCTCTGGCTCAGCATTTGGGGAAAGTCTTGGCTTATGGAGCCCTTAGGGCTGGGGTAGGTGAGCAGGGATATAGGAGGAGGTGGCAAGGGCCTGCACCTTGGACACTTCACCCCAAGATCGAGCCAAATAATAGACAAAGATGACGAAACTCTAGAAGAGACTCGAGAAAGCGCACATGATCAGAGCCCCGGGATCTGCGCTGCCCACTGCGGCAGCCACTTGTCACGTGTCGCTATTTACATTTAAGTTCAGCTAAATCGCCAAGAGTTGACTCATTGGAAAAGACCCTGATGCTGGGAGGGATTGGGGGCAGGAGGAGAAGGGGACGACAGAGGATGAGATGGCTGGATGGCATCACGGACTCAATGGACGTGAGTCTGAGTGAACTCCGGGAGTTGGTGATGGACAGGGAGGCCTGGTGTGCTGCGATTCATGGGGTCGCAAAGAGTCGGACACGACTGAGCGACTGAACAGAACTGAACTGAACTGAAATCAGGTTAAGTTAGAAGTTCATTTCCTCAGTCAGACTTGGCACATGTGATTAGTGGCCACCGCGTCGGGCAGATCAGGTGTAGAACATTTCCTGGACAGCTTGTTGTAGGAGATTGAGGAAAATGTCATGGCCCCTCCTTGGGATATCCTGTACTTCCCTGATAAGAGAGGGAAAGGGACTGCTCTTTGAGCCAGCTTTCTAGGCAAACTCACCCTACAATGAATTTCAAAAAAAGTGAATTGTTTTGTTGTGTAACTTGCCATCACTGGATTGCAGGGGACAAGGGGACAGAATTAAGATTATCATTCTCAAAAGACATCTTTGAAAACAGAGAAGACATCAGGAAAGTTTTCAGGCCCCTGAGGAGCTGGTATCATGGTCATCTCCCCACGTTTTCTCCACTGTTGTCTGGGTCTCCCTTCCAGATTTGAGCTTCTCAGTCTTCTCCAGAGCTTGGGCACATAGCTTTACTTAAGGCTGTATATTGTAACCTTGCTTATTTAACTTATATGCAGAGTACATCACGAGAAATGCTGGGCTGGAAGAAGCACAAGCTGGAATCAAGATTGCCAGGAGAAATATCAATAACCTCAGATATGCAGATGACACTACCCTTATGGCAGAAAGGGAAGAGGAACTAAAGAGCCTTTTGATGAAATAAAAGAGGAAAGTGAAAAAGTTGGCTTAAAGCTCAACATTCAGAAAACAAAGATCATGGCATCTGGTCCTATCACTTCATGGCAAATAGACTGGGAAACAGTGGAAACAGTGGCTGACTTTATTTTTGGGGGGCTCCAAAATCACTGCAGATGGTGACAGCAGCCATGAAATTAAAAGACGCTTACTCCTTGGAAGAAAAGTTATGACCAACCTAGATAGTATATTCAAAAGCAGAGACATTACTTTGCCGACTAAGGTCCATCTAGTCAAGGCTATGGTTTTTCCATTGGTCATGTATGGATGTGAGAGTTGGACTGTGAAGAAGGCTGAGCGCCGAAGAATTGATGCTTTTGAAGTGTGGTGTTGGAGAAGACTCTTGAGAGTCCCTTGGACTGCAAGGAGATCCAACCAGTCCATCCTAAAGGAGATCAGTCCTGGGTGTTCAGCAGAAGGACTGATGCTAAAGATGAAACTCCAATACTTTGGTCACCTCATGTGAAGAGTTGACTCATTGGAAAAGACCCTGATGCTGGGAGGGATTGGGGGCAGGAGGAGAAGGGGACGACCGAGGATGAGATGGCTGGATGGCATCACTGGCTCGATGGCGTGAGTTTGAGTGAACTCCGGGAGTTGGTGATGGACAGGGAGGCCTGGCGTGCTGCGATTCATGGGGTCGCAAAGAGTCGGACATGACTGCGCGACTGAACTCAACTGAACTGAACTGAATAGGGTAAGGGTGCAGCGCCACCCTTGGCCAATGGGAGGCTGTCACCTTACAAGCAACCGATTTTAGCATTAAGCTTGGACCTGGTTCTAGAACAAGGCTTCCCTGGTGGCTCAGAGGTTAAAGCATCTGCCTGCAATGTGGGAGACCCGGATTCAATCCCTGGGTTGGGAAGATCCCCTGGAGAAGGGACAGGCTCCCCACTCCAGTGCTCTGGCCTGGAGAATCCCATGGACTGTACAGTGCATGGGGTCGCAGAGAGACACGATTGCGCGACTTTCACTTCACTCTAGAAAACAAATGATAAATGTTATCCTCTTGGTCATTTCTATCCATTCATACCTGAACTTGGAGACTCACTCGGTGATTCTGCTGACACTGATCTGAGTGACTAGCATTATTGAATGCTTACTCCATTGCCAGGCATTGGATTGAGGGCTTTACAGACTTGACTATATGTTTCATCTGGGGCTTCCCCCGTGGCTCAGCTGGTAAAGAATCTGCCTGCAATGCAGGAGACCCAGGTTCGATTCCTGGGTCAGGAAGATTCCCTGGAAAAGGGAATGGCTACTGATTTCAGTATCCTTGCCTGGAAAAGTCCATGGACAGAGGAGCCTGGCGGGCTATAGTCTATGGGGTCGCAAAGAGTCAGACATGACTGAACAAGTAACACTTCCATAACATTTCATTTTCGTGCTGACACTCAGGCTGGTGGTATTGTTAAGCCTGTTTTTCAGATGAAGACACTGAGGCCATCCAAAAAGACTATGCTTGGCTCATGTTGCCCCTTCCCTGACTTCTGCAGGAAGTTCTCGACACTTCCTCCTCTGTGATTCCTCTTTGGGCTCGGGGGTGTCTGCACTCCAGCTTGAATCTCATTAGGTCCAAACACCTGTCTGTCCATGGGCCATGGGCATCCCGATCACAACGGCCACGTCTTCTCCTCACTACATCCACAGTACCTAATGGAAAGTCATCTCAGTAAATATCTGTTACATGAATAGATACTAGAGGTGGAAAGACACACTTTGACAGGCCATGCCAGGTAGCACACTTCGGTATCGAGTGTGCTTCTGTGTCCAGCTGATCGTATCTGTCTGCTCGGGGATTGAGTGTGAGTCTGTATACTCAGGAGCCTTTATGGAGTGTGGGGTTGAGGAGAGAGGAACATTTCTTATTCGGGAATGCTGTCTAAACTCATTTACTTGGAGGTCACCTGCCCGGCAGGCAAAGCCAAAGGTCTGTTGCTATCATAGAAATCCATTAAACAACCACAGAGAATCCTGGGAATTTAACCTTTCACAGCAGTTTTATTTTATCATCTTTCTTTTGTTTCATCTCTTTCGCTCGCAACTTGCTCCCCAGAGCTGCGCTGGGCCCAGGTTACGAGGCCACAGGAAGAGCGCCATGGAGCTCGTAGAGGCGCGATCTACGAGAGTGATGGCGCTGCCACTCTCAGAAGCCGCTTATCGTGCCTCCTCCACCTGGTGGGGAGCCTGCGCCTGGGCGTTTGCTCAGTGGTCGGAGCTGCCTCCTCTGCGGCGCTGCTTGGCCGGGTGAGGTCCTGCTCTGGGGCTCCTCTGGCCGCCTCTGCAGTGCGGGTTTATGGCTGCTGTGGTCCATTAGAGAAAGGATTCAGCCCAGAGGCTGAGCACATGACTTTGGGCAGTGACCTAACCTTGCTGCTTTAGAAACCTCATCTGAAATTGGGCCTGAAACCACCTACATTGTAGGCATAAATGAGATAATGTCTGAGACTAAACAAGCCCAGTCCCACTGCGGTCCTTTCATTCCACCCAACAAAAGCTTATGGGAGCGGTTCAATAAGCGGTAACCATTTGTCCTCTTGTGTCTCTTGGTAACAAGGGATCCAGAGAGAGAAGGTGTTGTGGGAGGACTGCCACGATGAGACTCCTGAGCTCCATCTACCACCCGCCTTGCCAACAAAGACGGGCAGAGGTAATACTTAAAGCCGGTGCCCTCTTTGTTGCTATATGGTTACGCTGGTGAATTCACTGGACTTAATTCTTGGAAATGTTATCAACTGGCTAAACCGTTTCAACGGATCTTAGCTCTCTCTGAGCTTCCCTTGTGGCTCAGCTGGTAAAGATTCCGCCTGCAATGCGGGAGACTTGGGTTCGATCCCTGGGTTGGGAAGATCCCCTGGCGAAGGGAAAGGCTCTCCACTCCAGTATTCTGGCCTGGAGAAGTCCATGGACTGTACTGTCCACAGCCATGGGTTGCAAAGAGTTGGACACGCCTAAGCGACCTTCACTCTCACTTGCTCTCCCTGAAACAAGAAGCTATTTCAGAATGGCTTTACGGGCATGGCTCTCTGTCAGTCTCAGTCCTTGACAGTGTTTTGTTGTCTGAAACAAAGCGGAAAATGATGATTATAAAGGGTCATTACAGTCCGATGGCATCATGAGGGCAGGAAGGCAGGTGTACTCCTGGTGATGAGTGGAGACCAGGGCCCAAGTCCCAGAGAACTGGGCTGCATCACTCCTTGGCCCTTCTGGCTTGGAGCCCAGCCTGGCAGCCACTCAATCTGGCTGCTCCTTGTTACCCTCCTCTCAGGTCTTACAGATCCAAGGTCTGGGGGAGGGAGGGATCAAGGAAGACAAGAAGCCATCTTCCCTGAGCCAGGTTAGGCTGGCTGAGCTGGCTTGTCCAGGTCTCCATCCTTCCCCATACCTAATTTTCTCACACCAGTCACATAAGAGGAAAGAGAAAGTACCAGAGAGAAGGCCCACCAAAGGACAACTGATTGTAGAATAAACATAGGGACACATAGGAAGCAAGCATCTTTCCGAGTCTAGTTCCATTGCAGTCTTTGACTTCCGCCCTCAACCATAGGTTGTATCTGTCCTGAAGCCCTATCAAACATCTGCTCCGTGGGGTGGAGTGATGGGAGCAACGTTAAGCTCCCTCTAGAGATCACGGAGTGATTGCTACTCTTGCAGCCCCGATGCTTGGTCTTGAAGCAAAGTTCGGTTGCAAAGGAGCAGGAGCTGTCCATTCTGCCCTTTAGAATTTTCAGAGGGGCTAGTGAAAGCATACAACAGCTGAGCCTCACCCTACAGTTGCTGCATCATAATCTTCCGGACTGAGACCTCAGGACCGAGTCCTGGAGTTTGGGAAACTGGTAGAGGAGTTGCTCCCATTCATTCATTCAACATTAGCTCAGCACGTGGTGATTGAGTCAGATACTTCGAGGCACCGGGAGCGCATCAGGGAACAAGACAATAAGATCCTAAATTCCTGGAGTTTACCTGGGGGCCTGGGGGACCAGGAGGCAGCTAAAAAGAAAAGCAAGAAAACACCAGATAACAACAAGGGCGTGCTGAGTCGCTTCAGTTGTGTCCAGCTCTTTGTGACTCTGTGGACTGTAGCCCGCCAGGCTCCTCTGTCCATGGAATTCTCCAGGCAAGAATACTGGAGTAGGTTGCCTTGCTCTCATCCAGGGGATCTTCCTGACCCAGGGATCGAACTCAAGTCTCTTATGTGTCCTGCACGCAAGCACGTTCCTCACCACCAGCTCCACCTGGGAAGCCTTAAATGATAAGGGCAAAGCACATCATTAAGATAGACTCATGTGATAAAAGGGGACTGGGTGGCCAGGGAAAGACCGAGACCTCAAAGGCAATGAGGACCCCACCATGCCAAGAGGGGGTGAATGGGGCACTCTGGGCAGAGGAGAGAGCTAATGCAAAGAGCCTGTGTAGAGGCTGAGCGTTGTCTGTTCAAAGAGCAGAAGCAGAGCCCCCTGCCTGGCCGGAATGAAGTGAGAGTCAAGAGGCGAGGTGAGGAATAGGGGCAGGACCACTCATGCAGGCCTCGAGCTTCAAGCCGTGGGGTCTGGAGTGGGCCTAAGGGCAGCAGGAAGCGTTGGAGGGTTTTTAAGCAGGGAAGTAGCAGGATCTGGTTACCATCACTAAAAGATCATGTCTGGTTGAATGGACCATGGGAGTAAGACTGGAAGCAGGGTTATTAGAACAGGTCAGGTAACAGAGGCTTGGGGGAGGATCAGGACTGTGGTAGTGGAGGTGACGGGAGGGCAAAGAAACTCTACTGTGACTTGTAGGTAGAGTCCAAAGGGCTGGCTGACATGCAGAGGGCAGGGGAAGGCAAGATCCAGGGTGGTACCTGGCTTTCACAGCTTCGCCACCAGATGTGGGATGGTGCTGCTTACTGGGACAGGGGGTTATACGGAGCAGAAGGTCGGAAGGATTTTTTTGTCAGCCATGTTAAGTTCCAGGTGCTGCTAAGATGTGAAGATAGAGCATTCAGAGGAGCAGAGGAAGCTAAATCTGGGGTCCTGGGGAGAGATCAGAACCAAAATATTTCCCCTTGGAGGTCAACAGAGTATGGATGGACCTAAAGCCAAGGGCCTGGATGAGATGACTTGGGGTGGGGGGCAAGCGAAGAGCACCCAGAGTGGACCCTGTGCACTCAGAATTTGGAGACAGAGAAGTGAACCAGTGAGAGACTGAGAAGCAGCAGCCAGCAAGAAATAAAGAAAGATGACGGAGTGAGGTGACCCGGACCGCCAGGGAAGAAAGTGGTCCAAGAAAGAGAGAATAGTCATCTGCATCCCGAGCTGCAGGGAGAGGACTTGAAGGAATTCAATGAATGTCCATGAATTTGCAGCACGGAGCCCGCTGGGGGCCTGGACCACAGCAGCCTCCCTAGAGGCGGGGGGATGGGGGTGGGCAGAAGCCCGACTGGAGTGGGCTGAGGGGGGCACTAAGACCAGCTGTGGCAAAGCCTTGAGGTTTAGACTAGTGCAAGGATTTGACCTTGAACTTCTGGGCAAACCTTTGCTGATAACGTAAAGACATCATTGCTTCTATTTGGTCCATCTCCATTTGCATGTTGTTCATCAGCTAGCAACTGCGTTACCTATTCCAAAGTTCCCCAGTCTTGCTATCCAGAGCTGATGGCATCTCTTTTCAAGGCTGTGAAGGTGGTTGCACAGGGGAGTCTAGAGGATAAAGCAATACGTTTGGTGTTTGAAGGAAAGATCCTAGCTCTATCCATCCCATGAACTCAGTGGCCTGTGGATGTCAGCCATTCCCAAGACCTTGCTCAGCACTGAGCATCATACATAGGGCTGGAGATGCAAAGAAGGAGATGGTGGGCCCCCTTCCCTCCAGGCAGAACTTCCAAGTCCAGGCATCATTAAATTGTAAAGATCTGTGATTCATTTCCCCTGAGCGTCTCCCACGTACTGCATTTTGCACTCTTGTTGACCATGATGGCTACTCCATTTCTTCTGAGGGATTCCTGCCCACAGTAGTGGATATAATGGTCATCTGAGTTAAATTCACCCATTCCAGCCCATTTTAGTTCACTGATTCCTAAAACATCAATGTTCACTCTCACCATCTTCTGTTTGACCACTTTCAATTTGCCTTGATTCATGGGCCTAACATTTTAGGTCCCTATGCAATATTTCTCCCTACAGCATCAGACTTTACTTCCATCACCAGTCACATCCATAACTGGGTGCTGTTTTTGCTTTGGCTCCATCTCTTCATCTTTCTGGAATTATTTCTCCACTGAAGGGGACAACAGAGGATGAGATGGCTGGATGGCATCACTGACTCGATGGACGCGAGTCTGAGTAAACTCCAGGAGTTGGTGATGGACAGGGAGGCCTGGCATGCTGCGACTCATGGGGTCACAGAAAGTCGGACACGACTGAGCGACTGAACTGAACTGAACTGAACTGATCTCTAATAGCATATCGGGCACCTACTAACTGGGGGAGTTCATCTTTCAGTGTCCTATCTTTCTGCCTTTTCATACTGTTCATGGGGTTCTCAAGGCAAGAATGCTGAAGTGGCTTGCCCTTCCCTTCTCCAGGGGACCACGTTTGGCCAGAACTCTCCATCACGACCCGCCCGTCTTGGGTGGCCCCACACAGCATGGCTCACAGTTTCATTGAGTTAGTCAAGGCTGTGGTCCTTGTGATCAGATTGATTAGTTTTCTGTGATTGTGGTTTTCAGTTGTCTGCCCTCTGATGGAGAAGGATAAGAGGCTTATGGAAGCTTCCTGATGGCAGAGACTGACATGAGGGAAACTGGGTCTTGTTCTGATGGGCAGGGCCCTGCCCAGTAAATCTTTAATCCAATTTTCTGTTGATGGACGGGGCTGTGTTCCCTCCCTGTTACTTGATCTGAGGCCAAACTATGGTGGAGACAATGAAGGTAATGGCGACTCCTTCAGAAGGTCCCATGATGCACTGCTGCACTCAGGGCCCCGACCCTGCAGCAGCCAGCGGCACCCACACCTCCGCCGGGGACTCCTGGGCACTCCCGGGCAAGTCTGGGGCAGTCTCTTGTGGGGTCACTGCTCCTTTCTCCCGGGTCCTGGTGCACACAGGGTTCTGAGTTCTAAGAGTCTGTTTCCCAGTCCTGTGTAAGTTCTGGCAGCTCTATGGTGGGGTTGCTGGCGACCTCCTCCAAGAGGGCTCATGCCACACCCAGGTCTGCTGCACCCAGAGCCCCGCCCCAGTGGGCAAAGCTAGTGGAGGTGATGGAATTCCAGTTGAGCTATTCCAATCCTAAAAGATGATGCTGTGAAACTGCTGCACTCAATATACCAGCAAATCTGGAAAACTCAGCAGTGGCCACTGGAAAAGTCAGTTTTCACTCCAATCCCAAAGAAAAGCCATGCCAAATAATGCTCAAACTACCACACAATTGCACTCATCTCACATGCTAACAAAGTAATGCTCAAAATTCTCCAAGCCAGACTTCAAAAGTATGTGACCTATGAACTTCCAGATGTTCAAGCTGAATTTAGAAAAGGCAGAGGAACCAGAGATCAAATTGCCAACATCCATTGGATCAAAAAAAAAAAAAAAAAGGCAAGGGAGTTTCAGAAAAACATCTACTTCTGCTTTATTGATTATGCCAAAGCCTTTGACTGTGTGGATCATAATAAACTGTGGAAAATTCTGAAAGAGATGGAAATACCAGACCACCTGACCTGCCTCCTGAGAAACCTGTATGCAGGTCAAGAAGCAAAGTTAGAACTGGACATGGAACAACAGACTGGTTCCAAATCAGGAGAGGAGTATGTCAAGGCTGTATATCGTCACCTTGCTTATTTAACTTCTATGCAGAGTACATCATGAGAAACACTGGGCTGGAAGAAGCACAAGCTGGAATCAAGGTTGCTGGGAGAAATATCAGTAACCTCAGATATGCAGACAACACCACCCTTATGGCAGAAAACAAAGAAGAACTAAAGACCCTCTTGATGAAGGTAAAAGAGGAGACTGAAAAAGTTGGCTTAAAACTCAACATTCAGAAAACTAAGATCATGGCATCCGGTCCCATCACTTCATGGCAAATAGATGGGGAAACAGTGGAAACAGTGACAGTTTATTTTCTTGGGCTCCAAAATCACTGCAGACTGCAGCCATGAAATTAAAAGATGCTTGCTCCTTGGAAAAAAAGCTATGACCAACCTAGACAGCATATTAAAAAGCAGAGACATTACTTTGCCAACAAAAGTCCATCTAGTCAAGGCTATGGTTTTTCCAGTGGTCATGTATGGATGTGAGACTTGGACTGTGAAGAAAGCTGAGCGCCGAAGAATTGATGCTTTTGAAGTGTGGTGTTGGAGAAGAATCTTGAGAGTCCCTTGGACTGCAAGGAGATCCAACCAGTCCATCCTAAAGGAGATCAGTCCTGAATATTCACTGGAAGGACTGATGCTGAAGCTGAAACTCCAGTCCTTTGGCCACTTGATGAGAACAACTGACTCACTGGAAAAGACCCCGATGCTGGGAAAGACTGAAGGTGGGAAGAGAAGGGGACGACAGAGGATGAGATGGTTGGATGGCATCACCGACTCAATAGACATGAATTTGAGCAAGCTTCAGGAGTCGGTGATGGACAGGGAGGCCTGGAGTGCTGCAGTCCACGGGTTGCAGAGTCAGACATGACTGAGTGACTGAACTGAACCGGAAGAGCCTCCCAGGGGTTTGTGTGAAACAGAGGAGGTGCCTACAGAAGGCTTCCCCATGTCCCTCTGGCCTCTTCCCTCCTGGCCGAGTCTTGCTCACTCCCTCCTCTGTAAAGCCTCCTCACTGCGCTCACCAGGCCGAGTCCCGAGCTCCTGCCGCTTTCCTTCCCTCGACATTTTGTGCATTCTTTCTTTGATTAGAGAATCGCCTGGGACTGTATTGGTCTTGCTTTGTGTCTGTGGCTGAGTTTTGTTTATCTGCTTCTCTGAGGTGTGCCGTGGTGCCCACAGGACCAGAGTCCTTACTTGGCATCTCTGGATCCCAAGGGAGTGACTGGATGGGCTCCTGCGGGGTGCTTGGGTCCCCAGAAGGTAAGCCCAACATGCTGTGTGTGTTATTTAGGGAAAGTGAAGTCGCTCAGTCGTGTCCGACTCTTTGCGACCCCATGGACTGTAGCCTACCAGGCTCCTCTGTCCATGGGATTTTCCAGGCAAGAGTACTGGAGTGGGTTGTCATTTCCTTCTCCAGGAGATATTCCTGATCCAGGGGTCGAACCTAGGTCTCCCACATTGTAGACAGACGCTTTACCATCTGAGCCACCAGGGAAGTCCCAATGTTTAGGGGAAAGGGACCCAATATTCTCTAAGGGGTCCGTGACACCCCCTCAAAGGCTGAAATGGCAGCAACGACTGTCCAGGGCTTGTGAGGGTGGCCTGTGGAAAGCATCAGTGCGCCCACTCGTGTGGCACCAGGGCGGCACTCAGGACGGGTCCCGGAGACCAAGAGGCAGCAAGGCGGTGGCAGAAAGTCTGTGGTCCTTAAGCTTTCTGGGGACCCAAGCGGGTAGGGACATCGCAGTCAGCTTTAGGTGGGAAGAGCAGGGTGTTTGGACTCAGCGCAGATGCCACAGGCCAGTCAGCTCAGATGGGCGCGCAGACAGCCTCGGATGGAAGGAGCAGATAAGAAGAAGGAAAGAGATGCTTGCTTCGGCAGCTCTTCATGCGGTCTCTGTGCGAGGGAAGGGGTTCTGACCAGAGAAATCTATCCTCTTTGGGGGATTAAGATCAGGTTTCTGATATTGGCAATGAGACCATTTCCTTCTTGGAGGTGCTTACTTAAGGCTGATAAGAGCTCTTGGCTCCTGAACAGTTGGTGGCGGGGGGCGGGGGCGGCTGCCAACAGTTGGCGTGGATGACCAAATAAACAAGCCTTTCTGCTGGCACACGTTTGAGCTCCACCAGCAACAGGCCCCCCGCTGGATGTCCGTGCAGAGAAGGCAGGACAGACTGGCGGACCCGAGGTGTGTTGTTGATGGGGAGTCTGTCCTCACAAATGCAAAAGACCAGTGGCTGGGGGCAAACTGTCCTGCTGTGTGACCTTGAGCAAGCGACTGCCCCTCTCTGAGCCTCGGGAGCATCATCACTAAAATGACAGAGTGAAGTGAGATGGTCTCTATAGGAGGCGCTCTTTCCTGCTTTGCAGCCAACACCCTTTCCTTCGGTTCTTCACCCTCCCAGCAGACTCAGCCCCGGAGAGGGGGCTGGCCCTTCCTAGCCAGGTTCTGCCTGGAGTGAGGTTTAGGTAATTTTGCATCAGGGCGGAGATCCCGGCCAGAGACGCTGTCAGGCCTCTGAGACAC
This sequence comes from Aepyceros melampus, assembly GCA_006408695.1. Lineage (NCBI taxonomy): Eukaryota > Metazoa > Chordata > Mammalia > Artiodactyla > Bovidae > Aepyceros > Aepyceros melampus. The sequence goes on from SJXQ01002628.1 coordinate 145,976, forward strand.
TGGATGCCAGAGCTATATTAAGCCCAGAGTGTGATTTCCAGCCGACTCTGCCTGGTTGAGCCCTGCTGGTTTTAAGTGACAAGGGGGCTGACTTAACTTGTCAGAGGAGGATTAAAGGTGAACTTCGCTCCAGCGCGCCAATGACAAAGGAACAGGACTGAAATGAGAGCCGGCTCCCAGACTCCCAGCTCCGCGTCCTCCTCCCCGCATAAGCCCCCCTCCCCTCCTCTGCCCACTTCCCCTGTGTTGGGCCTGTCGGCTCTATGTGAAGAGTGGCGGTGTCCCCTCCCCAAGGGCCTCGGAGGTGTCCCCAGGGCCATCGCACAGTCACCTGGACGCAGACAGGCACAGTCTGGCCCTCTTCTAAAACGCACCGCAGCTGTGATGCACTTGGCGAGAATTCCCTGTCGCCTTAGGAACCAAGGACAAGGTCACTGGCGCAGCGCGCGCGGTCCTTCAATCAGGCCCACTGGCTGGCTTCTGCGGCCTTGCTTGCCCCGTGTCCCCGGGCGGGCCCGCCGCTGGAGTCCCTGGCCTGATGGCGGCTCTTGCAGCGTGCCAGAGCTCTTTCCCACCTCACGCTGATGCCCATCCTGCATCCTCCGCCCTCCGAGACCTTCCCCGCTCCATCCGGCAAACTCCGACTTGCCCTCAAGGCCAGCTGCAGCGCCACCCCCCGAGACCTTTCCCCATCCTCTGTTCCCTTCCATCTTCTTCCTCATGCAATTGCCATGACCCAGGCATCTTAAAATAATCAGAACTCTACCTTAGAACTTAACACACTGGACGTGCACGTTCATTTATGCAGCAGGTGTTTCCTGAGCACCTACTGTGTGCCAAGCATTCAGACTAGAGCCCTGAGTAAGAGCAGTGGTGTCGCTGAAAGTGTTAGTTGCTCAGCCGTGTCCGACTCCTTGGGACCCCGTGGACTGTAATTCACCAGGCTCCTCTGTCCATGGGATTCTCCAGGCACGAATACTGGACTGGGTTGCCATCCCCTTCTCTGGGAGATCTTCCCTACGCGGGGATTAAACCTGGGTCTCCTGCATTACAGGTGGATTCTTTACTGTCTGAGTCACCAGGGAAGCCCAAGAAACATTGGAGTGGGTAGCCTATCCCTTCTCCAGGGGAACTTCCCCATCCAGGAATCAAACCATGGGGTCTTGTCTTTATAGAGTTTGTAGTTAAGCAGGGTAACAGGTATTGCCTAGAAGACTGTTAAATTTCTGTGAAATTGTGGTAGCTACTCCCCTGAAGGACTAATGCCTGCTAGCTAAGAGCTCACAGCAGGGGGACAGGTTGTTGACTGTCTCCCTTCCAGAATGTAGCTGCCTTGTTGGTAAAGACCAGGAGTCCTGTTTGTATCTGAGCACGTAACTTAGAGAGTGAATGAATCAGTGAGTGACTGCCTGTGTGGCTCTGAGGGACATGGAACTAAACTCCTTGTTGATGGGGTAAATAATTTTCTTGCACTTGGAGCTTCTCAACAATGGATGGGGTGATTGGAGACCGGTGAGTTCCCTACCCCTGAGAGTGTCTAAGCGAAAGTTGCAGTGGCTACTGTCAAAACCGCAATGAAAGACTTCCTTGGTGGTCCAGGAGTTAAGCATCCACCTGCCAATGCAGTGGACATGGGTTCAATCCCTGCTCCGAGAAGACCCCCCGTGCCAGGGGCAGCTAATCCCCTGTGCCAGCTACTGAAGCCGGCACACCGGGGGCCCGTGCTCCAGAGCAAGGGAGGCCTGTGCTCCACAACTAGAGCGTAGGCCCTGTCCACCGCAGCTAGAGAAAGTCCGCGTGCAGCAGAGAAGACCCAGAGCAGCCAAATATAAATACATGTACCGAAAAAATTAAATGCCATAGAAAGGACTTACGTCTTCTCGGCCCAAGGGAGCCCAGAGCAGGATGACCCTGTCCATTTCAGCTCCGGAATCCTGCGCCATCAAGGTCAGCTGCCCAGTGATGACGTCATGGCAAGGCGGGGGTGGGCCTCCAGCCCCCTTGGTTAGACCACCCACCGAGTGTGAGACACCAGGAATCCAGATCCCCCAGGAGGAGGGTGGCTGTGGATGTTCTGGGAATCTGCTTCATGTGGGTGCCCCACCCTTGAGTGACCATTCAAAGGAGAGGAGGAGTCAGATGCCTGGGGGGCTGAGAGGGCGTGGGTGTGTGTGTGAAGAAGTTAGCGAGGGTGGAGAGCAGAGCCAGAAGAGCGGCCTGCAGCCGGAGGTCTGGTCGCGCACAGCTGTGCCCACGCCACCCGCCTGGGACTCAGCATCGAGGCCTCCGCCTTGCCCTTGGGGTGTCTGGCCCCTGCCTGCCTCTCAGGCGCACCTCCTGAGTTTTCCTGTGAAAGAAGAGGCTGTGGGCATTCCGAGACCTCAGGGAGTCTCGGGAGGAGGGTGAGGACTCGGGGCGGATGGACAGGGCCCTGCAGGCTGGACCCTCTAATTCCCATGTCTGAGCCTGGAGACTGGGCTTAGAGGCGTGTAAGCAACTTACTCTGAGTTGTGCTCCCAAAGAGAGTTGGGTCAAGCTTCAAACCGGCTCTCTGGCTCCAAAGCCTTTCTTTCCAAAGCCTGTTCTTTCCCTTTAGCTTCCACTGAAGGCAAGAGGAGAAGGGGACGACAGAGGATGAGATGGTTGGATGGCATCACTGACTCGATGGACATGAGTTTGAGTAAACTGCAGAAGTTGGTGGATGGATAGGGAGGCCTGGCATGCTGCAGTCCATGGGGTTGCAGAGTCGGACACGACTGAGGGACTGAACTGAACTGAACTGGAGGTCATAAATACACTCCTGGGGGTGGGAAGGATTTCCATCTGGAGTGACAGGCAACCTGGGGGCTGAGCCCTGCTGGCGTGGGGCTCCTCTCTCTTCCTCCTCCTCATCGATGCCATCACTATGGTTTAGGTCCAGTGCTATGTCAGGGACATTAACAGAATCACCCCTCTGGGATGATTTCCTCTGATGCTGATACTATTGTCCATTTTAGGGATGGGAACACTGAGGCTCAGAGAAGTAAAGCAATTGACCCCAAGCCCTGCAGAGAGTAAGTTGGAGCAGAGTCTGTCCTCTGGCTTGACTTTCCTGCAGCAGGATCTTCTCAGCATCCACAGAGCGGACTGGGGCCATCTGGATCCCTCTTGGGGAAGCACCTTAGGTCTGGCCCAGGGCTAGCTGGAGAGGGCTGAGGGCCAGGGCAGGGCTGGCCGCCTCAGGATGCCCTTATCATCACACAGCCGCAGCCACCTGTCTGCAGAGGCGGCGGTACAGATCCACGCAGGGGCTGTCAGCGCTGAAGGAGGACCTCAGGGGGAAACACAGCTTCCGCCTGCAGAGACGACACAGGCAGCCTTGTTCACTTACCCCGAGACAAACACACAGGCAGAGCAGACAGGCGGAAGGGCAGGACCCTCTCCTTCCACAGCCTTCCCTGCACGCCCCTCTCCACACGCACACACGCCCAGGGCACCTGCCCACGCCCCTTAGATGAACCTGGCAACGTGTGTGATGCTGCTGTCCAGAGCTGGGTCTGGGCAGCCGTCTTCACGAATCCTGCTGACGAGGGAGACAGGTGGCCTGGATGAGTGTGGAAAATCTGAAATGGAGCCTGTCCTTCAAGAAATGAATATGTTGATTATTATTATTGTTGTTATTTTACAAGGCGGTGGAGTAACTCAGACGAGTCAAAACAAGTGTTGTCAAGTGGGATCTTGGGGGACCTGCTTTCATGGTGATAATAATCACTTTAATTAGCACATTAATTATATGTGAGCAGGTGCTTCCAAAATAATTGAGGGTGTTGGAAAGCTGTTTATTTCCACTTAAGGAACAACCTGTGCAGAGCTGTGGTTGCAACACCGAGCTGCTGGCCCCAGCTTGTGCTCTGCTAGGAGAGCCACCGAGCGGAGCCCCGCCCTAGTCTGGGGCTGTTTCGGAATAAGGAGGGGACAGAGGGCATGACCAGCAGAGGCCAGGGCACGTGCAGAGGCCCCGAGCGTGGCCCATGGAAATCCCACTGGGCACTGGTGGAGAACAGAGGCACAGGGGAACGAGGAGGCTGAGGGCAACAAGGAACCCGAGCGGAACAAGCCAGAGTTGAGGCTCCAGGCAGTGGAGCTTGGCTTCTATCCACCGGGTGAATTCAGCGGATTTTAAGCAAAACAGCAGCATCATTCGGTTTAACAGATCTCTGGGCCTCTCTTGGAGAATATCTGATAAGCGTCTCAGACTTGATACAGCCAATACAAAATTCGGCATTTCTCCCCCAGACCCATTCCCATTGTTTGCCATCTCAGTAAACGCCATCACCACTCATCAGGCTCAGTTCACTTCCGTTCCGTTCAGTCGCTCAGTCGTTCGTCCATCTCTTTGTGACCCCACGGACTACAGCACACCAGGCCTCCCTGTCCATGACCAACTCCCAGAGTTCACTCAAACTCATGTCCATTGAGTCAGTGATGCCATCCAGCCATCTCATCCTCTGTCGTCCCCTTCTCCTCCTGCCCCCAATCCCTCCCAGCATCAGGATCGTTCCTAGTGAGTCAGCTCTTCAAATCAGGTGCCAAAGGATTGGAGTTTCAGCTTCAGCATCAGTCCTTCCAATCAATATTCAAGATTGATTTCCTTTAGGATGGACTGGTTGGATCTCCTTGCAGTCCAAGGGACTCTCAAGAGTCTTCTCCAACACAACAGTTCGAAAGCATCAGTTCTTCGGCACTCAGCTTTCTTTATGGTCCAACTCTCACATCCATACATGACTACTGGAAAAACCATAGCTTTGACTAGACAGATCTTTGTTGGCAAAGTAATGTCTCTGCTTTTTAATATGCTGTCTAAGTTGGTCATAACTTTTCTTCCAAGGGAGCATGCGTCTTATTAATTTCATGGCTGCAGTCACCATCTGCAGTGATTTTGGAGCCCCCAAAATAAAACCTCTCACTGTTCCCATTGTTTCCCCATCTATTTGCCATGAAGTGATGGGACCAGATTACTTAGGCCAAAGGGATTTTTCCAGCTGCCCCCTTCCTTTCCCTTGCCCCTGCCCCCACCCCACAGCTCTTCCCTTGAGTCAACCCTCAAAGCGTGCCCTGAATCCACCTGTGTCTTCCCAGCTCCTGGTCACAGAAGCCTTTGTCACTGCCTGGACATGGCAGTCTCCCTTCTCCTGCCCTCCACCACCCAGCCTTGGTGGTGTTCCTTAAACACCCTGCAAATCCACGGTTCCTAAAAGTCCAAGGTGAGCAACCTGACACCTGATGTACGGAACCCTCTGTTTGGTGGTGTTCCAAAGAGGACCACCCTGTTCCTCAAGGAGTGTGTGGACCAGAGGTGAAGAGGCCACTTAGCAAAAGAGGTGCTGTAGGCACAGAGATCTGAATTCAGTTCTGGCCCGCCTCCTTCTTCTGCCTCCACACCAGTGCCTGTGAGGTGGGCTGGTGATAATGGCGCTAACCTCTCAGAATTACCCCAGTCTGAACAATAAATCACGCTGTTTGCTGCCCACTCCCAGCTTACAGAAGTGCTTTCCATATGTTCGCTCGTGATGGCGCTCTAGTTTCCCGGGCACGCGGGCTGCAGGATAGCTGCCAGGACCCCATCCGGGTGCTAGGCTGAGATGGCAGAGGCGGGGGTCTCTGCTTTGAAGGGGTCGTTGCAGGGGCCTTCTTCTGCATCTGAGAGCACGTGCTGGAGGGGGACCGGCTGGAGGCTGGAGGGAAGTCCTTCAGTGACTCCCTCGAAGGAGTCCAACCTCATTGGTGACAGAGCAATGGCTGAACTATACTGGCCTTTCTAAGTGATGCTGTGCTCTCTCCCTATTCATCTTTCAGCAGTTAGCTACCGAGGGTCCACTGTGTCTCAGGCGGGGTGCGAGGTGCTGCTGTAGAGAGCTTCTGCCTCGTGGAATGAAGGAAGCTGGTGTTGTTTGCACGGTGGCCTTTTATGCAAGCATCTTACTGACACTTGTCAGTTCTAATAGGCTTTTTGTTTAATTTCGACTTTCTGGCGACTCATTAGAAAAGACCTTGATCCTGAGAAAGACTGAAGGCAAGAGGAGAAGGGGGCAACAGAGGGTGAGATGGTTGGATGGCATCACTGACTCAGTGGACATGAGCTTGAGCTAACTCTGTGAGATAGTGAAGGACAGGGAAGCCTGATGTGCTGCAGTTCACAGGGTCGCAAAGAGTCAGACAGGACTGAGTGACGGAACAACTATATTATTTGCAAATGACAACCTTTCTCTTTCAACACCTGAGAGACAATATCTCATAATGTATAAAAGCACATGTCCTGGGACCGTATCACTGAGATTCAGATCCTAGCGTTGCCACTTAGAAGCTCTGTGACTCTGAGCAAGTTACTTAAACTCTCTGTGCTCCGGTTTTCTCATCTCATTCAATGAACTTAGGACAGTGCCTGGCACTGCATAAATATTGGTACTGTTATTACTCATTGAACTTACAATTTCTTACTTTATTCCATTGCCTGAAACCTTCCAAATGCTTACAAAATGTTTCCTTGTCTTATTTTTATTTTTTGTAGGATTGCATTTAACATTCTGTGTGGTATTTGCTGCTGGTTACCAATAAATACTAGTTTTGCCATGTAAGGAAGTTTACTTCTATTCCAATTTCACTTAGAGTTTTTATAAAGAAAAATTAATTAAGTGCTTCTTAAGAATCTATTGAAATAATCATATGGTTTTTCTCTTTTAATTTACTAGTGTAATGAATTATGTTGATAGTTTTCATAATATTGAGCCTCTGTTGGGTTTTATAATTTCTTTGAACAAATATCTTGTGTCCCAAATTAAAAGGACTCTCAAGTATTTATATTTTATTGTTATAAATGGAATCGTTTTCATCGGATTTTCTGTGGATCTCTGGGATATAAGAATGCGATGCAATTGATTTTTTTGTGGCTTTATCTTGCATCCAACAAATTAGATGAATTCATTTATTCTCTTTAATAAGCATGTGGTGGCTTTCCTTGTATTCTTCAGGCATTCAGTTTCCTCAGCTGACGTTTCATGTCTTCCTTTTTTTGCATTTTTTGGATGGATTTCATTTATCAGTGAACGAGTATGCGCTGAGCTCCTGGTATGTGCCAGGCACTGAGTCAGGCTCTGCTTCTTCGGTTACTCTTGCTGTGTTTGGAAGATGAAGTCGTTGGTATACCCTCTTTGGCAGATGTATTGAGAACAGAGGCCTGAAGACCGGAAGGAATCCCATCATGTCCCAAATGCACTTAGATTCAGATCAGGATTCAAACACCATTAACCCTCATGCCAAGCATTCTCCTGACTGATGCCCCCCTCTTTCAAGAGCAGGAGTAGTTAACCTTGAACCCCAAGGGGAGCCAGAACTTTGCAACCAGACATTCCTGTGAAAAAGCATCATTTCTTGCAGGGAAAGGGAAGACAGATGCCCTGACTCTGAAACCTGGCCTTGAATTGTTCAGCTCCCTGTCCCTCTTTCTGCCTTTGAATCTGGAACTTGCTTGAACAAAAAAGGTTCATTTTTTTCCCCAAGCAGCCCTAAGGGGCTGAGGATGGAGCTGCGGCAGGCTGTGCTCCCAGCTCGCCCCCTGAACCTGTGGGTGATGTTGTCTTGCTCCCTGAGTGAGCATCCTGTGAGACTGTCTGCATCTCGGTCCCAGCAGGCCGCACTTTGCCCAGCGCTCCTGCTGCCTCGGGCCCTCACCTCCTGCCTGCCATCCTGCTCTCGGTGCTTCTGAACTCATTACCCATCTCACCACTGGGCAGACAGGCACCCTCCCTTTGTCAGCATCTCACACCCCTGGGAACTTGTGTCTTCTAATCTCCCTCCATCCAACACCAGTCAACTTAATTATCCTTGTGGAGCTTAGGACTGCAGCCTCCGGCTCAGCCTCTGCGGTCTCTCTACCTCTGGCTTCCCACAAAGATGGCAGCCGGTGTCTTGCTGTGATGTCCCCGAAGTCACGCCTGCCTGAGAAGGCAAAGGGAGCCGGCACAGCGTGGGCCCTGATCTCCCAGCCCCGTGCTTGGGGTGCTTCGTATTCATTCACACTGAACTGCTGTCTGGGTTTGTGGCAGCCTGTCTAGCATGGCCTTGTGGCACCAAGGGGCTGTGCTGCCCACACAAGCCCCAGGCTTGAGAGCCTCCTGGGGTCCCAGGCAGCCCTGGGGCTCAGCACCCCCCACCCCAGGTTCTCAGAAGATTTGGGGAAATTCATCAGCTGCTGAGGCTATTTGGAAGCTGCTTGGGTTTCAAGCAAGAGAGAACGAACCCCTCCTGGTGATTTATGCCATGCCAGGCTTTAAGCCAAGAGTTGCCCATGCACCACCCGAAGCAGGAGCTGTAAGCAGCCCCATTGCACAGACGAGGAAACTGAGGCTCGGATGTGTGATTTCCCACCAGGGCAGGGCTGGAAGTCAAACCCAGGTCCCTCTGACCCCAGAGCCCTGTGCTAGCTGTATTCTCGTTCTCCTGAGATGCTCAGTCAATGTGTATCTTCCACTTCCCAGGGGCTGCCGGCCTAGGTGACCCAAGGGTGAGGCCAGCTCTGTTAGGCTTCCAGAGTCAAGCAGGGGCTGTGGCCTGTCTGGGGCGGGGGCAGCAGGTGTATGTCCTTCCTCCTCTGGGCTGTCAAGACTCCACCCGGGACCGGCCCCACAGTCCCCCCTGCTGCCTGTCTTTGCCACCCCCTGTGGTGGCGGAGAAGCAGGGCATGTCCTTTGAGTGTGAGTTTCTAGAGCACTTGGCAGAGGGGGCCTCGATGGATGGGAACAAGGGGTGAGTTCCCCGCAGCCGCCCTGAAGCTCTGGCCAGCGAGCCTTGACCAGGAGCAGGTCACCGGCCTCCAAAGCCTCTGTCCCCTTACCTGGAAAATGAAGGGATTAATATTGCCCCCTCACCCCGCCCCGAGGGACTGTGAGGATAAAACGAGAGCATTCGGGCAAGTGCTCACCATCAGTTCAGTTCAGTTCAGTCGCTCAGTCATGTCCAACTCTTTGCGACCCCATGGACTGCAGCACACCAGGCCTCCCTGTCCATCACCAACTCCGAGAGATTACCCAAACCATTGAGTCGGTGATGCCATCCAACCATCTCATCCTCGGTCGTCCCCTTCTCCTCCTGCCTTCAATCTTTCCCAGCATCGGGGTCTTTTCAAATGAGTCAGCTCTTCACATCAGGTGGCCAAAGTATTGGAGTTTCAGCTTCAACATCAATCCTTACAATGAATATTCAGGACTGATCTCCTTTAGGATGGACTGGTTGGATCTCCTTGTAGTCCAAGGGACTCTCAAGAGTCTTCTCCATCATCACAGTTCAAAAGCATTAATTCTTCAGTGCTCAGCTTTCTTTATAGTCCAACTCTCACATCCATACATGATTACTGGAAAAACCATAGCCTTGACTAGACGGACCTTTGTTGGCAAAGTAACGTCTCTGCTTTTTAATATGCTGTCTAGGTTGGTCATAACTTTCCTTCCAAGGAGTAAGCGTCTTATAATTTCATGGCTGCAATCACAATATGCAGTGATTTTGGAGCCCCCCAAAATAAAGTCTGCCACTGTTTCCACTGTTTCCCCAGCTATTTGCCATGAAGTTGAAGGGATTAATATTGCCCCCTCACCCCGCCCCGAGGGACTGTGAGGATAAAACGAGAGCATTCGGGCAAGTGCTCACCATCAGTTCAGTTCAGTTCAGTCGCTCAGTCATGTCCAACTCTTTGCGACCCCATGGACTGCAGCACACCAGGCCTCCCTGTCCATCACCAACTCCGAGAGATTACCCAAACCATTGAGTCGGTGATGCCATCCAACCATCTCATCCTCGGTCGTCCCCTTCTCCTCCTGCCTTCAATCTTTCCCAGCATCGGGGTCTTTTCAAATGAGTCAGCTCTTCACATCAGGTGGCCAAAGTATTGGAGTTTCAGCTTCAACATCAATCCTTACAATGAATATTCAGGACTGATCTCCTTTAGGATGGACTGGTTGGATCTCCTTGTAGTCCAAGGGACTCTCAAGAGTCTTCTCCATCATCACAGTTCAAAAGCATTAATTCTTCAGTGCTCAGCTTTCTTTATAGTCCAACTCTCACATCCATACATGATTACTGGAAAAACCATAGCCTTGACTAGACGGACCTTTGTTGGCAAAGTAACGTCTCTGCTTTTTAATATGCTGTCTAGGTTGGTCATAACTTTCCTTCCAAGGAGTAAGCGTCTTATAATTTCATGGCTGCAATCACAATATGCAGTGATTTTGGAGCCCCCCAAAATAAAGTCTGCCACTGTTTCCACTGTTTCCCCAGCTATTTGCCATGAAGTGATGGGACCGGATGCCGTGATCTTAGTTTTCTGAATGTTGAGCTTTAAGCCAACTTTTTCACTCTCCCTTTCACTTTCATCAAGAGGCTCTTTAGTTCTTCACTTTCTGCCATAAGGGTGAGGTCATCTGCATATCTGAGGTTATTGGTATTTCTCCCGACAATCTTGATTCCAGCTTACCATAATGCCTGCAAATAATATCAATCACAATATAATAGAAGCAAACATTTACTGAGCACTGGTTTGAGACTAGACACTGTCCAAGCGCTTTACATATGTTAGCTCATTTAATCCTCATAGCAACCCTACGGGAAAGTACTCTCCTTGGCCCCATTTTACAGATGAGGAGACTGAGGCACAGAGGGGGAACAGCTTGCTCAAGATCATGCAGCTAGTAAACTAAAGAGGTGGGATTCTGTCCCTGGAGGTTTGGCGTCAGTGTCTGCACTCTCATTTAGTGAGCACTCTGAAACATCAGCAGCTTCCCCAAGCCTCTCCTCCCATGCAGTCACAGTCTGCCCAGTGGAGCGTGAGCACAAAGGAGTGAGCACTCAAATGGAAAGCCAGGCATGGAGGTGTCTACAGGTCACGGAGGATGCTTTCCTAGCCCTGGGGAGAGGTGCCCGCAGGACACGCCAAAGAAGAGGCCGCCAGCTGGTTGGGATTGCCGATGTCCTGCAGCTGAGTCTGCCTTGCGCTCCCCAACAACTCTGTGCCTCCCATGCTCCCCACTCAGGGCTGTGCACACAGTGGGAGCTGGCCCATGCTGGCTGACTGGACTTTGAAGGGAGACACTGCGATTCATTTCAAGCGGTCAGAATTAACCCCTCTGTATGTCTCTCAACTTTGCTCACTGTGGGGGCGCTTGGGGCAGACGGTTGGAGGCCGCCTCTGTGGCACTGTCAGAGTCGTGCAGCCTGATTTATAGATGCTTCTGTGGAGAAACAGCACTGGGATTTTCCATTAGACCAGCACAAGTCACAGTTGTGCATTTCTAGACCATTAGAGGGGAGGGGGCTGGGAAAATGCCACCTACCAAAGCGGACAGACAGCCTCCCTCATGGAGCCTTGAGAAATGACCCAACATCTGGCTTTTGCCCACCACGGTCCTTGTTGTTTAGTTGCTAAGTCATGTCCAACCTTTTGCATTTCCATGGACTGTAACCTGCCAGACTCCTCTGTCCATGGGATTTCCAAGAATCCTGGAGCAGGAGCCATTTCCTTCTGCAGGGGATCTTCCCAACCCAGGGATCAAACCCACGTCTCCTGCTTCACTGGGGGATTCTTTACTGCTAAGCCCCTGGGGAAGCTCTAGACCATGGTCCTCAGGACACGGGAGTAGGTTAGACGAGGCCCAGTGACGCCACATGGTGAGCTCTCTGGGGCAAGGTGCCCTCGGTGAGAATCATTCGTCCGTCCAACATCCCCACGCCATTTATTTACTTAACAGATATTTCATGGACTCTGAGGCTCCAAGCTCTGTGGCAGGTGCTGAGAGGACAGCACTGAACAAGACGGGTTCTCCCTGCCCGCAAGGAGCTTCCATCCCATTGGGGATGCAGCCGGCAGAGATCGGAACCGTTTGTTGGGCGATGGAGGGGTTACGTAGTAGCATGCACACCCAACCCAGACTTGAATGGTCAGGGCTGGCTTCCCAAAGAAGGAAGGTGGGAGCGAAGAGTTGCAGAATGAGATAAACTTGGCCAAAAGCCTGTGCAGGCCCCCTGAAAGGGGAGCGATTATGGCAAGCTGGAAAATTAAAGTGGGCCATCTAGCTGGGGTCTAGACGGGAAGAGGTGAAGAAGCAAAAAAGCAACTGGAGGGATGAGTGGGACCTAGATCAGGTATTCATATTGATAAGATGCTTGAACCTAACCCTGAGGACAGAGGGGAACCGCTTTTCATGCAGAGGGGCGGCAGGCACGTCCAGCGTCAGGGGTCTCCAAGCTCTGGGCCACAGATCGGGTCCCCCTGTCGGGTCAGCAGCAGCACTGGATTAGAAATGAACTGCAGAATAACTGTAATGTGCTTGCATCCTCTCGAAACTCTTCCCCCCACCACACCCCACCCCACCCCCGTCAGTGGAAACACTGTCTTTCGTGAAATCGGTCCGCGGTACCGAGGAAGGCTGGGGACTGCTGGCTGGTCGCTGGCGGCTGTGAGGTTAATGAGGGAGGCTGGGTGGAGGCGGGTGGCCACAGGGTGGGCTGGGGGCTCTGGGCTGGCGGCTGCCGC
>SJXQ01002628.1:165324-194300 GCA_006408695.1 Aepyceros melampus
TCCATCCATCCATCCATCCACCCACCCATCCATCCATCCACCCATCCATCCATTCATCCATCCATCCATCCATCCACCCATCCATCCATTCATCCACCCACCCATCCACCCATCCATCATTCACCCACCCATCCATCCATCCCCCCACCCATCCATCCATCTACCCATCCATCCATCCACCCATCTATCCATCCATCTATTCATCCACCCATCCATCATCCATCCATCCACCCATCATCCATCCACCCATCCATCCATCTATCCATTCATCCATCTATCCATCATCCACCCATCATCCATCCACCTATTCATCTGTTTATCTATCCATCCATTGGCCCACACATTCACCACTCACACATTCATTCAGCACTTATTTTGAGCCAGTGGCCTTGTCCTGTTTATGCTGGGCACTCAGTACTGTAGGCTGGAATTTTCTGGAAAATAGAAAAGTTAGTTTATCCAACCCACCTCCTTTTAGGCTTTGTCAAATGATAGATGCTCTGAGTCCACAAAGTGAAATATATGAATCTCAGGATGTGACAGGCCTGGCCCTGCCCAGACCCACTCTTCCAGCTCCAGCCCCTTCTGCTGTAGAGAAGTGGGTGAAATGCTCCAGCATCTGAATTATAGGGTGAGAGACTGAGGCTTAGAGAAGGGGCTGAGCCTGCCTCGGGAACATTAACAGTGAGGAGCCAAGCCCTCCTCTCACTTCACGGGCTGTTTGCTTAGGGCCCGCCCACTCAGTAACCCTGCTAGGCTCGTGAGGATTTCCTTATCCATCTAAGCAGAGTGATCAACATTGCTCACAGTCCTATGCAGGCCTGATGCAAGTCTGTGATTATGGACAGACACTGACACTCTGGCAGGACATGCAGGGGACAGAATGAAGACTTGAATTCCTCACCCTGAGCCTCCTATCGTGTTCCTCACCTTCTCAGGCCTTCCCTTCCTTACACCCCTCACCCTCATTTCTGTGATGCTGTCTGTCTCTGCTCTTAGTCACTCCCTATCCCTTCCTCTGTAATTCCTCTTGATTCCACCCTCCATTCCTTTTCTTCTTCCCGGCTTCTCAGATGTCAAGAGTCATCCTTAAGCCCTCCCCGTCCCCAAGCAGTCTCTAAGTCCTGCCAATTCCATTTCTTAAATCTCTCTCAGATGTGCCCGCTGCTCTGGACCCTGAGGCCCCCATCTGTTAGCGCACTTCATCATCACCCTAATCAGGAAGTCTTTCACCGCCTGACCTGCCCAGTGGTGCGGGTTTGCCTGGCCCCAAGGCAGCCTCCTTCTTGAAGCTAGAGGAAATAGTCAGGATGCAATGATAATCAAGTTGTTTCACTACATAAAACCTTGAAGCAACGGGCTTTTGGCCCAGAATGGAGTTTGACTCTGTTCCATGCCCTACAGGATCCGGGCCCTGCCCACCTCTCCGCCTCATATTTCAACAACCCTGGCCCAGACGCTCCCACCTGACACTCAGGCCACACAGAGAAGTCTTCCAGCTCATCCCAATAAGCCACCCCCTCACTTCCCTGGGGCCATTGCCTACGCTGGTTTCTCTTCCCCAGCGAGATTCACTGTCCTCTCTCACTAGGGTTATTCTGACTCATCCGTCAGCTTGGAAATCTTTTCTCTGCTCCTAAATCTGAATCAGATGCCTCTGCTCCGAGTTGCAGTGCTCCCGTCCACGCCTCTAAAGCATAGCATTTATCAAAGTGCGTCTGAATTGCCTGTTTAATTGTCTGCCTTCACTGCCGGGAGCCCCAAGGGCTCAGAGGGCGATAGGTTTCCAGTTTCCCAAAAGAAAGCCTGAGGCTGGTTGCCTAAGCCGCAGTCCCAGGCCACCACTGAAGCCTGGTTCCCAGGGCGTTGGGGGAGCTGTCCATGGTGCTTCTGGCTCCCAAGTTTTGTTGAGGGGTTTCCTTGATCAGACACCATCTTGGAGGTGGCCTACACTCTCGGATATTCCCCAAGGGGGAGGGAAAGGCCCCAGTCTGGCCTTGTAAACCCACAGTATGCGCTACCTGGGGGATTTGAATCTGCCTTTATGTGGAAAGCTCAGTGGGAAAGCTTCAAGTCTTCTGATACCAAACCTACCTCTTGGCATTTGGCCACATTTCTGAGAATGAGAAGGGGCCATTCCAGCAGCAAATAATTTAATAAAGAGTTGCTCTGTCCACTGGCCTAATCACCGCTCCTTGCCTCTCTGAGTATCAGGGAAACAGAGACCAGTCACCTTTCTGACAACCCTGGCTCAGGTGCCAGCAAGCCCTCCTTACTCCATATAACACACCAGGAACCAGCTCACTGTCCCTGTGGCTCACACATCTCAGTTGCTTTCCCTTTTCTCGCCAATTTGGCCCTTTTGATAATTTTGGATTAGCCCACTTTCTTAAAGCTGATTTCTATTTGCATAATCCTCGCCTCTTGGAGTTGCTAGGCCCTCAGTGATAAGCTGATGGGCCAGGGCAGTCAAGCAAATTATACTCTTTGCTCTGAACAGCCGTTGGAAGTGGAGGAAGTTATTTTTTAAAGAAGACATGAGCTTTATGTTTTATCTCTATATTTCTTTTGACCAGTGGTGTCATCTCAGTTTTGGGTGTGCTGGCTAAAGTTTCCTGGAATACGTGGATCTTTACCAAACCACAACAGGCAGGATGAAGATTAGACCCAAGGGAGGACTTCCGAGTTGTGTCAGCAGAGAAAAGGCATGGGAAAGCTGCTTGCAATAAGGCATTACACTTTGCTTACACGAAGCATAGTTCCATCTGTCATCTAATTATTTTCCCATGAAGGACTGTAGCCAGGACAGGCATCTTTCCCAAGTGAGAGTCGATAGGGCTGAAGGCCGGCGAGATCATATGTCAAGTCACAGAGGGCACCGGAAGTAACACCCCCCGATGCCAGTTGCTGTGGTGCCCAGCACACTGAGTTCCATTCCAGTCCACAAACACATACCACCCGCTGTGTGGCGGAAGCCCTCATCCTACAGACAGCACACCTTTTGCTGAGGGCCTGGTGTGTGTCAGTCCGCACGTCACAGCCTGGGGTGCGTGGCACAGACCACAGACCTATGCAGAAAAGGGGTGAAAGAATAGTCAAGAGGGAAGCGTCTCCTTCCTCTCCAGCCACTTCCCTGAGCCCAGTGCCAGGATGGGTGCCAGGACACGGGAGCCTCCCCTCCCCACTGTGAGCCTTTCCCCCGGGGGTCTTCTGAGGAGCCCTGGGCCAGGAGTCCCCACCCCACCCCTGCAGTCTGGGCTCACTCGACAAGTGAATGCACCCTTCCTTGAGCTCAGGCGGCCTCCAGGCTGCCGGCTTCTGTTTATACAAGGTGTGAATCATCCTGTCAGGTGCCCCTGTGAAACCCAAGGACCACTTGCACGGGGAGTCAATTAGCGGCCTCCGTTGGTCTATCCAGTCCCCCAGGACAGCCACATTCCTGGACATTACTGAAGGCCCCAGCTTCCTGAGGTGACCCCGCACCCAAGAGACACAGCCAAACGTGGAAGTGTCTGGTAGAGTTCATGGCATCTCAGCTCAGTTCAGTCACTCAGTCGTGTCTGGCTCTTTGTGCCCCCAAGGTCTGCAGCACGCCAGGCTTCCCTATCCATCACCAACTCCCAAAGCATGCTCAAACTCATGTCCATCAAGTCAGTGACGCCATCCACCCATCAATCTGGGGAGGGTAGATTTGTGAGAAAGCTCTAATGTGGTGCTGTTGTGGGCTCTAGCACGGACTCCAGGCCTTTGAATTAGGGTTGGGGGAGGCAGCGCAGAGCGAAGGATCCAGTGGAGGCTGGTGACCAGGAGCGGGGCCCCTGGAGGGAGTAAGAGGGGCAGGCAGGACGGGGCCGCCGCGTCGCACTGAAGCTTCTCCCGTTGGTGATGAGGCTGGGGCTCTGACATCCTCTGTGGGCTGGGTCTCAGAGCCTGCCATGCGGGTGACCGTTAATGCCCAGGAAAGCTTGCGCTGTCTCGGCATTCGTCTGTCTTCACTGTGAGCACGGTGAGGTGAGAAGGAAGAGATGGGGGTCTCCACTCCCTCTGACATCTCTGCCCGGTGTCATGGGGTAAGGGAGCCAGTTTTGGACTGAACATCTTGGTTCTGGGCCCAACCCTGCCTCTTAGTAGCTGCAGGACCTCTGAGGTCTGGTTTCTGCCATCCCATGAGTTTATCAGTTTATCTCTGAGATCCTTTCCTGCCCAGTCTTTATTTTGGAGGAGTATATCGGAACCTCTGGTGACTCAGGCAGTAAAGAATCTGCCTGCAGTGTAGGAGACCCAGGTTCAATCCCTGGATCAGGAAGATTCCCTGGAGAAGGGAATGGTTACCCACTTCAGTATTCTTGTCTGGAGAATCCCATGGACAGAGGAGCCTGGCGGGCTACAGTCCCAAAGAGTCGGACACAACTGAGCGACTAACACTTTCACAACATTTCATCTCAGAACCACACACGTCCCCAGCCCAGCAGGCTCAGGCAGAATGTAGAGCAGGCTTCTCAAAAGAGACAGCCAGAAAATCCCAGGGAGTTTGTAAAAAATGCAGATTCCAAGCCCACCAAGGGCCCTGAGCAGACTGGGAATCTGTCTGACATCTCTGCCTGCCCGTCCCCCCCAGGACTCACACAAATTGCATTTAGGGAAGTCCCAGTGAAAAGACTGGAGAATGTTCTCTTCTTCCCTCTTCTCTGTAACCAGTTAAACAAAGCCACCCAGCCGGGCCAGGTCGCCTGATACTGGTGCATGTAATTTCTAAGTGGGAACAACAACTCATCAAATGGAACGGTTTACAATTGCCTGGGATAAAACTATTTTCTTTTCAATCTTCCCCGGGAAGTGACAGATAATAACCAGCCTGGAGATTGTAATATTATTAGGGCCAAAATAAAATAAAACCCCTTAACTGCTTCCTCTTACAGAGTGAAGCCAGATATTTTTCAATTCATTTAAATAAAGTAATTGTTTTCCTTGCTCGTTATCTTAAATTCCCAGCAACCTGCATTCCCCTCCCTCCCTCTGAATAAGGGGGTTGGCCTTTCTTCCTTATCTCCTGTTGTCTCCCAGTGGGTCTCGAGTCTTTGATGCCCTTCCACTTTACAAGCTTCCTGGTGAAACCCACCAGCAAGAAGCCCAGCAGCTATGAACCACCTTTGGCAAGCTTGCTCCAGCCCAAGCCCCCACCCCTTCAAGTAAACGAGATAACGCACACACGCCATACAGAACGAGGCCTGGCGTACAGCAAGTGCCCAGCTAATGCTTAGTGCCATTAACAACAACACTGAAGAGGGTGCACTTGAATCCCAAGATTTCTTGTTTTGGCCTCGCCACACGGCTTGCTAAATCTCAGTTCCCCAGGCTGGGACTGAACCCGGGCCCCAGCGGTGGAAGCCCAGATTTCTGACCACTAGGCATCAGGGAACTCTCAGAATCACCCCGTGATTCTTGTCGCTCTACAACGCAAACGGGAATCTGAGCCCTCAGGCACATCACGGGGCCCCGAGCCTCCGTTTCTCCAGCTGTGAAATGGGGAGAGAGAGTGTGGACAGAGGGAGCCCAGAGCAGGGATGAGGAGGCTGGCAGCCCTTTGCAGGACACCATGACAGGCCCTGAGCAAAGAGTCAGAGGCCGTAAGGCTCCATCCTGCCCTTGTTATATTTATGACAGAACAAGCAGATGCGTGGGGAAAAGTCATCTGATGGGCCATTTGACTTAAATGAAACCTCTCCGTTCCTGGCTGTTTTATTTCAGGAGTTTCTCTGAGTGCGATTTGCCTTTCAAGCGCTCCTGTCTCCTCTTACCAACGGTGTTGACTTAGGTGCCTTTCCCTTCACCTCCAAATAGAAAGGCACGCCCACTTTTAAGGGCCGTGGTGAATTGTCCAGCTGACCTACCACGTGGTGGGCAACCCACACATAGAAGCTGTTGCAGCGGCCATTGAGTACAGTCTCATGTTCTTATTCTATTTTACAGAAGCTTACAACCCTTTACCTGCAACCCAGCAATCCAAACAGATCTGAACGTTAAAAGGCTGTTTTGGTGAGCCAGTTGTGGCCACACTGGACTGCCCTGAACTGACTTGGTGGCAGAACCCAGCCTGAGCCACGGGGAGACGACTACGGTCTCCAGTTATCTCATTAACGCTGCCATCCAGACATTTCACTGCAGAAATATCGACGCGGGTGATTATGGAGTGATTCCTTGCCCCCTGGGCAGGTTAGGTAATATACTGAGCAAGCCTGACATCAGCTTTTCAGGAGGAGGACGAGGCCTGAGCTCCGGAATGCGTCTGGCTTCAGGGTCCCGGACGTGGGTTGTGGGACCAGTGTCCCCAGCAGGCACAGACCCGCACCCCGTGTGGCCTCTGGGTGCCTCCTGCCAGCTTCCACTCCTGGGAAGTCACGGTTTACCGGCCGTCCTTTGACTCACAGGCACACAAACCCAGTTCAAGCCCATTCTCTCAGGCACGCTTTCCTGCCATGCTGTCCCCACACCCCCACGCACGCTGTCTCCGAGCATCCCCTTGCCCCATCCACCCCTCCTTTGGGGCGCTGAGTCTCCGTTTCCACGTGATGCATCAGCACCCATTTCCAGGCAGATGTCTGTGCCCACCAGGCAGCGGGCAGGGAAAGCCTGCTCCACGCTGCGCTGCCGCCTGAAGTCTCCGCTCTTCACGCAGCTTCTTGGCAGCGGGTTCACACAGCCAGGGATCTCAAAGCACAAGCGGCAGTTCCCAGTCTCGTCTGCTCCTTCCTGGAGCTCCCGGACAGAAGGGCAGGCAGAGGCCCGGCCAGTCGCCTCTTTCCGAGGTCCTGGATCTTCTGCGGGCGTTTTCTTCAATAGGCTTTTCTTCTGAGCCTCAGAGATTAAGAGCTTGGAAGAGACCGCTGAAGAAAGGGTTTTCAGTAATTTAGCGTAACCATGGTGAAGCCGGAAGTGACTGGGGTGGGGGCTTCTTCTTGCCAGCCTGTGAGCGGGTGAGAATGACCCCGAAATGGGTCCTTGCAGGCGCTGCTAGCCCTGGAACAGAGTGCTGAGTCCGTGTTTACTGACCACTCGCAATGCGTCCGGCTCTGTTGTAAGCGCACTCCACACAAAGCATCTCATTTCATCCTCACAGCTCCCTATGAGGTGGCTTCTATTATTATCCCCACGTTACAGATGAAGAGACGGAGGGTCAGCGAGACCAGGTTGCTTGCTCCAGATCGCGTAGTCCGTGCGTGGTGGCGCCGGGCGCTGACCCCCAGCTGCTGGAGCCCAGCTTCTTGGCCGTGTGCGTGTCGGGCACCTACGGGGTGGCGGTTCCGTGTGGCAGATGAGTGCCGGCGCTGACCCCTGGCTGCTGGAGCCCAGCTTCTTGGCCGTGTGCGTGTCGGGCACCTACGGGGTGGCGGTCCCGTGGGGCAGATGAGTGCAGGCTGGCCACAGAGGCCGCAGCCATCGCTCTTCCGCTCACGTTATTTGCGAGTGATGAACTGGACAACTCTGTTTTCCTGGCTGTGCGGCCTATGCGTGTGGGGGCTGGCCGACGACTGGTCACCCCAGACACTGCTCGCACCCGAATGGGAATGGGTTGTTTGATGGGTAAGGTGGGATGCCCATGGAATCGGAAAAGGAATGCCCTGAGCACCGAGGGCCAGCGGATTTGGAGAGACACAGGGAAGGCCTAATCCCAGAGTGCGGGCCTGAGTGGGCGTTCTGCAGGAGGTGAAGCTTGGCTGCCGTCGGGAAGGCAGAGGGAGCTCTCAGCTGGACCAGGATCAGAGGTTGGAAGATCAGGAGAGAAGGTGGGAAGCGGATTTTCCAGCTCCTCGGCCTTTTGTGAGTTTCCTGCCTACCCGGTCCTGGCCTCCTGCTTAGAACTCGCTCTCTGAGGGTCTTCTGTAGTCCCTCTGCTGTCCCCCCTGAATGGCCATCCCTGTGGGGACAGGTAGCCCTGGGCTCAAAGGGCAAGTGCAGGGTGGGGTTGGAGAAGGACGCCCTGCGCCCCTTGTAAACGTGAAGAAAGGAGGCGGGGATTCCAGCTGATGAGTCCAAATGTGGAGGAAGCGTCCCTTGCCTACCGTTGCTCTGCCCTTCTGTTCACTCGGCCTCACCTGCTCATTTTCCGGTTGAGGAGATGGAACTGGCAGAGATCAGAGTGAATGTCTGGGTCTTCCAGCCTCAGTAGCAGAGTCGGCGCTGAGACCCAGGTCTCCTGACCTGCAGGGCAGATTTCTTCCTAAGATGCTAAAAGACACCCTAAAGCTTCTCTCCCTGCGGGCTCCCTGAGCCATCAGCATTGAGGTTGCCTTTTCTGGTGTTGCATAGGAGGCTCCCAGGTGGCATAAGTGCTGTGGAGCTGTGGATGGGGTACCAGGCACCCCGGGGCCCCCAGGGAGTGATGCTGAAGCAGAGACGGGCCCACTCTGAAGAGCATCTGCACTCAGATGGGAGGCCGAGGCTGGGGCGGGGGCTTGCCTGTCTCTGCACCAGCCCGGCTCAGTGTGGTCACGCTCCCACACGGCTTGGAGTGGAGGAAATTCCTATCGCCAACTTGTGACACCAAAGCCAGTTAGCTCTTCCCAGGGCTGGAAGCAGAGGGAAGGACAGGAGCCTCAGACCTACAGCTGACCTCCATTCTGGGGCCTCCAGGGCGGGGACAAGGGAAGCAGTTGGACCACTGTGCCTCGGGCTTCTCTGGGTGGGAGACGGTCGTTTGTCACCCATGTGCCCCCCACGGCGGGCGGCCCCTCGGCCCTGCGGATGGCAGATTCCACAGCCTGAAACACACAAACATGCCTTGCTCTGCAGTAGCTCTGGGGCCTTCTGTACGGAAAACCCTCTGCTGCTGTCAGTTCAGGGCAATCTTTTTTCTGAGTGGGTCGATTGTTCCTGATGTCTCCGGCTCCTCCACCCAGCCTCTTCGTCCAGGAGCAAACGAGCTGTAAACAAACGTGTCAGGACATGAAAGGCGCGGCTGTCTAAGGTGCAAGCAAGGCCAGAGCCGCGCTGTGGGGGAAGCGAGGCCAGAGCCACGCTGTGGGGGGCTCCGATGGAACTGGGGGCTCTTCATCCTCTCAGGGGCTCTGATGTCACTTGGGGGTGAGAGAGACTACACGATGCTGATGGGATGACAGGCCCGGGTAGGTGGGGTGCCCTGCGGGACCTCTTGGGCATTTGCCTGAGGCTTTGGGGCGACCGTCAGCCCCTCCCTAGTGGCTGAAGGAGGATCCACATGGCTATGATCCCCATGCTTGGGGAGGACTTCCTGAAGGGGCCAGAGGGGGTGTCAGCAAGTTCACGGGGGAGAGTGGATTATGGGCTCATCTCAGCCAAGGAGCAGTCTGAGCAGAAGGTCCCCTCTCAGCTGGAAGCTTCCCCAAGTCCAGAGGCTGCCCCTCTCCATGTGGAGCTGTCTCCCCATCAGATGGGGAGCCGTTAGGGTTGGAACTGTGTTTCCACCATCGGACTGGCAGTTCCCCAGCACTAGGGAGTCCCTGGGCTTCCCCAGTGACTCAGCAGTAAAGAATCCACCTGCGATGCAAGAGCCACAGGAGACTCAGGTTAATCCCTGCGTCGGAAAGATCCCCTGGAGGATGGCATGGCAACCCACCCCAGTATTCTTGCCTGGAGACTCTCATGGACAGAGGAGCCTGGTGGGCTGCAGTCCATGGGGTCGCAAAGCGTCAGACATGACTGAGCAACTTGGCACGCATGCAGGGAGCACTTGGCTGCCATCAGATCGGCAGCTCCAGGAAGGCGGGTGCTGAAACACCCCCAGTCGTAGGACCCGCCCCTCTTCCACCCTAGCATCAAGGAGGGGCCCTCCTTTCTCTCCACTGATGGCCCCAGGCCTTCACCACCCTGTACCACATCTTTGAGGAAGAACAGAGGCTTCCAGGAAGGCAGACAGCCACGGACTTAGCACCTCATCTGTGCGTGACTCTGGCAAGTCCGCTCTCCGCTCTGGGGCCCAGCTTCCCTCAACATACACCAAGAGGCTGTCCAGCCCTCAGAAACATGCTTCTGACGCTCTGAACTCCCTCCGCGCTCCTTCCAGAGGGAAGCTCCTCCCTTGAGCGTCTCCTCTTCAAGAACTCCGCTTCTAAGCTGAGCCAGAGGGTGTCTCTGGACCGGGGCTGCCTGCTGGCAGCTTCATCTCCCACCTCTTTGAGCCTGGAGCATTCCTGGTGGCCGAATTACCAGCCCCACGGGGAAGCAAAATTAAGAGATGCCGCACCCTCTCTGTCCCCTCACCCTCGATTCCCAGGGAAGTGGCTCTTTGAAGATCTCAGTTCAAACAAGAGAGATAATTAGGAGGCATCTGTCCTGCCGGCTTGGTCCCTCGCGTTATCTTTTCTCCAGCCGCAGGTATTCTAGGAAGCATGGACAGGGGACTGGGGGAGCCAGCCTGGATGACCCGCCTCCCCCAGGGTCCTGCCAATGCTTGGCATCTCCTTCACCTCTCTCTGGGGCAGCGGGTGCCAGCGGGCGCCAGCGGGCGCCTTTTGGACCGTAACTCAGATCGAGACGCGTGAGCACACAGCTGGCTCTGGGCAGGTGGTCCACAGGCGCAGCCCCTCTTTCCGTGGCCCCTGCAGGCTGCTTGGTGCCCACCACTGACTAGAGGCCAGGTTTCTGACCATAACCATGGAGATGACAGTGTCAGCCACCCTAGAAACAGACCAGGCTCACTGACAACGGGCTTCCTGCCCTGCAGGCGGTCCCCACCAGGAGAGGAGGGACCTCAGGCTCCTTCACATCATGTCTATCAGAGCCTTCAACAGGAGAAAAGCAGCCTGGAGCGGTGCCACTGAAGCTGTCAGCCTGCTCACTCGTGGGCCACGTGCACTATCGCTGCTCTGGCAGCGTTTCTGCAAATTGCACGTCACTCTCCCACCAAAGCTGCACCTTTGACCGCTGTCACACTCACCTGGCCGTGCAGGTAATTTTCAGGCCTCACTTAGCGGGCCAGTGAGCTGTGGGGGCAAGCAGATGGAATGCACCTCGGACAGCCGACCCAAGAGGAGGTAAACTGTGGGGAGAAGAGAGCTGAACAGCTCAGCTGAGCTGGGAGAGACGGCTCCTCTGCCTCACCTCAGAGTAAGGGACAGAGGATGGGCTCCCAGGGACTCTTCACCAAGCATCGTCTGGCAGTTGCTTGCATGCTTCTCATGACGGGGAGCTTGCCACTCACTGGAGGCACGGACTTTCATCTCTGAGTTTCTCTGACAGTGTGAAGTGCTCATTGGACACAGATGGGACCTGTCTCCCTGTAACCTCAGCCTGATCCCTGGGTGACAGATGGGGTGGCCAGCTCTTCCCCATTTGCCCAGGACTTTCTTAGTGTTAGCGCTGTAAGTCCCGCATCCAAGGCCTCCACTAAGGAAGACCAGCTTGTGGCTTGCTTGCCACTCTGGGGGCACAAAAACCAGAGATTCTACATCCTGAGGAGCCTCTCCATCCCAAGCAAATCTGGACAGTTGGCCGCCTTACATAGACGAAGCCTCTGTCCCCTTTCCTGCTCCACCGGATCACCTTCTGGAGGCTCAAAGGCAGTCACGGTGGCCCCAGGCACCGTGGGAGATGGGGGTGACCACCCAGGGATGAAGTGGCTGGTCCAGTCTCTAGAAGGAGCAGGACGGAGGGGGAACCAGCCTCAGTCCTTGGCTCAGACCCCCTGTACTGCTTCTCAGCTGGGTGGCTGCAGCCTCTCTGGGTTACAGGAAGATTGCTGTCTCACAGTTCACGGATGTGGAGAGGTTTCAAGGAGATCAGCTCTGGGAAACTCCAAGACCAGCGTCGCCCCTGGCTGGCCCATCACTTGGTGGGTCGATGCATGGGTGCGGGCTTCTTGAGAAGTTGGAAGGCCAAGGCTGACGGGTGCACCAAAACGCCCCCAGTGAGCAGTGGCTGGGGTTACACATGGCTTCCAAGCCTGGCTCTGCCACTCCGCGGCCGTGTGACCTTGGGCCGGTCGATTTACCTCTCATGGCCTCGGGGTCCTCATCCATAACGTAGGGATAGTAAGAGCCCAGCTTCACACGGTAGTTGGGAGGATTTGGGGCGAAAACACAGGTCAGGCCCTTAGCACATGCCTGGGAGCTCTCAGGCCCATTCTCATCATCACGGCGGCCATGTCATTGCTGCGTTGACGCTGTTCGCCCGCTGCCTAGATGGCCGTGACAGTCCCTTCTTGCATTTTCTGGCTTTGAAATGAGTGATTTGGAGGAAATTGGATCTCTGGCAGATTAAGCACGTCCCCTAGTTTCTTGCTAGGCTGCCCAGAAGTGGTGGGGGAGACGGGACTTCCCCAGCCTTTCACAGCCTTGGCCACTGAATAAAAGAGGCATTCTAATTCAGAGCTGCCCAAGGTCTGAAAATCCTTTAGAATTTTCTTCATCTGGCCTTTAGACATGCATTAAACTCGTCTGATGACAGGGATATGTGAAAGGAAATGGATCGGGGGCCTAGCGTCTGTTTACCTCACATCCTGATGGGAACCGCTATCTTCCCCCCAAGACTAGGGAGCCTCCAGCCAGGTCTTCCTGCCCCCGTGGGCCCTGCAATCCCTTCTTCATCAGCAGCCACAGGGACCTTTAAAACAGGTAAATCAAGTCAGAGAATTCCCCGCTTAAGACCCTGCAACGTCTTTCCTTTGCAGCCGGAACACAATTCAGCCTCCTTGCACCAACCAGCCTTTAAGCCCTTGTATGGTCTGGCTACAGGTGGGTCTCTCAGCTGAGCCCGCAGCTCTCCACCTTGCTAACTCCACTTCTGCCACATCAGCCGCCTTGCTCTCCTCTCCCAGCACAATCTCACCCCATCTCAGGGCCTCTACAGAGGCCCTGATGTCTTCCTGCTGAAAAGCGCTTTTCTAGGCTGGTGCTCCACCATCTGGGGTGTGTGTGTGTGTGTGTGTGTGTGTTTTTCTTCATTGTTATTGGAGTGTAGCTGATTTGCAATGTTGTGTTCATTTCGGGCACATCACCTGTACACACAGCCACCCTTTGTAGAGTCCTTTCCCACACAGGCCACGAGAGTCCTGCGCAGAGCTCCTCCTGCCTTGCCGCTGTCATTGTTCAGTCACTCAGTTTTGTGTCTGACTCTTTGTGACCCCGTGGACTGCAGCCCAGCAGGCTCCTCTGTCCATGGGGTTTCCCAGGCAAGAGTACTCGAGTGAGTTTCCACTCCCTTCTCCAGGGGATCCTCCCGGCCCAGCGATTAAACTCACGTCTCCTGCACTGGCAGGCGGATCCTTCACCATCTGAGCCACCAGGGAAGTCCTATGCTGCACAGTAGATGCTTCTTAGTTATCTCTCTTATATAGAGCAGTGAGTATACATCGATCCCAACCTTTCAGTTTCTCCCTCCCTGCCCCTTAGCCGCTGGTAACCATGAACTTGTTTCCTACGTCTGTGACTCTATTTCTGTTTTGCAAATAAGTTTATTTGTATCATGCTTTTAGATTCCACACACAATCAATATCAAATGCTATCAACATATCGTATGACATCGACATTTGTCTTTCTCTGGCTTACTTCACTTACCATGAAAATCTCCGGGCTCATCTTCATCTGAGTTTTAGAGAAGACTCCTCTGGCCTTTTATTGAATCCCCAGATCCCTCTCCAGCCGCTCACGCTCTGGTTTGTTGCTTCGTAGCAATGATCACTTGAAATTGTCTCTCTCTTTTGACTTGCCATTTGCGTGCAATCCCTCTTAGTACAGTGCACGCTCCCTGAGAGCAGGGGCCACGTCTGTCATAAAGGTGATAGGCATGGAGTAGTAACTATTGGCAGCAGCATCGTTTCATGTTTGCCACAACCCTGGGGAGGTGGCGGAGGCACCCGCACTTTATCAATGAGAGACTGAGGCTCACGGAGCCAGTGGAGGGCCTCCGTCTCTCAGTAGTCAATGGTCCAGCGGAATTGGACCCGAGATCATCTGACTCCAAAGCCCACTGTTCTCTTTTTTCCTTCTTGTAATCACCCTGCCAGTGAAATCCTCTCTGGGGACAAAAAAAAATAACAAAACACAACCAGATCTGTAATGAAAAGCAAATGGGATTTTTTTTCCTGTTGTAATAACACCAAACGTTCGTTCAAAGCCAGGTAAAGTTTTTTTTTTTTTTTTTTTAATATACTGGGTGATTTTTATTGAACAGTTCCCTTGTAATAGGAAACCAACACCGAACTCTTCCATTTTGTCTCCCTCAGAGGAAATAAGCCAGCCACTCCTCCCCTGTCAGCCCAGCGTAGAGTGACTCCAGCTGTCTGTGGCATCCTTCTGAGCTTGGTTAGAAAGCCAGGGCTGAGGTCTCACTTCTGGGCCTGGCCTGGGAGTTTGCATATAGCTCTCTCATTCATCTGCTGCTGTGTGTCTTGGGGCAAGTCGCCGAACCTCTCGGTTAAAAACACCTACCAGGCCCATTTCAAAGATGATGGAGGGCTCAAGTGGAAAAAAAAAAGAACTGTCAGCATAAGGCCTTGCACTTGTGAACTGTTCACTTGCATCTGTGTGTCTCGTCGCTGCACTGGAGATATACAGTGTTGACCAAAATGGTCCCAGCCCTGCCCTCCTGTAGGCTGTGACCTGGGACTCCCGCCTGGGTACGCACCACGAGGCTCCATGAAGGCTGTAATCATGCCGTCTTCCTCATACTATATAGCCCCAAACTCAGCGCAAACCTTGCCTTTTAGCTCAGGCTCAATAAACAAACGTGTACAGGTGTGCTGTGGGGGAGGGCAAAGGAGGAGCAGCTAGGAAAAGCTTTTGAGCTGAGTCATCAGGAGTAAGCCAGAGAGACTTCCCTGGCGGTCCAGTGGCTGAGACGCCACGTGCTATTGCAGAAGGTGCAGGTCTGATCAGGGAACGAAGAGTCGCCATGCCACGCAGCGCTGCCAGAGATAGCATGAGCCAGAGGCAGACAGCCAGACAGGAGAGGAGGGGCTTATGTTCCAGACCAGCAGTTGGCTACTTATGGTCCAAAGGCCATGTCTAGCCCACTGTCTTGTTTTTACAAATAAAGTTTTATTGGAACACGGCCACGTCCATTAATCTGTTCACAGATTTCCTCTGCCTGCTTTCACAGGCCAGCAGCAGGGCTCCACTGTTAGAGCTGAGGCTGCAGAGCCCGCAGGTTCTGAGATGCTTCCTGCCAGGGAAAGTTTGCTGAGTCTTGATTAAGACGCGCGAATCAGGGCTTCCCTGGTGCTTTGGTGGTAAAGAATCTGCATGCCAGTGCAGGAGACACAGGTTCGATCCCTGGACCGGGAAGATCCCACCTGTCACAGAGCAGCTAAGCCCGAGGGCCACAACGACTGAGCCGACACCCTGGCGCCTGTGCCCTGCAACAAGAGAAGCCCCGCCATGAGAAGGCCACGCACCGCGCCTGGAGTCCAGCCCCCGCTTGCTGCAACTCGAGGAAAGCCTGCAGTGCAGTGCAGACCCAGCACCAGCAAACACAGACCAACAGACTGCAAAAAACGTTAAAGACCGCAAAGGAATCAGACCCAGGGAACTCCTGCTGGCTTGGAAAGAGGATCGGCTACCTAATTTGTTTGGCCCGGTGCAAAATGAAAATATGGAGTTGTTCCGTTGCAAATGATTACAGATTCCAAGATGGCAACAGCAGAGCATTAAACCAAGTGTGAGAGCTTCTCAGAACAGAGCTCCACGTCACCGCGTGGACGGCAGCCACGGACGCCTCTCTTGTGCTCTTTCTGGAGGACCATCCTGGGAGCAGAGTTATGCGGAGAAATCACGGCCCAGGGCCCCATGCGGGGCTCAGGGTCTCCAAGCCCCAAGTTTCCCAGGAGCTCCTGCTCCACAACGCATGAGGGTGAAGGGCTGGCTTCCTCTCTCCGCCCCTCTGCACCCCTGTTTCATGGAGCCTGGCAGTGACAAAGAAGCAGAGATGGGCTCAGCTCGCCCTCCCCTGCCAGCTGCGTCCTGGTGAGCAGACATGAAGCAGCAGACATGACAGTTTAATGGGAGCTTCTCTGATGCTGGTTCCCACACACACATCTGAACGGTCTGATGGGGTAGCAGCGGGGCCGGGGGATGGGACCTCGCTTTATGCAGCAATGGGACAGCCAGCCAAAGAACAGGATCTATGGAAACTTGCCAAGCTGGGTAGCCAGTCAAGCTCAGCTCCCTGGAGTCTTGGGCCATGGGCCATCTTAGCCCACACCCCCCAGACCCACTCTCAGCTCCTCCATCCGCTGTGCCTGAAGGCTAACCTGTACCGCTAGCATCAATGAGTTTTCTTGCCCACTGGTTAATGGGAGGCACCTGCAGGAGATGGGGGCAGGCTGGCAAGTGGACATGAGGACAAGGTCTTCATCCCCCAGCTCTTCCCTTCTGTGTCCCTCTACCTAACTCTTGTTGGGTAGCCTTTTCCCTCATCTACCATTCTCTTGCTGCTGCTGCTGCTGCTGCTAAGTCGCTTCAGTCACGTCCGACTCTGCGAGCCCATAGACGGCAGCCGACCAGGCTCCCCCGTCCCTGGGTTTCTCCAGGCAAGAACACTGGAGTGGGTTGCCATTTCCTTCTCCAATGCATGAAAGTGAAAAGTGAAAGTGAAGTCGCTCAGTTGTGTCTGACTCTTAGCGAGGAGCAAGTAAAACCCCCACCCCTTTGCCCCTTTCCCTCTGCTATTAAATAACCAGCAGCTCTCACTGGCCCCTGACCCAGGTGCCAGGCATGCCTTACTGGGACCCTCTGCTCCTATCTCTGTAAATAACTCTGAAGTGTCCTCATTTATGCTCTTTGCGTGTTTCCTGCCAGACCCCACCTGATACAGCCTCTTGCCCTGCACACCCAGATGTGACTGCAACCCGAAGCTCTTGCAGTGCAATGGAGGTGGCCCTGGCGGGTGGAGGCTGGCACGGCGTTCTCTTTGACAACAGGAGGAGCACGCTGCCGTGGTTATTGCTGCCTACAGATCACACCAGAATGCAGCACCTTAAAGCAACGGCTATGCTATTGTATCACACGACTGTGTGGGCCTGAATTCAAGCATGGCTTGGCTGGGCAATTCCGATGCTTTGAATGGCATCAGCAGGGGTTCCTGGTGTCGTGTTTGGTTTGGAGGTTGCTCTAGTCTGCAGGGGCTGAGGCAGCTTTACTCTTGTGTAGCCAAGGCTGGGCCTGTAGGTCCCTCTCCCCTCTCACGCGGTCTGTCACCACGGGCAAAGACAGGAAGTGGGTGCCTCCAGCCTGCTAAGGCTTGGACGTGGAAACTGGCACACTTTGGCACTTTTAGACATCCCACTGATCAAAGCAGTCACAGAATATGCCTGGTTCAGAGGGAGAGAGCACAGATCCCCCGTCTCTCAACGAGGGAATGTCAAAGGGTGTGGCCCCACCTTTAATCCTCTACAATCATCTTTCCAACAACTGGTATCACCTTCTCTGTTTGGTTAACGCTGGGCTCACAAAACCATTGTCCGGGGCCAAATTCACCCTGAAGATTGTTCTAGCTTGATATACACTGGTGGTTTTGTTTTTTAATTAAATGACTTTGGACCTCCATAACCCCCTCATCTCATCACTGGGCCCACCACTTTTCCCTGTCTGCCAGACACGCAAACTCAGGCTTCCGCCTGATTCCTGGGGCCTATAACTCTGTGGTCCTAGATTAGCAGCTCAGGGGACAAGTTTAGTCTGACGGGCTCATGCCCTGGGACACAGATACTCCCAGGTAAGCTGGGCTCTTCTATAACTCAGCCTTATTTCTGGAGGGAATGCTGGTTCAACAGACACTGAGATCTTATCTGTTAAGATTCCCGAGATGAAGCCAGCATGGTGTTGGAAAGAGCGCTGCCCAGGGCGAACAGGAGCTGGTGTTCCTGTCTCTGCACTGCCGGTGTGACCTTGAGGAGATCACCTAGCCTCCCCGGGTTGCTGCTTCAGCATCTTGCAGGACAAAGGAAAGAGAACAGTCTGGCGTCACCCCAAGTTTGCAGCCCAGCTCTGCCACTTGTCTTGGACAGGTCACCCCATCACTCTGGCCTCAGTTGCCACCTCTGAAAACTGGGGTCACAAAGAGCATCCCACCAAGCTGTCGTGAGGATAAAACATGATGACCTGTGCGGTGCTTGTTTCCGAGCAGGCACTCCTGACATTCTTGCCCGCCTGGAGCCACCAGAGCCCAAAGTCTGAGCCGGGACCACACACCTGCATGTCTAGCGCAACGTCTGACATGTGGCAGGCACTCAGAAAACACTTGTTGATATGAACTGACTCTTGGCAAACAAAGCAGTAGCAAGAGAAATAAAAACACTCACCCATTAAAAAACCCATGTATCAGCATATTCTTGGCAGCCGTATGCAGAGTAGAGCCCAATCAGAAACTACCCAGGTGTCTATTAACAAAAGAGCAATTGAACAAACCAGTCTCATCTTCCAATAAAATACTACTCTGTGATAAAAAGGGATTGCCGGTAGGCACATCGAACAACTTGGGTGGATCCCAAAAATATGCTGAGAGAAAAAAGCCTTCTCTAAAAACCACCTACTGTATGACTGCACTCATATGACATTCTAGTTAAGTGTTAGTCACTCAGTCGGGTCTGACTCTTTGTGACCCCACCAGCCTCCTCAGCCCATGGGATTCTCCAGGCAAGAATAC
This sequence comes from Aepyceros melampus, assembly GCA_006408695.1. NCBI lineage: Eukaryota > Metazoa > Chordata > Mammalia > Artiodactyla > Bovidae > Aepyceros > Aepyceros melampus. Next base: position 183,940 of record SJXQ01002628.1, read on the forward strand.
TGGAGTGGGTTGCCATTCTCTTCTCTAGGACATCTTTCCAACCCAGGAATCCAACCTGGGTCTCCTGCATTGCAGGCAGATTCCTTACCATCTGAACCGCCAGGGAAGCCCTATATGACATTCTAGAAAGTCAAAAAATGATGTGAGAAAAATCCAAATAGTTGTTGCCTTTGGGGGCAAGGATTGGCTAAGCAGGAGTGGAGGAATTTTCTGGAGTGAGGGTGGTGTCCTGCATCGTGAGAGAGGTTTGGGTTACACAGGTGGGTGCATTTGCCAGAACTCATTGAGTAATGCACTCTAGGTTTGTGCATTCCACTGTATATAAAGATTACCAGAAGAGAACTGGGAATAAGTGTAACTCTAATGATATGCAGGCTGCAGGAGTGAAATGTGGAGGCATCTGCAACCGACTTCAGAAAGCACCCGGTGCAACTCAGGTGGGTGGGCGGGTAAAGGGAGAGGAGCACGGTAGAGCAAGCGTGGGTAAGTCCACTGTGGGTGCTGGGGAGTAGGAATCCCGATGTTCACTTTAAAATTCTTTGCGCTTTTCTGTACGTTTGAAAATGTTCACAGCCAAATGATAGGGGATACAATATGATGCCGTAGGACCAGGCCAGGGCAGTGGCGGGGGGCGGCGAGGGCAAGGCCACGCAGCTGTGACAGACATTAAGACTGGTGTTCAGGAAAGTGGAAGTCGGCTGTGAAGACACAGTAGAAAAAGGACTGAATGCCCCGAGCTGAGTCTGGACGGTGGGCACGTCGGCAAACCCGATGACCTCTCCATGACTCCGTGTCCCCATCTGCAAAATGCAGACAGCTCTGCCCACAGGGGTGTTGCCGGGTGTAAACGAGAAGCCAGAAGCAGTGAACAAACAGGGCTTCACAAGGAGCTGGCAGAAAGCAGCTTGATTCTCTCCAAGCAAGCCTGACCCCACCTCCTCGTTGGGATCTCAGCCTAAATATGAAGTTAAGCTCCAAACACAGGCTTCCTCAGGCTGCCTAATTGGCTGTGGCCGCCACCTTCTCCTGGAGGAGGAAATGGCCATCCACTCCCGTGTCCTTGCCTGGAGAATCCCACGGACAGAGGAGTCTGATGGTGCACAGCCCATGGGGTCGCCGAGAGTCGGACACGCCCGAGCGCAGACAGCAGAACCGCCTCCTCCATCCGGCAGTTTTCCTGGTCTGTCGGGCACTTGCCCCCGTCTGGTGTGACTTCCATCTTGCTTGGCTTCTTAGCTGTCCCTTCCCACTAGCATCAGGTCTCCAGAAGAGGGATTTGGACTTGTTCATGACTTCACCTTAAACAGCCTCTGGCGCATAGTAGGGACACAGTGATTCTTTGCTGAAGTAAGGAAGAAGTGAGCAGGGTTGGATAGGCCTTAGTCTCACCCCTCAGATCGCATAATTCTGCCACCCAGAGTACCACCTCCATGAAATCGCAGGAAGTGAGTTTAGAGACGGCCATCTCTGCCCCCATTTAACAGATGAGGAAATGAGGTTCAGAGAGAGAAGGCAAACATCCCAGCATCCACTCTCACTTAGTGGCTGAGCCGAGAGGGGCTCTCACTCTTGCTGCTTCTCTCCAGCAGGCTGCTGGGGCTGATCGGGGCGGCTGCAGACAGACCGACAGACAGGCTCCACCGAGCCAGGCCGCCGGCGATGCCGTGTGCCATCACAGTAGGAGCATGTACCCTGTGCGCTGGTGCGCCCCGCCCCCCGGGTGGCAGGCGGGCAGGCTGGCACAGGCGGCTGATGGGTCGTGTCTGCCCGCCTGCCAGGGCCCAGCCACGCCGACACAGGCCGGTCACCCGCAGCGCCTGCTGGGTGTGGACGGCCAGCAGCCTGGCACGGGAGGTCCCTGCCCACACTGGCAATCTCTCTGACCGCGCCAGCACTGTCCCCACAGTGACCCTTGCTGGACGCGTGCTGTCCGCACAGGTGTGCTCGCCGGCTGGCAACATGGGGGCAGCTTGGGGGCCAGACGCTGAGCGGGCGCTGCAGGACGCTGGCAGGGTGTCGCCCAGAGGGGACCGCATGCAGATACACGGATCCCGGGTCAAAGGCAGGGCAGCCGTGCCTACACCCCCCACCCCCTGCCCAAGCAGCTCATGGGATCCCACACCAGCCGCAGCCCTGAAAAGGGGGCTGGAAAAATGATCTTCCCTCTGTTCCGAGGCCTCTCCCCAGCCCAGACCCGTCTGTGCTCTCCACACACACAGCTATGCTCTCCACACACAGTCAGGAGGGCTGCTCAGACCCTGGTGGAGCTGTCACTCCCCTGCTTGAAGTCTCAGGGGCTTCCCACCTTCTTGCAACAAAGTTACAGCCACAATAATATCTACTAAAGAATGTACTCTTGCCTGGAAAATCCCATGGAGGAGCTTGGTAGGCTGCAGTCCATGGGGTCCCAAAGAGTCAGACATGATTGAGCAACTTCACTTTCACTTCTCACTTTCATGCATTGGAGAAGGAAATGGCAACCCACTCCAGTGTTCTTGCCTGGAGAATCCCAGGGATGGGGGAGCCTGGTGTGCTACTGTTTATGGGGTCGCACAGAGTCGGACACAACTGAAGCGACTTTGCAGCAGCAGCAAAGAATATTTACCATGCTAAGCATTTTACAACAAAGGCAAAAGGAGAAGGGGGCAGCAGAGGATGAGTCGGTTAGACACCATCACTGACTCAATGGACATGAGTTTGAGGAAGTTCCGAGAGACAGTGAAGGACTCTGGGATGGGCTTTCAGGAAAACGGACACGTTCAAACCTTACTCCCACCTGGCTAGGGCATGCTGCTGTACACAGATGTGTGAGTTTCTAGCATCTATCCAGGCCCTTCCTGTCCCCTGCAGCGAGGGATTTTAGGGTGACATAGGAGATGGCAAGGGAGGACTCAGCATCCTGTGTCTTGTGGAGTTTGATGGCTTTGGTGCTTGGGTCCTGACTGTGGTTTTTGCATTTGACTGGTTGAGCCGGGGGTGGGTGATGGCAAAGAGACAATGTTGGCATGATGGTGTTTCCTAGCCTGGCATTTCTCAGGCACATGCTCCCCTCACACCCACCCCAGCTGATATCCCCTGTCCCTGGCCCAGAGCAGGGAACAGGGGGTGTAAACCGGGGTTCCGTCCCGGGTGAGGCGTCATTCACACACAGAGGGGCACACACACTGAATCCGCAGCCCGACACGCAATCCTGACGTGCACACACAGCCTTGCTGAGACACCCACAAGCATCTCGACCTACATGAGACAGTCTCACCTTTGCTTTGATTTACACACACTTGTGCATCCTTCCACGCGACCCAGAAGCATGTAGATCCATCCACTCGCCCTTGCTGACACACGTCCGTCCCCACACCCCCGAATACAGGCGTTCTCCCTTGCCCTGGTGCTCACTCACAGGAGCTGGCCTCCAGCAGCCCTGGGCACCCCCTTGCGCCCACACCCGCTGCACACACACCTCCTCACCCTTGCATAGGCTCCTGTCCACGTGCATGAGGCCCACAGAGCCAGCTGCCGCCCCCCCGCCTGCCATTCTCAGCTGCCTCCGGCCCGGGCCCACCCCACACCTCATCCCGGAGCTGCTGTCTGCCTTTGCATGGTAACCAGATGAGACAGGCAATTTATGACACCAGCTGTCTCTGTCAAAACCGGATCTCCCACACACACGAGGGGAAGCCAATTACCCTGAGCCCAGCCCTGCCAGAAGCCGGGGCTCGCAGGAGATAGAATGGGGGTGGGACCTGGCCACCCAGAGGGGTGTGGTGAGCGCCACCCACGTTCCCTGGGAATCTGGCACCCTCCTCCCCCAGGCCCCGGGGGAGCCTGTCCTCTCCTTTCTGTGGCTGCCCCCCAGCCCCCGCTCCCAGGGCAATGCAAGAGCAGACTCTGGGTGGAGAGCAGGTGGGCAGGGAGTCTAGAGGGAGAGTGGTCCAGGGTCACCATGGCAACAGGGAAGGCCAGAGCCCTGTGGCCTTCCCACGACGCGGTGAGCCACAGGAGGCTGCGTCGCTGCCCCTCCTGCTCTCCACCCTTGCTCTCCCTGCTGCTCTCCACCCTTGCTCTCCCTCCTGCTCTCCACCCTTGCTCTCCCTGCTGCTCTCCGAGTAGCTGCCGCGCCTGGCCCTGCTGCTCTCCGAGTAGCTGCCGCGCCTGGCCCACGGTGCCCTCTGCCTAGAACCCCCACTCCCTTCCTCGTCCCACCCAGCCCTTCACCCAGTCCACCACTGGCTGGACCACTTCCTCTCTGGACCTCAGAATTGGACCCAGGTTCCAGTCTCCACTCCTCCACTGACAGCCTGGGCAGCCTGGATGGGCAGCAGCCCTTCATGCTGTTAGTTTCTGCATATGTACAAGAGACTTCGTTTCTACAGAAACATTGCCCGAGAGCCCCCTCTGTCACCAACTGTGCCCCGGGAGAGGGAGACAGAACCCTGAGCGAAATGAAGCCTCAGCCCTCCTGGGCTTCAGGTTCTGCTGGAGGAGCTGGAAGACGCCCACTGCAGACAGTTAAGTGAGATGACTCTTCACCGGCTCAGAAGCTGCGTCCGCGGCAGCCGTCCCAGAATCAAGCATAGCTCTCGAGAGGAACTCGGTAGACGAATGCCCGAACGCACAGACGGCTTGGCCCCAGTGCTGAGGCTGACTTGATCTCAGCCCTTCTCCAGCAGTGGCTGACCTGGCGTCACCTTTGCACCAGTCCTCGGAGAGGACTTTCTCCGCATTTCTGAGTGGTTGGATGGAGACATGTCTAAGTAGACTTCAGAACACTCCTTCTGTGCTGACTCATTGATTCACTCCACAAATGTATGTTAAGGGCAGACCATGTGCCAAAACCCATGCTGGGCACTCAAGGTTGAGTGGGGTGGAGAAGAGACTCCAGGTGCCAACTGCATGGCAGAAGTTTCTAGATGTGCTCTCCACATTTTACAAGATGCTTTCACAGACAGGCATCTCACGGGTTCTTTTTAAGGCATTTTTAACTACTCAGTGTTAGTCGTTCAGTCACGTCAAACTCTTTGTAAACCCATGGACTGTAGCCTGCCAGGCTCCTCCGTACATACAATTCTCCAGGCAAGAATACTGTAGTGGGTTGCCATTCCCTTCTCCAGGGGATCTTTCTGACCCAAGGATCAAACTCAGGTCTCCTGCATCTCAGGCAGATGCTTTACCGGCTGAGCCACCAGGGAAGCCTGGGTCTGATGAACTTTTTACAGTAAGGCAATTGAGGCTCCAAGACTATGGTGACTTGCTTGAGAGCCCAGAGCCAGCAGTGACACCCCCACGGGTGAGCTGAGCCTCCTCACGCTTGGCCCAGAGTTCTGGCCACCATTAATCACTTTCAGTGTCCCTTTCCCTCAACGACAAGCCTCCACGGCAGCTGTGGCTCCCGCCCGTTCTAATAGCCTGGAAGCCGCCTGGAACCTCCTGGTGCTGGGATTTGAACCTGAGCCGGCTGACTCCCAAGCCCAGGCACCATTGCTCTTCCATGTCTAGTCAGTTTATTAAAGCCCTCCTTGCAAATGCTCCCTCTCCCTGCCCAGCCTCAGAGACCTCAGCTGCACCATTTCCAGGAGAGCAAATTCCTTCCTGGCTGGAGAGGAGTTGGGATAATGTAGGCAGGCGATTTAAACAGCTCCGGCAAAATACACCAGTGGTTTTCACTCTCCGCCACTATTACACTTTCCAGCCACGGCGGGATTGGCCCATAAGTGGGATATCAAGTTTATTACAGCTATTTCCAACCTGTAATTGGTTTTGTGGAACACAAAGAGGAGGAGGTTCAGGGTAGGGGGAGGCGATTCCCCCGACTCCTTTCTTCTTTTCTTCTCTGGATGATGCACCCAGGGACATTGGGAGGAGGCTAGAGTTGGAGACTTATTTGTTTTTCAAATGGAAAACCTCCGTCAGCCCCGCAGGCTCTCTTGCTGCTGGCTGGATTCAGTCCGTTTGCCATGCTTTGGTGGCTGCACTTGCAAAATCAACCCAGCCTGGCTGAAGCTAGATGTGCTGGTCGGGGGCAGTGAGGGCCCTGGAATGGGGTCAGGCAGCCTTGGAACCTGGGGCCAGCTGTGCAGCCTCGGCTGAGCGGGCAGAGCACGTGGAGGTGCGGCCTCCAGGGCCAGCTGTTCCAGAACCAGAGCATCTGGGCACTCAGAGTAGAAACAGCCCTCAGAGCTCACCCTGCCCCATGTCTCTTCACTGAGCCTTTCAGGAAACTGAGGCCTGGAGAGAGGAGAGGTGCAGAGCGATCTAGAACCTAGTCTCCGTCCGCTGTAGCTGATCATTCAGGGAACCAATACCAGCCGGGGTTCTTGGTCTTTCCAGATCAATAGAAATTGACTACAGGACAGACAAGAAACTCAGGCAAGGCGTCGCTGGGCCCCTGCTGCATCAGGAGGGAGAGAGAACAAGTCACAGGGGAAGGGGGCTGCTGGTGAGAATGGGTCCCTCACGTGGGCTGAGGGCGGGGATGTGTCCAGAGGGCTGGCTTGGGTACCCCCTGTGGCTTGAGTGCAAGGCTGCATGTGGGGTGCCCTGCCTTCGCTCCCGGCACCTGATTTGTGCTCCCGGTTCTTTAGGAGTGGCAGCTGGTTTTGGGGGGGGGTTGGTCTTTTGCATCATTTGGTCCAGAATTTGCTCCCGCTGCAGCACGCATGCAGTTATGTCTAGTCCCGCAGAGTTTCTTTGTATTTTTGAGAAGTTTGTCCAGGTGGAAGCATGGCAGCAAAGAGTCCCGGGTCCCAGCATGTCTCAGAACGACCCCCGAGAGAGCACCAGGGGCACGCGGGTTCTCTCTAGGGCATCACGCCACGGATGGTCCCACCACCTTCCCCGTGGGGCCTGGTCCTACCAGGAGGCCCCATCCAACCCAGGCGTGGCCACAGCAGGCCATCCTGAGGCAAGTCTATGCTGTCAAGCAGCAGGGATGGCTTCTCAGTTCCTCTTGGGGTCCCCAGTGCCTGGCATGTGATGCGGATTCAACTCAGATCAGTTGCTCAGTCAGGTCCGACTCTCTGCAACCCCATGGACTGCAGCACGTCAGGCCTCCCTGTCCATCACCAACTCCCGGAGCTTGCTCAAACCCATGTCCATTGAGTCGGTGACGCGATCCAACCACCTCACCCTCTGTCGTCCCCTTCTCCTCCTGCCTTCAATCTTTCCCAGCATCAGCTCATTCGTGTAGCAAATATTTACTGAGTGAGTACCATGTGCCCAGCTCTGGGGGGCCGAGCGTCAACAGGGCAGAGACTCTGCCCTCACAGAGCATATGTTCTATTCGTAGTCACATTCAAAGCCTGTTCATTGATTCAGTAAAAATCTGTTGAATGAATGGCTGAACACACAAGCCCGTCTCCCTCTGGAAGAAGGAAACCCCATCCCACGCATCTTTAACTCTCCAACAGCACCTTGTCTGCCCCTGCCAGCTTTGCCATCCTCTGTCCTGACTTTCTGGTCCCACCTGCCCTGGGCTCTGGGAGACTGTCTTGGAGTCTCTGCAACTAGCCTGCCACCCGGATCCTCCTTGCTCAGAACCTCCTCAAGCTCTCTCTCTGGGCTGATGCAATCATACAAGAGTTCGGCAAGTTCCTGGGCCTCTGTTCTCTCTCCCTGCAAGCACAGACCCCTGCCTTCCATCCTTGGTGCCCACATTGGCCTCTGGCTCCTTTCACCTGCCCCCTCCCCAGGGTTGGACCCTTTCTTTCATTGATCGATTTTCTGCATCCTCTGGCTTTTCGGCAAGTGATATTCTGCTCTTTAGCCCTGAAGAGTGAGAAGGGAAAAGGCGGTGACTCAGAAAAGTGTTAGTGTTCGTAACAGTAGGTATCTCCACTGAGCACACACCAGGCGATCTATCCCAGCCTTGTCTCATTTAATGTTTCCAAGAAGATAAGTCGGGTTGTCCCCATTTTACAGATGCGGGAACTGAGACTTAGGTGCGATAGCTTGATCAAAAGTACCAAGTAGTAGCCAAAAGTCAAGGATTCGACTGGTGTGGTGGAAATCAGTCTAGCTTCTTGCTCAAGCCTCCCATAGGCAGGGAGAAGCAGCCCAAGACGAGGTGCTCCCAGAAGAGGGCCCACCTCCTCCAGGAAGACTCCTGTGATTACCCCTTCCTCCAAAGGAAGCCTCGGCTCCTCCGCGGGCCTCAGATGACGCTTGTCTAATGCTTGTTGCCACAGCCACGGTCTCCCTGGCTCCAGCCTCTCACTTGGCCGTGGGCTGAGCTCGGTACAGAGTCTGAGAGTGAATTTCGAGTCCGTAACTTTCCTTTACCCTCCCTGAGGCTGAGGGAGACGGGCGAATGGCGGCAGGGAGCTGGGACAGCGGACGCCTTGGGTGGAAGGAGTGAGTGCTTGTCTCAGGCTGCCCGCGGCCAGTGTGACCACAGCAGCCAGACACAGCCCCAGAGAAAAAAATGTAAATAAAAGGAAACGAAGACTACGTGCGTCCTTGAATCTCCCCTGTCCCTTGGCTTGAAACGGCGATTTACGGCTCAGATAATTCTCCGGTGTTTTATCTGGGGTGTGTGTGTGGGTACCTATGAGTGTATGTGGGGTGTGGGTGTATTTTTCCAGCAATAAAAAACCTCAGTCCTGGAGAATAAATTTGAGGAGGCAGTTTTACTGACAGATTTTTTTTTACCCTCCTTTGTATAATAATAAAAAAAAAAGGAGTGAAATTTGAGATTGGGCCGATAAGGGCTGCCGCATTTTAGGAGGAGGTAAAACAGCAGCACCTGAAGGGAAGGAGGCTGCAAGTCAAATGGGCGGGATGCCTTCCACTTTCACAACTTTAGCAGAAAATTCGTCACACCTCTGCCGGCTTCTGGCATTTTCCCTCCTCACGAGGCAGCTGCTGAGGGTAAAGAGAAGGCCAGGGAGGTGTTCAGTTCATTCACAGCCCTTGGCAGCCTAGCGGGTGGGATATGAACCCTGATCTGGGAGCCAGCACTCTGCCAAGAGCTCAGTGTGGGACCCCAGCTGCATCACCTTGCCTCTTCAAGCCTCAGTTTCCTCATCTGCAAAATGGGGAGGTTATGGTCTATTCTGCTATACGAAAAGGGAAGGACTTCAAGCAGATTTCCCAGCCTTGGATCAGATAATTCTTTGTGTGTGTGCGCCTGGGGGTGGGGGTGGGTAGCGGCTGTCCTGTGCCTTGTAGGAGGGTTACAGCTTCCCTGCTCCTGAGCTGTGACAACCAAACCTGGCTCCTGACATCGCCAGATGTCCCCGCAAGGAGGCAGTAAAACCGTCTCCCAGTTCAGGACTCTGGTTTAAAGGCACTTTGCTCCTCTCCCTCCGCTGGCTTGATTCCCCGTTTGGGAACTGGTGAGAGGCGAGGGGAGAGACCAGAGGCTGGGACAGCCCGCCTCCTGACTGCCCTGCATGCTGCGAGCTAGTCGCTCAGTCCTGTCTGACTCCTCATGGCCCCATGGACTGCGGCCCGCCCAGCTCCTCCGTCCATGTGATTCTCCAGTCAGGAAGACTGGAGGGGGTTGCCATGCCCTCCTCCGGGGGATCTTCCCGACCCAGGGATCGAACCCGCATCTCTATGTCTCCTGCACTGGCGGGCAGGTTCTTTACCACTAGCGCCACCTGGGAAGCCCTGAACTGCAAGTGCAGTCAAAAAAGTGTGAAGCCCCCAGCGAGGAAGCAAGTGAAATGCATGCGCTGTGGATGACCCTGCAGGAGACGCAGAGGTGTGAGCTCAGCAAGGAGAAGCCTTGCCGTGGCAAGTCTCACGGCTGCCCCTCTCGGGGTCCCGGAGCTCGTGAATGTGTTACCATCACTCTGAACCTCACCTCCCAGGGCTCCGTGGAGACCCCGGCACTGGCAGAGGACTCCTACTCTCACGAGCTTGCAGTCTCAGGAGGGTGATCCATACTGGCATTGCTTGTGGTTGGCACACAGCTGGCACTCAGTAATGCTGGCTGGATTGAACTGAATCTCTGTTCTCTAAAGTGTTAGCTGCTCAGTCATGTCTGATTCTTTGCAACCTCCGTCCATGGTGATTCTCCAGGCAAGAATACTGGAGTGGGTTGCCACGCCTTCCCTCAGGGGATCTTCCCAACCCAGGGATCGAACCAGGTCTCCTGCATTACAGGCAGATTCTTTACTGTCTGAGCTGCAGGGAAGCCCCAAAACCGGCAGCAAAACCACCTTGGCCAGACAGATGTGGTCCAAGTCAGCTGGGATCCAGATGTGCCCAGGGTGGCCCAGCTGTGCTGAGGCCGGTCCTCCCAGGGAGGCGGAGGATCCGGTGCTGCCTTGACTAGGCTGGGCAGGCAGCTTTCAGCACCTCCTGCGTCCCTGAAGCCCCTCGGAGACACCCCATCCCTGGCCGCCACCCTCCCAGCCCCC
>SJXQ01002628.1:208332-218419 GCA_006408695.1 Aepyceros melampus
CTTTCTTCACCCCCACGACCTCACTGTCCAACACAAGGTCTCAGTAGAGATCTGTTAAATTGATGAAGTGAGGTGAAGTGAAGTCGCTCAGTCATGTCCGACTCTGCGACCCCATGGACTGTAGCCCACCAGGCTCCTCCGTCCGCGGGATTCTCCAGGCAAGAGTACTGGAGTGGGTCGCCATGCCCTTCTCCAGGGGATCTTCCTGGAGGAATCAAACCCAGTCTCCTGCATTGCAGGCGGACGCTTTACCGTCTGAGCCACCAGGGAAGCTGACAGGTTATCTAAATGTGGAATTATTTCAAACGGTCAGCACAACTTTTCCGTCCATCATTATCTTGAACCCATATCTTGATCTATGGAGTATAGATCTCAGACCCTCTCTATGGGGACCAAGCTCAGCCCGGAGAAGGGAAGTGACTATCCCAAGAGCTGGGAGAGCTTCCCTATCTCGCAGAACTTTCCCCCTCTGGGGGCTCCCCAGGCAATGGGGCTGAGCCCCTATGCCAATGGGACCTGGGCCAGGGGAGGGGTGGGGGAGAGAAGGGTAAGAGAGTCGGGGAAGTGACAGTGTCAGTCGCTCAGCCGTGTCTGACTGTGACCCCATGGACTGTAGCCCACCAGGCGCCTCTGTCCATGGGATTCTCCAGGCAAGAACACCAGAGTCTAGCTATTCCCTTCCTCAGGGGGTCTTCCCAACCCAGGGATTGAACCCAGGTCTCCTGCCTTGTGGACAGATTCTTTATCATCTGAGCCACCAGAATCTGGACAGGGCAGGCTTTAACAATTTGCCTTTTACCAGGGGCCTTTAGAGATAGTGTCTTCATCCAGAATCAACCCCGAGGAACTGCAAGCCCAGCATCAGGTGGCACCCTGGGGCGTGGGGAGTGGACAAAATGCAGTTCTGACATCAGGTTGTACATATCATGGTCAGGGCTTGCCCTAAGTATTCTTTCGCCATTTAAAAATGTTTCTTAACTGAGGACCTCGGGGGACAAGGGTGAACAAGGCAGGTGAGAACCTCATCCCCATGGAGCTGACATCCCTGGGGTCTTGCCGGAAGTGCAAGGTGACAGGGTGCTCTTGGAGGCCTGGACGGCAAGAGGAAGCACAGCCACGCCGAGGCCAGGGAGTGAGGACTCCGGCAGAGGGGAAAACAAGGGCCTGGGCTGGGCGCAAGCTCCGAGTGACAAGGAGAGTGGAAACGACTCCAGGGAGGCTGGGGTTGACGAGCCCCACGAGGAGCTGGGAGACTGGGGAGGAGTCAGCAGCGGCCCCATCTCAGGAGCAGCCTCTTGAACCTGACCTTGCCCAGCAGTCGCTTGTTCCAAAGCAGATTCTCATTTTGCAGGCCTGGGGGTGGGGCTTAGAGCCCATGGCTCCAATCACCCCCCAGATGAGGCCAGTGCTGGCATCCGTGGTCCATGTCAAGAACATCCGGGACTTGACACACTCCTGCTACCCAGGCCACGCCCGATGGCCAAGTCAGAACTCCATGGGCTCTGGGGGGAGGTGGTGGGGTGTGACACGACCCGGGCCTCAGTTTTCAAAGCCCCTAAGGTGATTCCAACGGGCAGGCAGGCAGGCTTGAGAACCACTGCTGTAGAACATTCTGGGTCACGAGAGTTTGAATACTGGAGGCCATGAGGAGCCCTCGAGGTTGATCTTGCCTCTATGTCTGTGTTACTGAAAGATTCGCCTTAGCTATTGGCGAGGTCGTGAAAGCGGAGGCTGGGAGACCCAGGAGGAGAGGTGGTGATGAGCTGGCTGGGGTCGAGGCGAGAGGAGGGGACGGGCGAAGAGCGAGCAGCACTCACGGACAGACCAGAAGTAGCGGACATCGCAAGAGAGGAGCTGGAGCTGGCGTCTGGGGCCAAGACCCCACATTTCAGTGAAGGGGCTCCTTCCTGCAGCGTGAGGACAGGCAGACCAGCTAGGGCTGTGTGCTGGGTGCAAAATTCAGTTCTGATTGGACCAGGTTAGACATGTCTGTTATGACTTCCCTGTAGCTCAAATGGTAAAGAATCTGCCTGCAGTGCAGGAGACCCGGATTGATCCCTGCGTCGGAAAGATCCCCTGGAGGAGGGCATGGCAACCCACTCCAGTACTCTTGCCTGGAGAATCCCATGGACAGAGGAGCCTGGTGGGCTACAGTCCATGGGGTCGCAAAGGATCAGATACGACTGGGCGACTAACACGCACACAGCAGACATGTCTGTGAGACCCCAGAGCAGAGACGGCAAGAAGGCCACTGAAAGCGCAGGACAAGGCGGAGGGTCTGGCCCACAGAGGTAACTATGAGAGCTGCCGACAGACACCCGTCCAAGTCACGGTCGCCTCCCAGGGTCGGGACAGATCTGCAGGAGCTAGGCGTCACTTCCAGCCGACCTCCTCATTCTCCAGACGAGAAAATTGAGACCAGAGACTGCGGATGGGGTCCCTAAGATCACACACCACGTCAGCTGTGAAGCCGGAATCCAACCTCTGACGCCCAAAGGGGAGTCATTTCCATACCACAGAGCTCAGGGAAACTTCCCCTGACCCGCAGCCCATGGACAGAGTGGCTGAGATGACAAGTACTATATCTGCAGTCAGAGAACCAGAGCTGCTGGAAATTATCTGCACACACACGTACCCACACACACAGACACTCACACACATATTATCCTCTTTCTTCTAAAAAAAAAAAAAAAAAAAAAAAATCAGTAACCCGCATGTCAGCTTTATGACTCATTATGCAACTACTTTATTGCTGGTATTAAAAAAATTGAAGGCCAAAAATGTCCAGGAAAGACTTAATTTAGTAAACAGTTCAGAACAAAGTATTTGTCACTGTGGTATTTCTTCACATTAGATTTGCTCCAGGTGATTCAAAGCTCCTCTTTAATATATTACTGCGGTCTAATAAAGTTCCCAGGTTCTGGGAGAATCTTCTTGGCCTCAGAAGGTAATTGTTTCAGGAGGTGAGGATTGGGTGGAGTGAATGGTAGAGGGGGAGCCTTGCTGAGCCTAAGGGTCCTGGAAGAGCTTGGCTGGGAGCAGGCAGGAGACATGAGTATGCCTTTCATCGATGGATGAATGCAAGTGAGTGTAGGGAGGAGTAACTCCCGGCTGGATCACTAGCTTGCTGCAAAGCTAGTCTTAGTTCAGGAGAAGGAGTCACTTAAAACTTGCCACTGGCAGACACTAAGGAGGAAACATCAGTGGGCCATTAGCCTTTTGTGCAAAACTGGCACCTGTCACCTCCAAACTGAAGTGAAAGTCGCTCAGTTGTGTCTGACTCTTTGCAACCCCATGAACTGTATAGTCCATGGAATTCTCCAGGCCAGAATACTGGAATGGGTAGCCATTCCCTTCTCCAGGGGATCTTCCCAACCCAGGGATCGAACCCAGGTCTCTGGCATTGCAAGCAGATTCTTTACCAGCTGAGCCACAAAGTCGCCTCCAAACCAAATGACAAAGACTGAGATGATGGAGCTATACCACATAAGGCGGCAGAGCATTTTTCTCATTTTACATGAAGCAGAGGCACCCAGAGAAGCTGGGTGAAGACCACACAGCCCATGAGCGATCCGCTATGGAGAGGCTGCTTCTGACGCCGTGTCCTCCCCAGCTTCCAATGCCTTCCGTCCTCGGCGGAAGGAGCCCCCACCCTGACCCCACTCCCTCTTATCCCTTTGCCCCTGGTTGCTTTTCACAGCATTGACTGCTATCTGTCTGCCCAGCATCCAGGCCAGAGCCCAGGGGTATAGTCCTGAGTCTGCAACGAAGTTGTGATGTGGCTTGGCCAGCCACTCGGCTTCCAGGGCCGCCACCCTCTTCTTTCCCCGATGCCCTTCCTGGCCATAACGCTGTCCACTCCGTGCCCCTTGCACTAGAGGGGCACAGGCGGTGGGCCTGGGCTAGGGCCCAGGGGACGGATGCCCAGAGGTTACGACACGGGGACCAGCCCAGTGCCCCTGGGTTCTGTGTGTTCACGTTTGGATTCTCCAGGGAGCGCAGCTAGTCCACGCCATGGCAATTTCCTCGTGAGCTGGGCTGACACTCCTAATTATTATTTGGGGCGGTTTGGGGAGGCTTGGTTAATTGATTACATATTTCCTTCCTTGGCAGGGCATTTGTTCAGGCGTGTCTTTTCTCTCCTCTCTCTTCCCCTGCTGGGTTAACGTTCCTGGGCATCATGAGTGTTTTGTGGGAGCCGTGGGACTAAAGCCGGTCATAACTCTGCCCCCTGCTCAGCAGCCCTGCCAGGGGCTTTCGAGCACTTTAATTTAACTTCCTTGGATTTTTGCTTCCCCCACGAGAGCGATGCTATAGACAGAGCCCTGGGATCTGAGAACTAACAAAAATGCCAACTCCAGGGTTTATCAGGCTCGTAGTCTGCGCCATGCCCTGCTGGAAGTGCTTTACCCACACTGACTCCTAAATCCTCGCAAGGTCGGGGCTCTTACTACCCCCACTGGTGGCTGCAAAGAGGGAACGCAGAGAGGGTAAGTGATTCGCCCGAGGTCACACAGCCTTGTGGGGTGGTAGGAACTCTTACATCGTTTCTGAGACCCTCAGATGAGCCAGGTGTCACATTAAGAAGAGCAGGATGACATGATCCCAGAAAAAAGATCCCTCACCTCTTCCAAAGGGAGGGCTGTTTGCTGAGTGCCAACGTGGTTTAAGGGGTTCCCTGGTGGCTCAGATGGTAAAGAATCTGCCTGCAACGCGGGAGACCTGGGTTTGATCCCTGGGTTTGATCCCTGGGTTGGGAAGATCCCCTGGAGGAGGAAAAGGCACCCCACTCCAGTATTCTGGCCTGGAGAATCCCATGGACTGTGCATAGTCCACGGGGCCGCAGTCGGGCACGCCTGAGTGACGTTCACTTCTTAAACATTTTCCGCACACTGTGCCTTCCAGCCCCACAGCATCCTGTGAGGTAAGCTGAGCGCCGTGCCCCATCTTACACGTGCGGGAACAGAGGCCCAGAAAGACACGTAAAGAGACAGTTGCAGGGGCTTCCCGGGTGTTTGAGTGGTTCCGACTTCCTGCTTCCAATGCAAGGGGCACAGGTGAGTCAGGAAACTAAGATCCCACGTGCTGCGCAGCCAAGAAAATAGTTCACAAATAAATAAAACAGCACCGGTTGCAACAGTATCGTAAAGATGATGCTATTTTTAAAAAGAGAGAGGCCTGCAGCGCAGTGGGCAGACCTCTGGGATGGACCGTGGGGTCCAGGGCAGGCGGGTGGGGCCTTCTCATGCCCAGGAGTCCACGCGCCCAGGTCGCAGTGTGGGCATATGAGGGCCTCCTGGGGCTGGGGCCGTGGTGCCCGCTTTGGGAGCTCTTCCCTGTGGGGTCAGAGGCCAGGACCCAGCGCCCCCATGTGTGTGCTTTGCCCCGTTGCCATCCCCACTGGCCAGACCAGCCTGGCCACCCAGAGCCTTGCCCTCCACCCTCGACGCCCTGTTTCACACTTCCCCCAGGGGCATGAGCCCCCATTTTCTGGCTTGATGTGAGTGTGGTGGGAAGGCAGAGGGATGGCCCAGATGACCCTAAGAGGTCCATGGGACAAGCAGGGTCCAAACCCAATCCCAGGACCTGAGCCGCCTGCAGGGACGGGTCCAGGACTTTAAGTGGCAGCTGGGGGCGGCCAGAGCTCGGGCCCACACTCTCGGGAACGCTGCCCGGGGCTGTCCTCGCAGGATCCCGCTGGTGCCTGCTGTGCACGCTCACACTGGCTCACACTCGCTCACACTCGCACTGCTGCAGGGAGGAGCTGCGGCTGAGCGGGATCTGGGCTCTGCTGCCCCCTGCTTCTCCCCTCTAGAGTCACTGAGAAACAGCAGGAGGTGCCCACACGGGGTCTCTCTGGGTGTCTGATGCCCTCAAAGGGATCCCAAGCAGAAATGTGACCTTTTGCTTTCATCTTTGTGCTGCCAGTAGTAATAACACCAGCTCATTATTACAGCAAATGTTTGCCTGGGCCTTACTATGTGCCAAGTGAAAACTCACAACTACGGAGGAGATAACCACTATTAGTCCCATTTTACAGATGGGAAAACTGAGGGGCCAAGTGATTCGATTCTTTACCCCAGGTTATGTGTGAGGCAAGGGGCAGAGCCAGGACTTGAGCCAAGCAGTCTGCAGCCAGAGCATCTGTCCTTCACTGGACCTCACCCCCTCCAGTCACGAAGGGCCTGGAAGTTCATCCCCTGTTTGTTGCTGGAGTCTGGGGAGTCTGTAGTCAAGCGGACTGGAGTCGGGGGCCCAGGCCTGCTCTGTGGAGCCGTGGGAGCTTGGGCAGAGCACTCTGCCTCTCTGAGCCCCTGGCCGTGCTCTTCCGTGGCGCCTGGTTCTACCCCAGGCGGCCGTTCTCGTCCCTGCCTCTGACTGGCTGCTGAAAGCCGGCCTTCTTTGCCTCCGCGATGTACCAGCCCAGGCAGACCAGCCATGAGGGCTTGGAGGTGCTGAGGTCTGACCGGGAAATCCCAGGGGGCCCGGAGGGATGGAGCTGATGGGACTAGAGCAGAGCAGGGCCCAGCAGAGCGAGCTGGCAGGGGAGGAGAGAGGGCCTGGGCTGTCTCTGCGCCATCAGCTCTCCCCGCTCTGTTTCTCCTCCGCTCACCAAGGCTGTGATGTCAGCTTGGGAGACCTGGGGTGGGGAGGGGCAGGTGAGTCCCCACCAGCTGCTCCAGCTGCTGCTGGATGGCGGGGGTGGGGGCGTCTCCTGGACTCGCGGTAAAGCCTCTTTAGGTGCCAGTAAATGCGCCCCCAGCCTGCTCATGGGTGCACGGCCTCCTCTACTGCTCAGGCTCACCAACCCTCGCTGCTCCACACTCCCAGCCTCTTGGAGACCAAGACAGCCAACTCCAGGTGCCTCTGTGAGGCTTCTGAGGCTCTCCCCCAGGAGGGGTCGCCAGCCACTTACTGCCCTTTTACATCAGGGTATAACATCATGCAGGAGACTGGGGTTCAATACCTAGGTCGGGAAGATCCGCTGGAGAAGGGAATGGCAAACCACTCTGGTACTCTTGCCTGGAGATTCCCATGGACACAGCAGTCCATGCGGTCACAGAGTCGGACTCAACTGAGTGACTAACTCTTTTTCACTTTCATAGAACACACACAGGAAAGGGCTTTGTCTCAAGGCTTCATCTCCTCTCTAGCTTAGGGAATTGTTACACAGGTATACACCCTGCTGCCCACCCACCACCCAGATCAGGATATAAAGCATTTCCAGCGTCCCTTGAGGTTTCTTTCCACATGAGGAAAACGTGATTCTGACTTCTAAACCAGCTTAGACTAGCTTCTCTTCTCTTTGCTCTGCACGCAAGTAGAATCCTGCTTTCTGCATTTGGCTTCTTTCTCTCAGCACACCTGGGCGATTTGTCTCTATGGCGGCACATGGCAACGAGCCGTCACTTTTCACGGCCGTGTAGCACTCCACTGCCGGGATCAGTGTGTTCGTTTATCCATTCTCCCACAGAGGGGTATTGAGGGCAGTTGTTTCAAATTTTTCACAATGACAAGTGAAATCACTTGTAACTTGAGTGTTCACTTCTTTTGGGGTATCCGTGAGGTGCTTCAGGAAGGCAAAATGTTCAGCTGGATTGAGGCTGCTCATGTGGGTTTGCTCAAGTTACTGTAAGAAAATACTACTAACTGGATGTCTTGAAAAATCAGAAGTTAATTCTCATATAATTCTAGAGGCTAGACATCTGAAATCAAGATGTCACCTGGACCTTTGTTAGGAATGATAAAGCTACGATATAAGGACCACTTAAGACAGAAGGTGACCTGATAGAGGCCCCCTGGAGCTGCCACGTACTGGCGGTGGGATCCTCTGCAAATCACTGCCTGCCTGTCCCTCAGCTTCCGCATCTCCAAAATGGGGATGATGACGGTGGTGCCCACCTTTCAGAGTGCTGGTGCGGGCTGAATGAGTTAGAGCTGGCACGGTGTGCATGAGAGAGGGGAGCTGGCACGGTGTGCATGAGAGAGGGGGCAGTGCTGATAGAGCTGGCACGGTGTGCACCAGAGGGGGTTAGTGGTGATAGAGCTGGCACGGCGTGTACGAGAGAGGGAGAGCTGGCACGGTGTGCACGAGAGAAGGGTTAGTGGTGATAGAGCTGGCACGGTGTGCACGAGAGAGGGGGCAGTGCTGATAGAGCTGGCACGGTGTGCACGAGAGAGGGGGCAGTGCTGATAGAGCTGGCATGGTGTGCACGAGAGAGGGGGCAGTGCTGATAGAGCTGGGACGGCGTGCATGAGAGGGGTTAGTGCTGATAGAGCTGGGACGGTGTGCACGAGAGAGGGGTTAGTGCTGATAGAGCTGGCACTGTGGGCACGAGAGAGGAGGTTAGTGCTGATAGAGCTGGCACAGTGTGCACGAGAGAGGGGTTAGTGGTGATAGAGCTGGCACAGTGTGCACGAGAGAGGGGGAGCTGGCACGGCGTGCACGAGAGAGGGGTTAGTGGTGACTGTGCTCAGCACCTCACATGGGCGTTGCTCTCTGTCACATTCATCCAGCAATATTTGTCAAACGCCTGTGACAAGCCAGGCACAGTGCTGGGCTCTGGGGAGACAGTGGCGAGCAATCTAGGTAGGCATTATTATTGCTCCCATTTTACAGGTGAGAAAACTGAGCCCTGGAGAGGCTAAGGACTTGAGGCCACAATAGCGATAAAGCAGAGAAGCTGGTATTTGAGACGAGACAGTCTGTACTCTGGACCACTGTCCTTTATTGCCTTTTTAGCCTGCAGTCCCAAGACCCAGAGTCCTGGAACTCTGCCCTGAGCCTTTCTTGAAAACTTGGAAACAATTTCAAAGCAGGTGTCTCTCCCTTTATTAAGGCCACCTCGGGAAGACATGAAAATTTGGCTCTGATCAAATTAGGCCCATGTTGTGATGTAACTTTCTATATTCACCATAAAGCTAATAAACTAATAAATTAGACAGAATGAAAACATCATTGGGCAGGACGGCGCACTAAAGCAAGCTATAATTACTCTCTCGGGCGGGGCCAATTTCTCAGATTCCTCTTGGCCAAGGTTCCTCGGCTCACCGTGTCCCTAATAAGGCATAACTCACTCTATAAACATTAAATTGACTTATTTATTTTAAATTGCAGTGGAACTGAAAACCACCTTGACAAACCTATTCTCACGCATCTGCTTTCTCATGAACATGGCCCAGCAATTTTTTTTTTTTTTTAAACAAAGAAACTATCTTTGTTTCAGGCTTTCCCATCTTCCAGCCCCGCCTGGCTGATCCTCCCTTACCAGGATTCCAACTTTAGAGATTTGACTCAGCCCCCCGGAGGCTAGCGGAGGTCATCTTTTATGTAGAAAGATGATTCATGTGGAATTGACAATGACTATGGTGCTGACATTTACAGTCCGTGTGTGACGTGGACACCGTGGCCAGGGCCCTCTGCTCCGACCTCCGTACACGCGAGTTTCTCTAAGAGGGCCATCATCACGAGCTGCTTTCTGCAGAGGAGGAAACAGGGGGTCTGAGAAGGGAGGTGACTTGCCCGAGGCCATGGAGAGAACGACTTGGAGCAGGGCTGAGGCCCAGGTGGGGGGGCTGAGGCCAAGCCTGGGGTCTTACCGCCCTCCTCTCCCACCTCCCAGGGAGCCTGCACCAATGCTGAGTGCACATCAGGCCTGCTTGGGCAGCGACGAATTCTGGCTGCAATTCTTTTGTAGAATTTTGTAGTCAAAACAATTCTTTTTTTTTTAATGCCATTCATTTCTTTAATTTTTTATATATTTAACTTTAAAATTTTTATACAGTTTTAAAGTTTACTTTCCATCTATCACAAATGTGAGCCATATATTATTACAAATTACAAAATAATGGCCGTATTTCCCATGTTGAACAATACATCCTTGAGCCTGTCTTACACTCCCTAGTTTGTACCTCCTCTCCCCCACCCTGGAAGATCCTCTGGAGAAGGAAATGGCACCCCACTCCAGTACTCTTGCCTGGAAAATTCCATGGACTGAGGAGCCTGGTGGGCTACAGTCCACGGGGTCGCAAAGAGTCGGACACGACTGAGCGACTTCACCTTCACCTTCACCTCCCCCACCCCTGC
>SJXQ01002628.1:223386-248930 GCA_006408695.1 Aepyceros melampus
ACGCACCATCCCCCCGCTGTTCCCTCTGCCCCGAGGCGACGACACCGCCTCAGCCCAGGGCTGTCCATGAGCTGATGCGAGCTGGCCTGCTGGACCCACCAGACCTGAGGCAGGAAGGGACGCTGGCTCGGGCAGGACGTGTGGGATCTGGGGCTTCATGGGGCCGCTCTTCCCAGAGATGAACTGGGACTGCCCCAGTTCCTGGGCACATATGCGAGCTCCCTGAGGCCGGCTCCTCGTGTTTAAACTGGGAGTGGTGATGCCTCCACCCAGGGGCTTTTCTACAGAACTGATGCTCAGCCCTTTATCCAACTTCGCTCTTTGGATGTCTCTCAGGCAAGTTAAACTCAGACTAGACCCATGTGGTCCCCTCTCGGCTTCTCCTGGTTGCTTGCTTATCAAAGGACCCTGGCATTGCTAGCAGCTGGAAATTTGGGGATTATTTGCATCCCTCTCCCTCCCTCCCTCCCTCTCCAGGTGCGATCACTCACCATGTTCCACGCCTAACACCTCCTGAATCGATTCCAAGACAGTTCGTCTCTCTCTATTTCCCTGACTCGAGCGAGCCACTGGCATTTCTCATCTGACACCACTGCAATAGCTCCGAAACTAGTCTGCCCGTCCCCACACTAAACATTCCTCTTCCTGTTCTCTGCTTGGCGGGGCCAAAAGTGCAGACTAATCGCGCCGTGCCTCCATCTTCACGCGCCTGTGACTTTCTCCAGTGACTGCCGCTGTTCTTGGGGAAAAGCCGAACTCTTTAACGTGTCCTGGGGCATCACGGCCGGACCCCTGCCCGCACGCCCTTCTGCGTCTTGTGTCACTGCCGCTCTCCTTGGGTCCCCTCGTCTCTTTAGTGGCCCTCACCCCCTGCCCTCCCAGGTCTGTTACACTCCAGGCCCCTTTACTGGAGCCCCTCCATCCTCCTCCCCGGCCCGCCTCATCTGCCAAGCCCCGCCCTCTGGCCTCTGTGTTCCTGTCCCTTCCTCAGAAAGCTGCTCCCGACGTTCCCCCGCAGCCTGCTCAGGCCCTCCCCTGTCCACTCTAGGACTGCCCTGGATGCCTCATGAAGCTCATCACGCGATTTTTAAAATTTTTACGCTCGTTTTTATTGGAGCAGTTGCTTTACAATGCTGTGTTAGTTTCTACCACACGGCAAAATGAATCAGCTGTGTGTACACATGCATCCTCTCTGTTCCGTCACGCTATTAATTAAACAGTCTTCCCTGGTGGCTCAGACAGTAAAGAATCTGCCTGCAATGCGGGGGACCCAGGTTTGATCTCTGGGTCGGGAAGATCCCCTGGAGAAGGGAATGGTAACCCACTCCAGTATTCTTGCCTGGGAAATCCCATGGACAGAGGAGCCTGGCGGGCTACAGTCCATGGGGTCACAAAGTCCGTGGGGTCACTAATACAAATACGTGTGAATTAAACGTGCATTTAGGTGGTTAGTTCCAAGCCTGTCTGGAACACTGAAAAGTGAGGTCGGCAAGGGCAGAGGTCACGCCTGTCTTGCTTGCTGTTGTCTCTCTACCTGCCGTTGAGGGGAGCATGTGGACGCTCAGCGCAGAAGAGTTGGATGTGTGCACAAACGGACGAGGGATGTTTGAACGGACGAGTTGATGGATAGTTGGGTGGACGGATGGACGGATGGACAGATGGATGAACTGGTGGGCGGATGGATGGATGGATGGATAGACAATCGGATGGGTGCACTGGAGGTCTCTTCCTGTATGGAAGCCCCCAGCATAGGCACAGAAAAGTCATTCGGGGTCTGTCAGGTTGGAAACACAAATCCCTGCCACGCTCCAGTGTAGGGATTCCCCCTCGCCTCTCAGGCTCACTTTCTGGAAGGCAGAGCCCCTGATGGGGAGCCACGACCCACAGCCAGTCTGATGCAGGGGTGTGACAGAGGGCAATTGGGGTCCTCATCCTGTGCCAATCTCTGGGCCCAGGCTCTGCCAGGCAATGATGCAAAGCCGGGGCAGGAGACCCAGAGCTCTGGCAGAGCAGAGCTGTCAGCGGTCCCCGCCCTCCCCGCAGGTGAGGCCCCCACAGGGCCACTGAGAGGTCCAGAGCTGAGCGCTGAGGAGTGGGGCCTCCCCTGCCGAGCCTGGCCCCTCAGTGCCTTCCAGAAGCCTCAGCTGCCCCCCTCCCCTTGCTCAGATACCGAGCTGGCCCTCCTCCTGCTCGGGGCTCCACACAGACGCTCTTTCTTCGGTTGCACTCTCTGACCTTGAACAGGGGCGAGCAGTTCTCTTACAACCTCGCGTGTGACGCTGCCCCTCCGTTCCACCCAGGGCCCTAGTCTAAGTCTCGGCCTCAGTCCGCCCTAGGACGCCAATCCCTCCAGGTAAGACCTTGACTTGACCTTGCGTCTTGCATCGCTGATGGAATAGCCAGTCTTTCAGTGTGACCTTGGACATGTTACTTAACTCTTCTGTGCTTCAGTTTCCTCAGCTGTTAAATAGGAATGTTAATAACAGTCCATAATACATGAACAGCACATAATAACAACCGCAAGAGTTGTTTTAGGGGCTTAAACGAGCTAATACGGGGGAACTGCTTAGGACAGCATCTGGCACAGACAAGGGCTTTGTGTCACCTGCCACCATTCGACAAAGAGAGACTGAGCGCCAGCGTGTGCCTAGGATGCTCTGGGGTCTAGTTCTAGGTTCACAGCTAACCTTAAAGGACAGAGCCCACTCCGGGTTCCCCTTTGCAAAAAAAGTGGCGACATCTCTCTTTGCTGCTCACTCTTGGTGTGACCTCGGGGGCGAGGGCTCACAGAGCCTCTCTGAGCCTTGGACGCCCCGTGAGTACAGGGTCTGCCCCTCTGCGTCTGCCGGGCATTAGAGATGGAGTGAGCAGAGGGCTTAGAACCAGTACGTGCTCAGTGGCTAGTGGTTAGTATTGTTCATTCCAGCTTTCTTCCCAGATCAGCACCTCTACTCCGAGGTCTACGAGTAGAGAAAGAACTTCCCATCCTTTGCCAAGACCATCATCTCACTCCTCAGCTCTGTCTTGGGAGGCAGGTGTTATGCATTTGATTTTACAGATTGCAAGACAGAAGCACAGAAAGCTAAGCAATCTACCCGAGGTCACGGTGCTTCCAGGTGGTGGCTGAGGTCTGTGGGATGCCACCACCCGACTCTTGGTACTCAGCCGCTCCTTACCTCCGAGAATCAGGACCACCAGATCCAAGAGACCTCAAAGCCGGGACAAAGCCTTGAACACCCAGAATGTCATTTGAGAAAGTGAATTCTCTTCTCTGCTCTTGAGTGCTGTCAAGAGCAGCCTCTTCTCTCTGTGTGTCGTTTTCCTCCCCTCACCCAGCCTCTGGATGGGATGAATCCAGATGAGATACATCCTTACCCGGGTATCTGAAAGAACAGCAGAGGACAGCTGTGTGGTTGGGAGAAGCATAAACACTGATATCACGATGGTGATGAAATAGAAAACGCAACTGCAGCAAGCACCGCCTTAAGTCAGCGTGTTCCACGCGTTATCTCGCCTAGTCCCACAAGAGCCCACAGGAACGGCGCTGCTACCATCCCCGAGGGATGTTCCACGTGTTATCCCACCTAGTCCCGCGAGAGCCCGCGGGAAAGGTGCTCTACCATCCCCGAAGGATGTTCCACGCATTATCTCGCCTAATCCTGGCCCACGGGAAAGGCGCTGCTACCATCCCCGAGGGATGTTGCATGCATTATCTTGCCTAGTCCCGGCGAGAGCCCACAGGAAAGGCGCTGCTACAATCCCCGATTTTAATGGGGGGGATAGAGGCACAGAGCGGTAGAATGACTCATGGCACACAGCTAGTAGGCGGAGGAGTCGGGATTCTCAGCCAGGCTGGAGTCTGTGCCACCAGCATCACCATCCTGGACGTCCAGAGTGTTGAGGCAGGCGCCTGTGGCGGGTCTGGAGCGTGCACGAGGGAGGCGGCCCGGCACACGGAAGCACTTCCTCAGAGCCCGGTGACAGGCGTGGTGACCGTGGCTAGCTCCTCCCAAACCAGGACCGTGGGCCACACCACACCCAGGCGTCCGGTGGCGTCTCCTTGGGCGAGTGTAGCTGCTGTTCCATGACATTAGGGCGGGCTTGCCCTTGGCCCCTCCTGCCGGACCCAGCTGGGCGGACACCTGCATCTTTCTTCAGCCACACTTTCTCAGCACCGCCACCAACACCACCTCCTCCCCACACTGGCGATCAGCAGAAGGAGCAGATGGTGGAAGCTCTGGTTTAGAGTGATGCATTCATGAACGTTCACCAGGCCACTGCTCACTTCTGTGGGCTTGACTCTGCTGTTAAGGGGGTGTGTGTGTGCACACGTGTGTGTATGTGTGTGTGAGTGTGTGTGTGTGTGGTGTGTGTGTGTTCTAATGTGTGTGCGTGTGTGCGCAAGCGTGTGTGTGTGAGTGTATAGTTAAACAGGACTGTTCCTGTTTCGGCCTTGTTGAGAATCCAGGATGCTTATTCCAGAATCTTAAACCCGGTGGGGCTTGGCGTGGGGACGCCTCCACGCAGGTGGCCGTCACTCCAGCTCTTCACGGCAGGATCAGCTCTGAGCATCTGATGGTCCCCACTCTGCCCCTCCCTTCCTCCTTCAGTTTCCCCGGTAAGCCCTTCCTCTCATGGGGCCTCACTCGGAAACCAGGGATCACAGGTCAAAGCCAGCAATAAACAAGTTCTGTTTGACTCACCCTGAGATTTTTCTTTTAGTTTTAAAAAAAAGCTCAAAATGAAATCAGTGACAAACATTTGAAAATCAGGTTTCACATACAAATCTTTATTTTTGACTTCTCTTTTAAAAATGATGATGTGGCCTTTTTATTTTACCAGTTATTTCCAAATTATAGCAATCGACTCCCTTAAGTGGTAGCTAGATTTAAACCAAGGAATGCCCGCTTTATTCCCCGCAGGGCACACCATTCTCTGGGACCTGAAGCTGTATCTACTGGTATTAGTTTTGTGGCTACAAGCCCTAAAAACTCAAAGTAAATGTGTCTTAAATTAAGTAAAAGGGCTTTCCTGGTAGCTCAGCTGGTAGAGAATCTCCCTGCAATGCAGGAGACCCCAGTTTGAGATCCCTGGGTCAGGAAGATCCCCTGGAGAAGGGATAGCTACCCACTCCAGTATTCCTGGGCTTCCCTGGTGACTCAGACAATAAAAAGCATGCCTGCAATGCAGGAGACCAGATCCCTGGGGGAAGGGAACAGCTACCCACTCCAGTACTCTTGCCTGGAGAATTCCATGGACAGAGGAGCCTGGCGGGTTACAGTCCACGGGGTTGCAAAGAGTTGGACGTGACTGAGTGTCTACGACAAATCAGTCAGAAGTTTAGCCTTCTTTCTCCTGAGTCCCGTGTGATGTCTCCAGAGCATATAGGATGCTCCATGGGATTAGGGACCCAAGACCCTTCACTTCTGACGTTCTATTGTGTATGACCTCCTCCTCAAGTTTGCCTCAAAGTCTGAGAAGGCTGTTCTAGCTCCAGCCCTTGGGACTACATTCCAACCAGGAGGAAGGGGGTAGTGAAAGAAGAAGGATGCACCCCCTCCCTTAAGGCCCCTTCAGGAAGTTACACAGAACACCTTCACTTCCATCCCACTGGTCAGAATGTGGTCACATGGTCACAGCTGCTGCAAGGGTGGCTGGGGAATGTAGTCTTTATTCCATGTAGCCTTGTGTCCAGCCACCAGGGTTCCATGGTTATGAAAAGAGAACAGCTGCTGAATGGCAGGACTTTCTTACCCAGTCCACAGGTAAGCTTGTGGAGAGGAGACCTCGTCTTTGACTGTCTCTGAGGTCCTGTCACTTCACGGGTGATGAGCGTACCATTGTTCATCTCATGGAGCCTCTCTGAGGAATTCACAAGGAGATGATTACTTTGTTAAGGCCTGTCTCCCCCAACTAGAGAGAACCCCAGCTCCACGAGGACAGTGATTTTTGTTTGCATCGGTCACAGCTGTGCCAGGGCAGGTGTGTCCAGCAGCGTGTAGGGGAGGCCCTGACACATAGCAGGGCCTCAGTAAGAATACACTGAATGAGAGTCAGCAGATGCGTCCTGAACGTCGTCTGAGTCGGAGGCACCGTGCTGGGTGTGAGGCGGAGCAGGGAGCGCGATGCCTTCCAGCACTCACATCCCGTGGCGTCGCGCCCACTGCTGAACACGCTCAGATAAACACCTCTTACCTTGGATGAGATCTCAGTGCCAGCCAGAATCTGGGCGTTTTAATTTTGTTTTGACAAAGAGGCTGATGGGAGAGGCTGGCATCTCCCGGCTGTGGGCGGCCCCGGGGCGCCCTGGCCTGACCTTCCTCCGCTTCTCAGCTCCCACGTTGTGCAGGACAGTAAAACATAATTGGCTTGTCCTACTTTTTAAGAGAATCCAGATTGAAGAATGGGGTTTTTTGGTGGGCTGACCCGTTTAAGAGCCTTAAGAGGAAGCTGGGAGTTTCACTTTTCCACTGCCAGAGCGAGGCTGTTTTTAGCTCAGCTTTGATGAAACAGCGGGAACCAGGTTCGGCCCTGGGTCACGCATCAGCTGATCTGGTTGGGAAAGGCCTCCTAAGGGGCCCCAGGCTCAGCTGCAAAGGTTTGTTTTATTCAGACGGAATAATTGGTCCTGCTTTGAAGCAGCACCGGGGCTGTCCTGAAGGAAACAGGGAGCGTTAGGCCACGCTCAGATGCTGGGCCCTCTTCACGGGTTCCCGGAGCCAGGCAGACCTGAGTCTCCACCTCAGCTCATTCAGGCATTAGCTGTGTGACCTTAAACAAGTTGCTTGCCCTCTCTGGGCCTCAGTTTCGTATTCTGTTCAACAAAGTTTGTCGTTGCTATCTCCCTGGGCAATCGTAGGTATGAACGACAGAAGGTCCGTGAACTGCCGCGTCCATCGTGGACTCTGAGGCTGCCTCCCCTGACTCTGTCCCTGCAGGAAGCCAGGCTGATTGACAGCCACCGTTGGGGGGATGGGGGGCCGGCTGGCTCCAGCCCCAGCAGGCGAGGCTTCTCCAAATCTCAGTGCTTTGGTGTGCCATCTGCTTCTCTAAGGGTCAAGAGCTGTCTTCGAGCCTCTTTTCTGATCCTTTTGTCAGACTGTGGTTGAAGAGATTGGCCTCTGGGCCACTGCGGTCCCGTATTAAAGGGACCCATGTGAGGGATTCTGCTGGAGTTTGCTTCCAGGAAAAAGTGGTCCCTACAGACGAGGCGATCTGACCTCGGTCACCAGAAGGTACAGCCAGGCCGTGCACCCAGGGACCTATGCTGCTGCCTGCAGCTGGCCGGAGGCCTGGGGCAGAAATCGTTGCTCTAGAGCCTCACCCCTCTCCAGCCTAGGGGAATGGGTTTCCATTCTGCTGCTGATTTTCTGCCCAGGGGAGCGACCTTGCAGAAGCCCAGAACCCTGAAAGATGACAAGCATTCCAGACGTCTGCTCTGGAGCCTGACTGCCAGGGCACGAGCCCCAGCTCCGCCATCCTTCGGCTGTGTGACCATCAACAAGGTCTAAACAGCAGCCCCAGGCCTCAGTTTCCTCTTCTGTGAGCTGGGCTGATGATACTGGTACCCAGCTCGCGAGGCTGTTGTGAAGGCCAATCTTTACTGATGGGGAAACCCAGGCACGGATGTGAAGTGACTTGTCCCAGGTCCCTCGACTATAGCACGTTAAGCCCGGGAGCATCTGATACACTGGAAGCTCTGTTATTATCGTTACTATCATTTTTCTTGTTTCAAGGGGCTTCCGTGAGGGCTGACAGAGGTCAGTTTCAGGCGCCTCCCACGGTGCTCTGCACGTAGCGGGTGTCAGTGAACCACTGCCGTGCAAAGATGAGAGGGCACAGGTTGCCGAGCCTCTCTCGGTCCGGTGGCCTGACTCTACCTTACACACAGTAGGGGCGCAGCCGTGTCCGTTGAGCACGATCAGAGTGATCACTGGCGCCAGGAAGGGCCTGGGTCCCTGGGACAGCCATGGTCCACACCCTCCCCCTCCTGCTGAAGGCAGGCTCGTTTCCAATGGGCTCGGCGTCTTCCTGATGCCAGCTCTCACCCACTGCCAGGTACAGAAGCAAAGACAGAGACTCTAGTTACAAAGCAAAGCGCCCTTGGGGCTAGAAGGGAGGCAGCCAGCACAGCCCCATGGCCTCAGCCCTTCCGCCCAGCTTCTAGTTGCCTCATCGCCCAGCTTCCCGGCCTGAGTTCCCTCTGGCCCGTTGCTGGTTCTAGTTCCCTACTGCCCAGCATCCTCCTCCACAGGGCATACACCCCAGGCCATGTGCTTGCTGGGCCTGGGGTGGCAGCGTGGGGTGGAGACGAGGTGGAAGGACTGTCCTGAACCCTCAGGCCCTCCCGCCCTTGCCCACCTCCTGGCCCAGACCCTGTGTTAAGCAGGCTGACCGTGAGGGGCTAAATGGATCAATCAGGATGTGGAGGAGAGAGTGGTTTCCATGGCAGCGGCAAGAGGCTAGAGAAGAGAGGCCAGGAGCGGAAGGGGAGGGGAGAGAGCGGGAGGGGTCAGCACGGGAGGAGCGGGGAGGGGGACGCCGTAGGCCAGAGGGGCAGGAATGGGGTCAACAGAGAGACACGGAGCTGGAGCTGGGGTTCGGGGCCGAGGCTCAGGGCAGCAGCTGAGCAGGGTGGGGAGGGCCAGGATGGACAGCACAGTGACCCCCACCTTCCATCAGCCGGGCGTCAACAAGGCCAGAGCAGCGGGGGCCAGTGATTCTAAGCGTCATCATCCTGCATCCCGGCTACTAGCTTCCTGGGCATCCCAGGCTGGGCTCCCTCCATCTGGAAGGTTCCTTGGGAATTCATCTTTGGAAGATAAAATTTGGTTTCCCATGGGCTTTTTCCCACCTTGGAAACAGGTCAGCTCCCGTTGGCCTACTGAGAAATTCCAGCTGCCCTCTCTGGAGCACCCCTCTGGGCAGGAATGAGGGGCTTCCACAGTGAGCTTGTTCCAGCCTCAGGACAAAAGGCTCACTATGGCGGTGATGCAGAAGCTAAGGACCAGCGAGGCAGGCAGGGGACCGGCCCGAGGACACGCAGCCCACGGAGGACAGTAGGCACCCTGCCGACCCTGCACCTTCCTGTCCAGCGCACAGGGCCCCTTCTGGGTGAAATGCTGGAACCGAGCAGGGTGTGGCTCAGAGCTGAGCCAGCGGGAGACAAGCTTCCCTGGGAGTCAGCGGAGGGGCAGGGTGGGGTCTCGCGGTCCTCACCCTCAGCGTGGGGAGGGGCTGGCCCTCTGCAGCACCTGGACCCTAATTAATGCCTTAATGCTCACGGGAAGGAATTTCTCATCCACAAATCTGGGCCAGGAGCAGGGCCCAAGGTGGGTCTGAGGTCCCTGGATGGGTGGGGGGTGGAGACCAAGGCAGGAGGGGTTGGGAAGGGCGCTCGCCCGTTCTGGAACTTCTCTCCTCGTCCCCTCCTCTATCTTCCCCCTCCAACCGCCAGGGCCTGCATTTGATCAGAAGCCACAGAGAGTTTCATCCCCACTGAGAGGTTTTATGACAGAAACCATTTTCAGGTTGGAAAGGGGGATGGAAACTGCGCTAATGGCTTTTTAAAGGTTCTGGGGGAAAAAAAAGAGTTTGGACAGTTTCTGGAAAGAAGGAGAAAACACACAAAGAAAAAGGGAACAAAGCTCTCAGTGCTGAGGGAGGGGCTCTGGAACTCTCCCTCCAACTCGAGACAGCCAGTTCACCTCTACCTGGAGCTGCTCAAGTGTCCCCAGGTGAGCCCACCACTTTCAGACTGGCCAGACCCTCGACTGGCTCCTCGGCCTGAGCAGCTGTCTGGAAGTCGGGTCCCCAGCTGTGGGCTTCCAGCCCCTTCGAGCAGTTCTGATGCGTCCTTCTCTGACTTGGCTCAGGGGCGAAGTTGGACCCACACTCTCCAGCTCTGTGTTGTAAACTAGCACCAGATTTTTCTGGCTCTCTGAGACCCTGACTCACAAAGCCTCCAGCTTGTGGTGATCATAGAAGTAGCTCAGTGAAAACCTATTCTGTTCCCCCCACCCCCATGCTGTGGGGGCTCCGTAACCCCATCACCGACCTCAGACCGCCCTGCAGGGGGCCGTCTGGATCTGTTTCCCGGGCCCTGTCTAGGTCAGCTGGCACAGGGCGCCTGCCCTCTCCAGCCACAACCTGCTGCTCACTGCTGTCTGGACCAAGTCAAGCCACTCTCTCCAATGTGCTCGTTTCTTACATGGAAGATGACCGACATCCTGATCGCCTGAAGCTGAAGGGTTCCTGGGACATGGGATCTTCAGTGCTAAAACCAGGAAAGTCTTAGACAAACCAGAACTTGCTAGCTGGTTAAGACCAAGTCTGGGAACTTCCGTATGGTCCAGTGGCTAAGACTCCGTGCTCCCAATGCAGAGGGCCCAGGTTCAATCCCTGGTCAGGGAACTAGCTCCCACATGCAGCAACTAAAGATTCTGTGTGCTGCTATGAAGACAGGATCCCGTGTGCTGCACCCAAGACCCAGGGCAGCCAAACAAATTAATATTTAAAAAAAAGACTAGTCTGGACTAGGAGATCTGATACTAAGGAGGAAGACTCCCAGGCTCATCCACATTCAACCCGTCCCCGTAGGACAGATCCATTCCCTGAGGGGAGAGCTTTCTCTTCCACCAGGCTCTCTGCCTGGCACACTCCCCATGACTGCAAACCTGTCCTGGGGAACATCTCCCCAGTCTGCCCCTGGAAAGGGCTTACCGGAGGAGAAAATCCAGGATTTGGTCCAAAGGGGGTGAAGGAATGTTTCTGATTCACCAGGTCACAGGCAGCTTCCCCAAGAGTGCATTAACCGAGGGAGACTCAGGTCTTACCATTTCAGGTGACTTTAGCCAAGTTCATGCCAAATGGGATGATGTCCTTTGCCCTGGACCCAAGTGTAGGCTCTGGGTCCCACCTTCTCGGCTGACCTTGGGGTAGACTCACCTGCAGGAGGCAGACTGAGACTCAGTGTCAGGTCGATGTAAAATGAGTGTTGGAGGCCACCTGGCCAGCTTCGTGGCAACCCCTGGTGGTTTCAAGGACCCATGCAGAGCTGCAAAATCCATCCATCTCAAGCAAATTCCTTTCAACCATACCGTCAATGCCTTCCAGGCTCCAGGTTCTGTCGGTTTGGTGAAGACAATGAAGGGGGACTCCCCAGCGTGTCTAGCGGGAGAAGGCAAGTTTAAACAGATGGATGTATGCAAGGCAGAGGGAGGAGGGCTGAGGACCTGAGACCTACCTGGAGCTTTTAGAGACTCCCAAGCCCTGGCCCAGAAACCTGCTCGAATCTTCATTTGAACCAGATCCCCAGGGGATTCTCCAGCACATTCAGGTTGGAGCCCAGTATCCCAGGACCTTCTCAGGGTCTCCTGGAGAGGATCCCATCCCAAGATAAGACCTAGGTGTGGACAGGCCCTTTCTTTCCTGTCCACAGCTGCTTTCTCAGACCTGCCAGCTGCAACAAATGCTACCCCCAGCAGCCAGTCCATTTCTGACTGTGTAGGGAAGTGTGTGTGTCTGTGTGTGTGTGTGCGTGTGTGTGTGTGGTGGGGTGGTGATTGCAGCCATCCAAGCCCCATGGAGGGAAAGTTAGATGTGATGAGGGCGGCTGGGTTGGGGGCTGGCCCAGCAGGGGCACCCGGGGCCCTGGACCGAACCGACAGGTCTGGGCTGTCCGTGGGCTCCACCCAGGCTCCGTAAACCGCACAGGTGTGCAGGAGGGCCAAGTGCCTAGACCCGCACCCCACGCTTTGTCAGAGAGCAGTGTCTCGCTAGCAAACAGCCCAGCAGCACCCGAGGCTGCCAGGCCTCGTGGCCGCCTCTACTAGCTCTGCCTCAGAGCCCTGCAGAGACGAGCCCATCCTGCAATTGTGCCTCTAGGGTCACAGGGCCGTGACATTTGCACTTGGGGAGGAAGCAGGTGTTGGAGGGAGGGAGAAGCAAGGTCTGGGCCTCGGGGAGTGTGCAGCCAATCAGAGAAGCATGGCAGGCGCAGGAACAGTGAAACTTCGTTTCTTTCTACTGGAGATCTTTCCAGCAAGCATCGTGGACAGCTGCGCAGGCATGGCTAATAGGATTGCGGGGAGTGTGCTTAACCTACTTGTAAGAACGAACTATTTCCAGGCTCCTTAGAAGCTCCGTTTCTATGCAAACAATGGTTATACAAATGAAAGGCTCTCTCATCTCTTCATTAAAGCAGAGCCTCAAAGGACCAATCGCTACCTGAATCTTTTCCATTAGCCTGGAATGAGGTACTATCTACATGAACGAAACCCCTGCGTGACAAAATGCTTTTGAAACAGGGTAGACTATCAAAGTCCGGTTCTGACAAGTCTTCTTATTCTGCTGCTGAATTTTGGCAAGAGATGTGAGGCCACACGCCCCTTTCTTCCCTCCATCCCACTGTCCCCTCCTCCTCTCTGGGTCCAGGGCCTGATCAAGGAGGGTCTCATGGTCAGACTGGGTTTGGGCTCTATCCTCCAGTGGCTGGAAGCCACGGGGAGGTTTTAAATCGAGAGAGCCAGAGCCTCACTGTGATAAGGTCACTCTGGCAGCAGGGAGGGGACTCGGGCAGGGTGAGCTGGCAGGAAGCAGGATGGAAGTGGAGCGGGTCCAGGTGGAGCGGAATCCGCAGGATGGAGGGAAGGCGCTGACCGTGGGTCACCTGTCCTGCGAGCGCCTGTCCCCTGAAAGAAGATGAGAAGAAAAGGGAAACGTCACCCACATTTTCCTCAGAGGGAGGCCCTGCAGCCCCCACCCTCCTTCCCTGGCCTCTTTATCCACGCGGCCACACAATGCCAACAGGGCTTGCCATTTCAGCTTAGAGCAGCACCTTAAAAATAGAAAGAAGGTAACGTAGAAGGAGCGCCCCAGGTAGAGTGTACAGAGGCAAAAAGCCATAAAAAGCCCAGAGGCCCTCATACCATCTCTGCGAAAGCAGGCAGGCTGCGCCCTCACATTAAAACGTGCCCAGCCGCGCCTCCCTCGCGAGAGCCTGGGAGAGGTGAGAGCACGCTCACACGGAGGCCTGTCCACGGAGGCTCACGGCAGCTGTATTTGTCGTGGCCAGAGAGCAGCCCAAGCACGCAGCAACAGGTCAGCGGATAGATCGGAGTGGGTGTATCTGCCACGCAGGCCGCTCAGCCTTAGAAAGGGACAGACGAGTGATGCAGGCAGCACGCGGGAACCTCAATGATGACGAGTGAGAGAGACCCAGCAGGAAGCAGTGCACGTTCTCTGGCTCAATTTCTGTGAATCCCTGGAGAGCGTGAGCCTGGCGCACGGTGGCAGACACAGACCGGTGGCTGCCTGGGGCTAGGGGCAGAGCAGGGGCACAAGGAAGCTTTGGGGCGACGCGTTTACTATCTAGACTGTGGCAACGGCTTCAGTGGTGTGTATAGGTGGCGTGGTGTGTGTGCTCAGTCACTTCAGTCATGTCCGATTCTTTGCAACCCTGCAGACTGTAGCCCGCCAAACTCCTCTGTCCATGGGATTCTCCAGGCAAGAACACTGCAGTGGGTTGCCATTTCCTTCTCCAGGGATCTTCCCGGCCCAGGGGACTGAACCCTGGTCTCCTGCATTGGAGGCAGATTCTTGACCATCTGAACCACCAGGGATGTTCAATACTTTATTGTAAGATAGACTTTGTTAGTTGGTTTTGACCAACAATAGGCTAATGGTAGTGTCCTGAGCACATTTAAGACAAGGCTAAACTATGATATCCAGTAGGTTAGGACACCAGTAGGTGTCCTAAATGCATTTTTAGCTTGATATATCCAGCTTTTAATGGGTTTATCAGGATGTAGCCTCATTGCAAGGCGAGGAAGACCTTTGTTGCTCTGTCTCCTTCCATGCTATGCACTCTACACTGCAAACACAGTAGATGCTTAAGAGTTTATTTCCAAATTTTAATCCATTAGTGGCATAGGGGAAAATCTGACAGGCGCCAGGCTCTTCTCTAGGTGTGTATGCATGCATTTCATTAATTTAGGTTTCAGGTCTCAGCAAAAGCCACTTACTGGGTCATCTGATTCACCGACAATATGGGAAGAGTAACTAAATTCTGCAGCCTGTTTCCTCAAAGCCCCGCCCTCTGCTCCCAAGTCCATGATCTCCAGTCTGGGAGAATCTG
Organism: Aepyceros melampus; assembly: GCA_006408695.1. Taxonomy (NCBI): domain Eukaryota; kingdom Metazoa; phylum Chordata; class Mammalia; order Artiodactyla; family Bovidae; genus Aepyceros; species Aepyceros melampus. The sequence continues at coordinate 237,524 of SJXQ01002628.1, forward strand.
GAACTCTTCCCAGTGGAGAGACAAAGTTAGGAAAGGAAGGATGATCGGAGGTTGTAAAGTCACGGAGTGTGGAGAACGTGACTACAAAGGGCCCTGCAATGAAGGGGCTGCCGCAAGGTGGGAGAAGGAGATTTAGGAAAATAAAAGAGCATCCCATTTCTCCTGGCAGGGAGGAAGCAGATGGTCTTATTACCTGGAGAGGCGAGGCTCAGAATAGAAAATACGCTGAAGAGCAGCGGAGGCAAGTTCCAGTCCCTAGGAGCTCAAATTAATTTGCTGGGGAAGGAAGATCTGAGAAGCAGTGTGGGGATGGGGCTGGAGGTTCCAAAGACCTCTCTTGGGTCTTGGCATCCATCAGACTTGGTTTTGAATCATAGCACCCACCTACTCCCTCTGTGACCTCCTCACAGTCCCTCTTCTCTGGATGCCTCAGTTTCCTCATCTGTACAATGGGGATAATATTATTGCTATATAATTCATACCAGAGCTGGTTTTAGACACTGCATTATAACAGGGTGGTGTCAAGGATCCAAGGAGATATGGTATCACGATGCTGCTCACTGTAGATCTCTGTAAATATCAGCTCCTCCCAAAGGCTACAATGTCATAAGGCAGGTATTGTAACACTCACTTATGAGCTGGAGAAACCAAAGCTCAAAGAAGCCAAAGAACTTTACCCAGTTTCATGCAGCTAGTCAGGTGCAGAGCCCAGACCAGAACCGAGGGCGCCTAGCTCCTGGCTCTGGTAGCTTCTGCCACCCTCATTCATACAGTGGATATTCCTGGAGAACCTACCACGTGGCCAGGCTCACCTTTAAGGAGCTTATCTGCTTCCCTGGGAAGGAAGACAAATGGGCACCAATGTAGCATGGTATGGATAGGGGAGGTGCTCCAGGCAGACACAGCCCTGGGGAGGTGGAGGGGGACTCTGTCTGCTCTGGGAGTGGGCAGTCAGGGCAGCCTGCCTGGCGGAGGCAGCACCTGAACGTGAAACCTAAGGGCCACTAGGTACCTAGTGACTCTGGTCCGTTGGGCTCTCAAGCCACATCAGCTCTGAGTCAAGCCCTTGAATTATCCCACATAATCTCAACTGTCTGACAGAGAGGGGTCATGAATGGGGAAAGCGAGACTCGACTGCCAGGCTTTGAAAGGGGGCTGGAGGCTTGTCGTGGGAGCAAGAAAGGAAGAGTGGCCCAAACCGAGGAAAGGCTGGACAGAGACTCGCAGATGCAGGAAAACGTCCTTGGCATCCCTGTGTGCACCTGCCCAGGCCCCGAGCCCTAAGCTCAGCGCGGGGCGTAGCGCACAGCAGGTGTGAACACCCGTGCTCAACATGGATTACCCACAGCCCTGGCCCTGGACCTGCGGGAGCCCCAGTAACCAGGCTGCACCCGGCCTCGCCTGAGCCATGGGCGGCCGTGGGGACAGCCAGTGGGGCCCTGGCTGTCTCTGTGCCCAGCATTCAAACACACAGTCACTCGCCCTTCAGAACCGCTGTCAGTGTTAGTAAACTCCAGCTGCTAAAGTGTATTACACCGACTCGCCAGAAACCTTTGCCATTATTAATGGTTATTGACTGCAGCCCATGGCTGATGAGAGTAGGTCTCCTCACCCCCAGGCCCCTTGGGGCCCTGCTATCTGTGGAAGGCCTTCTAGCCAGCATGCAGATCAATGCCACTCAAATCTGGAGAAAAAGGGGGTCTCCCGGCCACTTAACCCACTTTAGGACGAGAACACTGATGGCACAGGCTCAGAGGAGGTGCTGAGAAGAGGCGGATCGGTCCAGATCACGGCTGAGCGGGAGCTGCTGAATCTGCAGGCGGGAAGGCGCATCTGCCTTCACGCGGGGGAGGGGATGGCGGTACAGCATGGTTTGCAGCAGAGAGAGACTCACACCATGGCTTTCTGGAAGGTCTCGCCATCCACTCGTATTGCAACTCTTGTCTGAGTACCTACCACGATGCCAAGCACGGGGCAAGGCCCTGGGGATACACTGGCAAGCCAGCTGGATGCAGACCTGGCCTTCGTGGATTCTTACTGTGTGTGGTGGGGGAGGAGGCTGTTTGTGAGTCACTAATGGAAGTCAGTAAGTTACAATGGAGACAAGGACTGCTAAGAAGTGTCCAGAGGCCTGCTGTAACAGTTAGCTGTTGCTACACAACCAGCAGCCCCAAGTCGGGATGGTTTACAGCACCAGCCACGCATTCTTGCTCAGGAGGCTAAGGGTTGCCAGGTTTATTCCTGAGTGTGGCCTTGCCTGGACCAGCTGAGGAAGTGCGGCCTCCCTCCACTTACTCTCAGCCTCCATCAGAGGCTTGTCCTCAGGACAGAGACAGAGGATAGAGAGAGAGAGGTAGGTGGAGAGGGAGAGACAGAGATCATTCTTTTGAAACTTAAACTTGGAATTTGCATGCCATCACTTTCACCACTATTAGCTGAAGCAAGTCATAAGGCCAAGAACGGGGAACCAGATTCCTCCTCTAGGTAGGAGGACTTCCCTGGTGGCTCAGGTGCAAGTAAAGAATCCACCTGCAATGTGGGAGACCTGGGTTCCATCCCTGGGTCATGAAGATCCCCTGGAGGAGGGCATGGCAGCCCACTCCAGTATTCTTGCCTGGAGAATCCCATGGACAGAGGAGCCTGGTGGGCTTCAGTGAAGAAGACTCCACTTCTAGGTGGGAAGAGCTATGAAGGCATTTTGCAAGATACAGGGAGGCTGTAAATCCAGGTCAGCAAAGTAATCAGTCCTCCATGGCCACCTCCAAGTGGTCCCGTTCTAAGTAACTGTGGGACTTGAAGGTTGCAGCCAGAGGAAGAAGACGCAACATTAGCAGGGAAACAGACTGTTGCGATCAAAAGTGCTAACTCAGAAAAGAAACTCGGCTCAGCACACTCGTGTTACCGATAATGGATCCGGGATGGGATTTTTGAAACGGAAAAGAGGCATTAGTGGAAAAACTGGTGCAATTTGGGTAGAGTCTGGAGTTGAATAAATAATGACACATTAATGTCGGTTCTTAGCCTGACAACTGTACTGTGATCGTGTAAGAGTTAGCAAAGGAGGACACATGAGGGGTGTTAGGGAACTCTGTTCTCTGGGCAACTTTTCTGTAAATCTAAAATAATTTCAAAATCAAAAGTCTGTTTTTAAAAATGGAGCTTGTCACATGGGAGGACTGGAGGCAACGCCACTGTCCCTGGAGGAAGGGGGAGCTGAGGTGTGGCGGGAACCAGCTGTGCTGAGCCTTGTGGCCCAGATAAGAATCCTGGTCTTCACTCGAGGAGCAGAAAGAAGCCTTTGAAGAGCTTTAGGTAGGGGACCGCTATTAATCCCATTTGGTTCTACCTGGAGAAGGATCAAGAGGGAGGTTAGCATGGCAGAGAAGCCGATTAACTAACTGTTCCTCCTGTATTCCGGGTGAGAGACATGTTGACTGTGGAGACACAGGGAAGAGAACGTTTTAGGATACGTCTAAGAGGCAGACCATCCAGGACTTGGTCACTGACTGTGTTTGGGGAGCAGAGAAACGGGAGATTCCAAGGATGGTGACTGGAGTATCACTTGGATCCCTGGTGGAAGGCAGGACCGCTCACGGAGCTAGGGGACTCGGCAGAAGGAACATCCAAGGATGTAGAGACAGTCCCCAGGCAAGAAGCTGCCGCCTCCATAAAGCGCTAGTCGAGACGTCCCCAGCGCGGTCTGCTTTACGGCCTGTGTGTGTCACCCCAGCACAAGCGCCACGGCTGCCCCTGCACGCCCGCCCCCCCCTCCCCCGTGTCCCAGTCGCAGCAACGCACCTGCCGCGTAGCTCGCCTGTGTGGCTGCTGCCTGTGCGCTCCCACCCGCGTGGCAACCGGGTCCTTATTATTGTGCTACATCGCTTGGGTAGCTGCCAGCTCCACGTGTCCCTGGAGCCTGTGTCTTCACAGAGACGTCACCTGCGCCTCAAGTTGCCTCTATAACAGGCACCTATGAGCATCAGCCAAACGTGCCTCTCCAGGTGACTGTCACTCCGCAGCCCTGCCAGGGAGAGCCAGGCTGGCTGAGTTACAAACAGAGAAAACAGTTCCTGGAGGAAAACAGTTCCCTGCTGTTTCCGCTGCCACCACGCTCTTTTCTTTCAAGACGGGAGACAGCACCTTCCCCACCGAGCTTCCATGATGAAAAGCTCCCCATTTTTGAAGTCCTTTCATGACAAGTCGGTAGACCAGGTTCAGCCTCTGTGTATTCTGTGGAAATGAAGATATTTGCTTATGCTAGCGTGAGCTGGGGGTGGGCAGCAAGGAGCCATGGTTAGATGGGCTGGCTTCCTTCGTGAGACCCCTGGGTGGGGAGAGAGGCTGGGAGCCCAGGGGTGTGTGTGTGTGTGGGCACAGAGGTGCGGCTGGGGGACCCTGGGTCACAGGCAAAGGGGCTGGGAGACAAAGGGGGGGTGGGGACAGCTGAAGAGAGAGGGGAAAGGCGTGGCCCCGAGGCGCGACTGCTCGGAAGCCGCAGGTGTAAGAGAGGCGGGCTGAGCGGAGAGCGCCTGAGTTGGCGCGGGGCTGGCTGTGAAGGCGGAACTGAAGGACACGCCTTGGCGCCAGCAGGGCTGGGACAGGCGTGCGGGCCTCGGAGCCTCCGCCCGCCCTTAGCCACCACCCTCTCCCCCTGCCAGGCCTCTGGTAGGATTGCAGGGCTGACATTACAGGTAGGGCCCTGTGCTTGGCACTTCCCGGGGTTCCCTGAGCATCAGCTTCTTGGAGCTTTCTGTGGCTGCATGAGAACCCCCAAGATGTGAGTGCAGAGACCTTCCTTCTGTCATGGCCAGAATAGGGCCCTGTTTGGGCGCTCCATGATGCCCAGAGAAGGCCGGAACTCACTCAAGGACGCACGGGTTTCCCCGTCGCGGCTGCATAGCGTCTGAGCTCCAGGTCAAAGCTCCTCCCCTTCCGAGTGTCCAGATCTCACTTCCCAGAAGCCCCTCTCCCCAGGCATCACAGCATCCGGGGACCACGGGCAGTGGTCCCTCGACCACTTTACTTTAATGTGGTGTTCCTGCTTCCAGAGGTCTTGAGATCACATCGTCACGTGTAATCTTCCCTGCAGGCCACCCCTTCACCCTCTGGAGCCCAGGGCGCAGGGCCCGGGTGCCGTCGGTGTTCCGGGAAGTCACTCCTGCTCCCAGCTCGGCGCGGGTGTGCCCCGGTGGGTCCAGGAGCGTTGCTGAGAGAACGCTGGACGGTGGGGCTTTGGGGGTTGCTCTAGGAGCTGTGACTTCCGGCCCCGGACGATGGGTCCCCATTCTGCTCCTTGTGCCCCCACAGGCTGCCGGAGGTCCGCGTCTCCGACAACGGCCCCTACGAGTGCCACGTGGGCATCTACGACCGCGCCACGAGGGAGAAGGTGGTCCTGGCTTCGGGCAACGTCTTCCTGAACGTCATGGGTGAGTGCGGGGCTGTGGGCCCTGGTGTCGCCAGGCGTGCATGTGTGCCTGTGCGCGTGTGCACACCCAGGCACGCAGAGGGGCTGGCCCGGGAACCACCTGCCCAGACGCCCGCCGTACTGGCAGGAGACCCTCTTCTCACCTCGGCTTGCCCTTGAGGGCAGGAGGCCGGCGTGCCCAGGTGTGACCTGTGGCCTCTCAGGAACCCCTTCTCCTTCCAGCACTGACACCCGGGCCTTAGGGAGGCGGGGCTCAGCTTCATCTCTGGAGCCCCGTGGACTCGCACTTTGGTGGGCGAGAATTTTACCAGGGGACCTCCCCATGCACCCGGACTCGGCATTTTGAAGAGGCTCTGATACACTGATTAGGATGAAAGAGGACCCGAAGGGCTCTGGGACTTCCCGGGAGGCAGCAGCCTGCAGCGGCCTCTGGGCCTCAGTTTCCCCTTCTGTAAGATGGGAGTGAGATGCAGCCCAAGTGGGACTTTCATGGACCTCCCAGCTCCAGGCCCTGTGACCGGCTGGGGTCACAGGGAGGAGACGCTGAGCTGTGTGGACACCTTTTCCAGGTGGAAGCCGAGAGCCATGTTCCTGGAAACTCTGTGAGCCAAGTGGAGTGGGGCTGGCCCCTCCCCAGGGGGATGAGATTCCAGAAGCCTCCGGGGCGGGGAAGGGGGTCGAGACAGCATCTCTGGGAGGCTGCACGCCCCCTGCAGAGAGAATGGCCCCTCCGTGTGCTTCCTGAGGCCTTTCCCAGAACACAGACACGTCGGAGGGCAAGTTAGAAAGCGTGCTAGACTGGGCGTCGGCGTTCCTGGGTTTCCACCCTGTGTCTGTGCCTCCATCTCTCCATCTGTAAAATGGGGACAAGCATACTCGTGTATGTCTCTGTTGGTGTGCCCCCATACCAGCCTCGGTTTCCCAACTTATAAAACACAGCTTTTCCCAAGTGGTCTCAGAAGCCCCTGCCGGCACTGGTGGTCTTGCCAGGCACACTCTGGAGTTCTGGGTCAGCCCTGCGGCCAGAATTCCAGGCATGTGGTCTTGACTCCAGACTGTGTTCTCTGCTTTCCTTATCCAGTGATACATATCAGGGAAACAAAGCTTGCTGTTCTTGGGCCAGCAGTGAAAGCACAGAGGCCCTGTGGAAAGTCACTGCTTCTGGGGAAATGGAAAACCTCCAAAGGCCTGGCCTCCAGAGGGACACTGAAACCCGCAGAGTGGCAGACTGCGTGCTCTGGCTTCCGGGGGCTGGGCCATGCTGGGAGAGGCTACACCAGGGAAGTCTCCCCTCTTGCAGTCACCCACCCATGGAACAGCTCCTGTGTACTTCAATAAGAAATGTTCTCAGTGTCTGGCCCCGAGCTGGGCACATCAAGGAAGCCAGTGAGGAATGAAACTCTTTGTCCCCCCGAGGGGCTCCCAGTCTGACGAGGGCCATATTCTCAACTGTTTACTCATCAGCTATTTGTTGGGAACCTACTCTGTGCCAGGTAATGGCCACACGCTTCCAGTGGGAAGCATCCTTGTCCTTGGGGAATGTGAATCTGTGCGTGGTGTTTAGGCGCTAAGTCGCTGCATGAGACAAGCCTGAAACACAAGCATAGACAGGTAAGTGAGATGACTGTGGGCTCGTTCTCAGTCGCTCAGTGTCTGGCCCTTTAAAACCCCCTGGACTGTAGCCACCAGGCCCCTCCGTCCATGGGGTTTCCCAGGCAAGAATACCGGAGTGGGTTGTCATTTCCTTCTCCTGGGGAGCTTCCCGACCCAGGGATCAAACGTGCGTCTCCTGCACTGCAGGCGTATTCTTTACCACTGAGCCACAGGGAACACTTACGAGATGACTGGATAGTGATGAATATTGAGAGGAAAATCACGCAGGGCTATGGGATCAAGAGTCACTCCAGGTGGAGGGTGGCTAGTTTAGAAAGGCGGCTCAGGGAAGGCTCCGGGAGGCCATGCGCTGAAGTGCTTCCCAGACCTTGCGCCGTTTACACCTCACAGTCAGCCCGAGGGGAGGGACTCACTACCCCTGTTTTGCAGACACAGGTGTGGATAGGCACGAGAGAGCTAGCAACTTGCTTGAAGGCACACAGCAAGGACCACGAAGCCTTCCCGTGAGATCAGGCCACTTCGTGCTGGGCTCGGAACCCAGGCCTCTTGACTCCCAGGCCAGCTGGGCTGCACAGATGGATGCAGTGTAGACGGACCAGGAGGCAGTGTAGACGGTCCAGCTGAGGCAGTGTAGACGGTCCAGCTGAGGCAGTGAGACAGATGGAGGCAGTGTAGACAGATGGAGGCAGTGTAGACAGATGGAGGCAGTGTAGACAGATGGAGGCAGTGTAGACGGTCCAGCTGAGGCAGTGAGACAGATGGAGGCAGTGTAGACAGATGGAGGCAGTGTAGACAGATGGAGGCAGTGTAGACGGTCCAGCTGAGGCAGTGAGACAGATGGAGGCAGTGTAGACAGATGGAGGCAGTGTAGACAGATGGAGGCAGTGTAGACAGATGGAGGCAGTGTAGACAGATGGAGGCAGTGTAGACAGATGGAGGCAGTGTAGACAGATGGAGGCAGTGTAGACAGATGGAGGCAGTGTAGACAGATGGAGGCAGTGTAGACAGATGGAGGCAGTGTAGACAGATGGAGGCAGTGTAGACAGATGGAGGCAGTGTAGACAGATGGAGGCAGTGTAGACAGATGGAGGCAGTGTAGACAGATGGAGGCAGTGTAGACAGATGGAGGCAGTGTAGACAGATGGAGGCAGTGTAGACAGATGGAGGCAGTGTAGACAGATGGAGGCAGTGTAGACAGATGGAGGCAGTGTAGACAGATGGAGGCAGTGTAGACAGATGGAGGCAGTGTAGACAGATGGAGGCAGTGTAGACAGATGGAGGCAGTGTAGACAGATGGAGGCAGTGTAGACAGATGGAGGCAGTGTAGACAGATGGAGGCAGTGTAGACAGATGGAGGCAGTGTAGACAGATGGAGGCAGTGTAGACAGATGGAGGCAGTGTAGACAGATGGAGGCAGTGTAGACAGATGGAGGCAGTGTAGACAGATGGAGGCAGTGTAGACAGATGGAGGCAGTGTAGACAGATGGAGGCAGTGTAGACAGATGGAGGCAGTGTAGACAGATGGAGGCAGTGTAGACAGATGGAGGCAGTGTAGACAGATGGAGGCAGTGTAGACAGATGGAGGCAGTGTAGACAGATGGAGGCAGTGTAGACAGATGGAGGCAGTGTAGACAGATGGAGGCAGTGTAGACAGATGGAGGCAGTGTAGACAGATGGAGGCAGTGAGACAGATGGAGGCAGTGTAGACAGATGGAGGCAGTGTAGACAGATGGAGGCTGTGTAGACGGTCTGGCTGAGGCAGTGTAGACGGTCCAGGAGGCACATGGTCTCACCAGCTCCCTGAAGGATCTTGAGCCGGTTCCTGGCCCTGTGGGCTTGTTGCCTTCTTCGCAGTGAGGAAGTGGAGGGAGGTAGCCTACGCCTCCCCCGCCAGCTCCCGCAGAGGCGGAGAGGTCTCAGGGCCCAGCCCGGGCTGCCCAGCTGGCCCGGCGGTGTGCTCCCAGCAGCCTCTGGGGGCAGGAGCTCTGAGCCTCTGGGCCCATCCCAGGGCGGGTGGAGGTCAAAGCAGGGATGGGCAGACAGCTCGTGGGACCCCAGTTACCGAGCAGGAGGCTGAGCTACCAGGAGGGACCAGAGGGGGCAGGCAGGAGATGCCACGCTCCCACCCCGAGTGCCCCAGGAGGGCTCTGACCCCTGGACGTTCAGGGCGCCACAGGTGGGGCTCGCCCTGGAATAGCTGCCTCCCCCATCTCGGTCAGTCCTCTGACTGCCCTTGTGCTCAGAGACCGCCGTGCTTGTCACCAGTCTCTCCAGCCCCGTTACCCCCGATGGGTCAGGTTCACTGGTGCTTGCTGTGCCCACAGGACTGGACACCTTGTCCCACCCTGGCGTGTGCCTGACAGTGGGTGAGCCTCCTGCTTCATGCACGTTTTCTTACGGGATCCTAGGGTCAGCTGGGAGCCAGGATATGTTGTGACCCCTGTCACAACAGGAGACTGAGGCTTAGGGAGGGGAAATGATTTATCTAGGGTTGTAACAGCCATCTGAGGCCAAAGCCCATGGTCTAAACTAGAGGTCCTCAACCTTGAATGAACGTCAGAAGCACCTGGAGGGCTTGTGAAGATACAGCCCCTGATTCAGCAGACCTGGGCAGGGCCTGGGAACCTGGATTTCTTACAGGTTCCCTGATGATGTAGGTCCCAGGACCACATTCTAGAACTGCTGGCCTAAACCTCTAAGTCTTGCAAAAATACTCATTCTGTAATATCTCTTGGTATCATTATCTGTACATGTATCAGCAGCTACTCTTATTTATAGGCAAATATATTTCTCCTTCCTCCTTCTGACTCCCACCTCCCCCCAGACACGGGAGAATGCCATATCCCTTCCACATACAAGATAAGGAACGCGGGTTTGGATCTGAATCCCAGATCTACCAGGTGACCTCGGATTCATTAGCCTCCCTGGGCCTCAGTCTCTCCCTCTGTAAAATGGAGGTAAGGATGCCTCCTTCCTAGGGTGATTGTGAGGTTTAAATCAGAAAAGTTTTGCAAACAAATTATAGGGGACTGGAATGCAAAAGTAGGAAGTCAAGAAACACCTGCAGTAACAGGCAAATTTGGCCTTGGAATGTGGAATGAAGCAGGGCAAATACTAATAGAGTTTTGCCAAGAAAATGCACTGGTCATAGCAAACACCCTCTTCCAACAACACAAGAGAAGACTCTACACATGGACATCACCAGATGGTCAACATCGAAATCAGATTGATTATATTCTTTGCAGCCAAAGATGGAGAAGCTCTATACAATCAGCAAAAACAAGACCAGGAGCTGACTGTGGCTCAGATAATGAACTCCTGATTACCAAATTCAGACTTAAATTGAAGAAAGTAGGGAAAACTGCTAGACCATTCAGGTATGACCTAAATCAAATCCCTTATGATTATACAGTGAAAGTGAGAAATAGATTTCAGGGCCTAGATCTGATAGATAAAGTGCCTGATGAACTATGGAATGAGGTTCGTGACACTGTACAGGAGACAGGGATCAAGACCATCCCCATGGAAAAGAAATGCAAAAAAAGCAAAATGGCTGTCTGAGGAGGCCTTACAAATAGCTCTGAAAAGAAGAGAGGCGAAAAGCAAAAGAGAAAAGGAAAGATATAAGCATCTGAATGCAGAGTTCCAAAGAATAGCAAGAAGAGATAAGAAAGCCTTCTTCGGTGATCGATGCAAAGAAATAGAGGAAAACAACAGAATGGGAAAGACTAGAGATCTCTTCAAGAAAATTAGAATTAACAAGGGAACATTTTATGCAAAGATGGGCTCGATAAAGGACAGAAATGGTATGGACCTAACAGAAGCAGAAGATATTAAGAAGAGGTGGCAAGAATACACAGAGGAACTGTACAAAAAAGATCTTCATGACCCGGATAATCATGATGGTGTGATCACTCATCTAGAGCCAGACATCTTGGAATGTGAAGGCAAGTGGGCCTTAGAAAGCATCACTACGAACAAAGCTAGTGGAGGTGATGGAATTCCAATTGAGCTGTTTTAAATCCTGAAAGACGATGCTGTGAAAGTGCTGCACTCAATTTGCCAGCAAATCTGGAAAACTCAGCAGTGGCCACAGGACTGGAAAAGGTCAGTTTTCATTCCAATTCCAAAGAAAGGCAATGCCAAAGAATGCTCAAACTACCGCACAATTGCACTCATCTCACATGCTAGTAAAGTAATGCTCAAAATTCTCCAAGCCAGGCTTCAGCAATACGTGAACCGTGAACTCCCTGATGTTCAAGCTGGTTTTAGAAAAGGCAGAGGAACCAGAGATCAAATTGCCAACATCCGCTGGATCATGGAAAAAGCAAGAGAGTTCCAGAAAAACATCTATTTCTGCTTTATTGA